>BDMV01000009.1:140977-547956 GCA_008326285.1 Oryza officinalis | reverse complement strand
GCGCGCGCGCGAGAAGATATGGCGCATAATGGGTAGAAGTGTGTGACATGAGCCATTACCTTGTGATAACCAGATGGATTGCGTAATATATCCGTTGATATTTCAGTGCCATGGATGAAAAAGCTTTGGTACTTTAGGTTAAAATTGCTGCTAAAATTGGCTTGATAATGTCCTTCCTTGTTAAGCATATTTCTGTTCTGTTTGCCTTACTTTCTAAAAGATTATGTTTCAATTTTTTTATAAGTCAGTAATACTAGTGCATGTTTGGTCTGTACACCTCAATCAATGAAAGATGCAGATAATGTTTCACACCCAAATGTGAACTATGCAGAACAATAATACCTTTCTTTAGGACCAATACAGGAAAAAAAACAACCAAATAATTTGCAACCATCACCTGTAATCGCAGATAGCAAATTGTTGCAATCCACGTGTTCACCATCGCACAAAGAATCTACTATTTGAACCCCCATGTCGCTGTTCAAAGAGTTTGTCAAACACAATAAAATCACACCCAAAGGAAAAATGGAGAAGTCAGGAAAAGAATGACATACCTACGGAAGTTCAGCTGGTGAATTCCCATAGTAACAAGCATCTATGGCAAAGAGCATCATATGTCAGTTGAGAAGTTACTGCCATATATGATATATTTAGTGGATTTCTTCAAAACATAGTATATCACCTGATCAAGATGCATAGCGACTGCTCTGAGAACAAAACTAGCACTAACATGATCAAGGTAAGAAATAGGACAAAGAAGTGCTGCAGAGCTAATCATTTTTACTATTTCGGGCATCGTCAAAGCCGCCAAACCCATTATAGTTCCCTAAAAACAGATATTAGTTAACAATGTTATTGTTAAGGCAATTGTTTTACACAAAACTCATTTGAACACCAAACCAAGTGTACCTGTGAATGCCCCACAAATAGAATTTTGGACTGTGTAACTGTATACACATAGCCTAGCATTGCTAGAAGGTCATATTCAGCTAACTCTTGCCAGCTCCAATCCCAGAAAAGCTGTGAAATTTTCATGGAGTTCAGTAAGCATATAGTGAAAAAAAATTAAGCCATAGGGATTTGTTAGAAAGCACTACATGCTCTTCAGTTGTGATTTACATCACCAAAGGACCCTACACAATTTCATCACCATTATAACAATGCAGGTCCGGTCCACACTATTTTTCAACTGTACAATTGGAAGAGTAGCCAGGAGAGCCCATTGCATATTTCTACTGTATTGAAGAGAGTTCTATGATGTAACTTACAGTGAAGAGTGTGCACCTTATCATGAACAGAAAAGGTTGAATGACCTTTACTCCAACGCGTTCCACGGACATTCCCAATCCAAACATCAAAACCGTTATCAGCAAGGATATACCCAAGTGATTGTTCAGCAGAGTTTATGAACCATGTGTCTCCTCCCTGCACAAGGTTTGGATAAGTCACAACAATTGGAAACAAAGACTGAAGCAAGGAGTCTATTGCCCAAAGAGGCATCCAAACATATGAAAGAAACCGCAATGTTCACAGATGAGGTCTGAAGCTAAAAATGCATGCACAATTTCAGAATGCCCTCCTTTTTGAACTGGAAAAGTGCAAGCTCTAATGAGAAAAGAACCTGAAAAAGACCATGTTGAAGAAAAATTGGAGGGCCAGTACTATCTGCTGCTTTATTTTTGCCATGTGGGATATGCTGAAGAGATAAAAGGAATCCATCTTTTGTTTCAACCTGCAAAAGAGAGAAAAAAATATCCTATATAGAACCACAGCACCTATACTTGATAAGATTAGTAATACAAGAGTTTACTATTACAATACAATAAGTTCATAGTTACCGGCATACTTGATGAACATTAATAGTGGTTTTCCTTCAAGATATATTAATCTAAATCAACACAACGATGTGTTATCTATGGTCAGAGACAAATTTACATGTGATACAAGATTCAAATGTAATAAAAAAAACCACAATGCAGGGAATTATAGAAAACCCATGGGACTGTTACAGATCCCGTGGACCGATGCTACGGTCAAGTTTATCAAAGGTGCAATAAGTCATCTACAACTGGCCAGGGATAAGCTTATTTATTACTCCCTCTGTCCACAAATATAAGCACTTTAGGACATCAAGACAGTATCCAATATACTACTTTGACCAATAAATTTATAAAGATGAATTATTTTAAATAGAAAGAGTTGCGTATTATAATAGTTTGTTTCACAATAAATCTAGTAACGCCATTCTCACGTCGTCAATCTTCATGATTTTTTTTTTTTTGCTATTAACAGTCAGAGTAAAAAAAAATGACTTGGCACTGTTCTAAAAAAATGCTTATATTCATGGACAGAGAGAGTAATAGTTAGTCCGGTGTGTGCCTTCTATTATATCTCTAGTTCCTATTTAGCAGGAGCCTACATATAAAGGAAGCCTAATAAGCCCGGCAGAGCCTCTAGCAAGAAGGACAAGACACCTAGGGCCATACCTCCTTCCAGGTCACTGCCCACACAGGCAGCTCCACAGAGCGGTGCACTTTCTGCCTGGTGCTGGTGGTGTCACATTGACTGGCCTTCCCGCTGCAGCCGGGGGAGCTGCAACTACTAGACAACCACAGAAGCCCAATCAACTTTTTCACCGTCTCCCACAACAGGAGATGGTGGGATTGTGCTTCAATTGCCCAGAGAAATTTTCGTGCAACACCTCCGGCATGGCAATGCTCCATAAAGGGCATTTATCTCCTGGAATTGGAAGATGATGAAGGCTCGGACACTGAGGGCAACATTGTGGCGATTCCCACCATGCGATTACTGGCATCTGTACAAGCAAAACCATGTGTCTTGATGTAATGATTGGAGGTGAGAAATTGGCTACCCTTGTTGATCCATATTCACACCTTTGTGGATGCTAGTGCGGTTCAGTGTGTAGGCATGGTTCCAACTTTCTGCCTGGGGATGTAAGTTATGATGACCAACGGCGATCAAGTGACCAGATCTGGTATTTTCCACAACATACACCTGCAGATTAGATATGTGTTCCTGGTGGATTGCTATGTCATCCCCCTTGATGGCTTAGGTGTGGTTTTGAGCGTCCAATGTCTCTGTACTTTGGGGCCTATTCTGTGCGACTTTGCCAAGCTCATCATGGCTTTCTGGTGAGATAATTATCAAGTCACATGGCACGATTCTCCTAGCCACTCTATTCCACCAGAAGCCCACGTATTGGCTGGATGGGAGCTATTGGAAGGGCTTCTCGCTGAGGAACCCTGCAGGATATCACCGGAGCTCTGCCATGGGACACTAGCAACATATATTCTGACCTTATATTCCTAATAAGTTTAAATTTTGGCCAAACTAGAAGTTGATGGCAAGAACAGTGTTTAGGATTAACCACGGACAGATAGGTCCCATGTGAGTGCCAAAAAAAATACTAAGACGCATTTCACACAAGCAAGTCAACTTGATAAGTGATAAAAGTTCATTCATGCAGACATCAGACCAAGAAGAATACTTGAGGAAATATTCCAGGGCAATCCTACATTGTTTCATCCAAACTAACTGACAAACCATGGACAATGGTCAACTCTGATACAAGCTTTGTTTGAAAGAACTAATCCTTTTGCTGTGAAATAATGGAATATGGTACCAGTATAGAGTTGAACCACATAATACTAGAACCATATAAATGGTGTGCAAAGTAACCTAGAATTCAGCAGAGTGCACATCATGAAGAAATAGGAGTAGAAGCAGTGAAGCACTGAGTTCATGTTGCATAATCATGCACATGTACAGACAGATGTCAAGTGGTATTTTGCAAAGACGAGTGGGCCTGAATTCCTGAAACTATGCTTCAAACGGAAGAGCCAACCAGAAGGCAAGTCTATCATTTACTAGTTGAGACAAAGGATAGGAGTTTGCTTTGCCTGAGAGTAACGAACATCCACGAGTCGACAAGTAGGTGTTGCTCCCTTTGACTTGAGACACACTTGTACATTGTTTATGCATTGTCAACACTGTTTCCCCTCGCTTGAGCTCAATGTTCAACGCTAATGGAAGATATCAATTTCAGTGCTAATGAAAATAGAAAGAGAAAATATATAGTATCATGCAACTGCAACTCTGCAAGCAAGCAAAACCTAGGAGGAATGCATGCATAGATCAGCAGCCGATACTGGTTGATAATCACGGTTCGACCTCGATTTGTATCCGCACAAAAGAGCTTATCAAACCAAAAGTAGTACTAGCTCCAAATAATATAATAATTAATTCAACAAGCAAGCGATTTATTTCTTCCCTTCCCCTATCCCCATGGACAAGGAGGGACACAAGGCAAACGTGATCCGGTGATGAGACTGAAAAGGAGGAACATACGGTGTGCTCAGTGCAGGGGTAGCCGAGTGGCAGGAGCAGCTGGTCGCAGAGGCCGCCGGAGCCGTAGCCGGAGCCGGAGCCGACGCGGCGGAGGGCGGCGGCGGCGGCTGGGGAGGCTCCGGAGATGCCGCGACCGCAGCAAGAGACGAGGAGGAGGATCAGGGGGAGGGCGTGGCCCGCCATCGCCGCCGCCTGCCGCGCTTTGGCAGTGGTGTTGCTTCTTCTCTCCTCCCCCCTCCCGAGGAGAGGAGATGGCCGCGCCTCTCTATTTTCTTTTCTTCGAGACGATTTCTTTTGGAAATTCGAGACGATTAGGCTAATAAAACCCACTACTCCAAATATACGGTACTTGCACGCTACTCTAACTACCTACCTCTACATCTTTTGATTGTAGTATTTAATTTTACGATTGGCTAGTTTTAGCCATCAACATCACATAACATCTTGAAAATCATAAGACGACAAAAAAATTAGAACTTACTACAAACAATGTCAACCAGTGTCAGAGAAATTTGTTAATCAGTGTCAACAGCTCCGCGGAATAAGTCTATTTGGTTATTTTCAGCAAAAATATTGCAGGAAAACTCATCATAGAAATTACTTCAGTTGCAATAAATGAATTGGTCAATTCTGAATATATAACCCAAATGCAATGCGGAACATAAAAAAGAAGTCCTTTGCTCTCTCAAACTACCCTTGAACAATTTTTTTTGACTTATTTTACAACCCGAACTATTAAAAAGGTTCATCTTATCTCTTAACATTATTTCTCTTTTTTCTTCTCTGTATATAAGTTGTATTTTGCACTGAAATTTAGTATCTCTACTATATACAAGTTGCATTTTGCAATGAAATATGGTAGGATTAAAAGATGCGTTATAACGTACCACTTAACATTTTTTTTAGATTTTCCTTATCAGTGTTTACATAAGTTGGAAGCGTTAATGCTGATTTAAATAATGAGATTCTAAATTTCAAGTAAAAAAGTCATGAAAAATTTTAAAAATATTTTGGAACTTTGAAGAGGAGTACTAACTAACAAAGTGAGTTTATAGGGTGAAATGAGCCTAGAAAATACTCTAGCAATTCAGGGTGTTCAGTCCGAACCTGTCCAAGTTGCAACTCTAGCAAATGTGACCCAGATCGAGGACTGCAAGCCAATATCACTTTGCGGCAACGCTAATACTTTCATTTAATCGAGTCAGCTTGAACTGTTGAACACATACCGGAATGGGAATTGAGATGGATAATATCATGTTCATGAACTTCTGAAGAGTTCCCATTCCACATATATCGTGCCCAATCCACAGATATTGTGCCCCTCGATGACACCAAGAATTTTTTTTCACTATGATATGGTGAATAAAACAGCGACCAGAAAGGTTTAGCCAATGAACATGAAGGTAGTATTGTTACAAATTCATTGTAGTTCAGAAAAGGAGCATTCACATCCCAAATTACTGCGGATAGAAGGAGCATTCACATCTCAAATTACTGCCGATTTCAGTTCAAAGGAACCCATGCAGTTCAGAAAATACTTTTTACTGCATTTTCATGCAAGAACGATCTCATCAGCAACCAAAAGACTGAAGTGTTCCATGCACACATGTTTCAGTTGAACATGGGACATGAGCGGAAAATATTTTCTTTCTTCCTACACAATGTACATTTCAAGCTCAATCACCAGAACTGCAATGGACAGGAGGTTTCTCAATCCAGGAAGGCAATCTCTTCACAAATTTCAATATGTGGAGGTTTCCCTAGAATTTTATAATTCTGATGTTTTCTTCTACTATTATTCAAGATGTAGACGTATTGCATGTCCTTCATAGAAAGAAGAGAGAAGGGGCAGCTAGTCATATTGTTTTTTTTCTTACATCTGAATAGTAAAGAATGATAATTAGTTAAAGCCCTTCCTCATACCAGTATACCACTGACTGATCCATGTTTCCTTGTGTCATAGGAACAGGAAACTCATTGTTCCAGGTATTTTCTAGCTAGCACAACAGAAATATAGAATTCGCATGTTGCATACCTTGTTTCCTCCCTAGGTAGCAACATGCAAAGAAATCTTTGAATGGACGCTCTGGAACATGGTTAAGCTTTCCCAGCCAATGCCAGCTGCATAATTCTGCTTCTATGCTGATGTACAGCTCTGAACTAACATATTTGCTCAGATCACTTTTTTTTTTAATAGTAGGAGTAACATTGCTCAGATTTGCAGATTGCTTCTGCAGGGGTATATTACAGGCAAAACATAACATGTAGACTCTGCTCTGCTTCAAATGACCTGTATGACAGTATGAGGGGGGGGGGGGGGGGGGGGTAGCTTCAGCTTTTCCTAAAACATCGGTTTGAACATATACACAATATCTCAGTCCAAAGAATTAGCATCGTTTGGCACTAAGAGTTTCGAAAATAGGTAGGGAACTTTTCTTTCCTTTTTTCCATGCATGAACATGACATCAGATGCATCACTGGACAGATGGTACTAGAAGTTAACTTACTACTCCTATTTTAAACATGTGGCATAACATTAGTTCCATATATAGATAGAGACAGATATCTACACAGAGCCAGATATTCAGACTAAAGTCACGGACTAACTAGCAGGTAGGAGCATTAGACCATTCCACAAAAGGGGGCCTCTTGGTACCAAACAAACCACAGGTCTAACGTCTAGCAATCACATTATTAAGACAAAAAGTGCCTAGCAGCTTAACCATACCGCAGAATGCCCCATGTATCAACTAATTTATGAAACCTGCAAGAGTGCACAGCAGGGACCTTGTTATGTCGGCATGTTCCTTCTTCATGTTAAGCTTGTCCATCAACATCTTCCTGTACTTGGCGTCGAAATGGCGAGCTTCGTCATCGCCGATGAACTGAAAGGCTGTTCTGATCAGCTCGCCGCATTCGTTAGCATGCGCCTTGACCTCCTCGGCGAGAATAGGATACAGGACAGAAAGCTCAGCTAACTCCCTCCTAACATATGGTGCTTTACTAACTGGTCCCCGATTCTTGACTTTGTTCTCCTTGAATGCTACTGCTGCCCGGTGGGAAACATGGTCGGTGAGATTGGCAGCAACACCCTGACCATTTCCTTGGTGAGCTGCTTCTTGGACAAGTACCTTGTGGCGCTGGCGTGGGCTCCTGCGCAGCACAGTTGAAGGGGCACCCCACACCTTTCCACATAGCAGGAACAATCGACGCGCATCATGGTCGTCGTCGTCCTTGTCATCGTCAGTCGGGCAGCGTTGCAGCAGCCGTGCATTGTCATACCACCTCTTGAGCTTGTGGACCTTGTCGGCGAGCTTGGGCAGGTCGGCGTCTCTTCTGTCGAGGCTGCTGACAAGGGCGGCAAAGAGATCGGAGGTGTCCGGCAGACTGCCGCGATGGGTGTTGGCGTGGTTGGCCATGGCCTCCAGAATCCTGAGCTCGTCGGCCCTGGACCACGAGCGCTCGAATGTGGCCGCCCGCTTTCTCTTGTTGTTGCGCTGAGTCGGGGTCGGGGTCGGGCCTGGCTTCTTCTTAGGCTCGCCGTCGCCGAGCTGCGGCTGCGCCTTCGCCATGGACGCCTTGGACGCCTTGGACGCCTTGGGCGTGGCCTTTCGCGGTGAAGACGGACGATTCTTGCGGGGCGCGGGCGGCGGCTGCGATCGCGAGAGTTTGGCTTCGGCTTCGGCTTCGGCTTCGGTCGGCCCCTCCCGAGGCTTCTTCGTGCGAGAGCTTCTCCGGCGAGCCGCCCCAGCTGCTGCTTGTTGAGCTTCAGGGACGGGAGGAGAAGAGGAGGTGCCGGATCCGGAGGGAGCGTCGGCATTGCTGCCCCCTCCGTTGCCCAAGGAGGAGAAGAGGCTGCGCCATGACCACCATGAGCGGCGGCCGGAGCTCATCGCCGCTGCGGATTCTCCGCTTCTTGGGGAAAAGATAGGGGGAAATTCGGCTTCTGGGTGGAGAAAAGTGAGTGGAGTGGGTGGCACAGTGAAGTAGTACTTGTACAACTGTAAGTACTTGTGTGCCTTTTTTTAACCGTGCTCTGCACCTCTACTCTGCTCCCACGGGAGTTGGTGGCACAGTACAGTTTCTGTTTGAGTACTTCTCAAAATATAAAAAAATTTAGTTAAATATAATTATAAATTTGATAAAAAATCTATTCAGATTTATAATCTCTTATATTTTAAAACATAGTATGCAATTCAAACATAATCGAAAAACATGCATGCTTTAATTGGAGTTTTTATGGAAAGAGATATATATATATATATATATACTGTACCAGTTTTAATATAATATATGTTGATATTTTAGTACAATGAGTGGTCGGTGGTTTCCCTACAGTAATTTTGAGATTTAAGCGCATATTTTAATATAATCGGTGGTACATTTATATACTTTTGAGATTTAAGCGCTTGAAATTTTTTAGAATTACATCTCACCAAGCCAAAAACTATAGTGTGATATAATTCATTTTAACTACTGCATCTATCTCAAAATATAAGTAATTTATTTTTCACAGGTCTTTTCGTGTACACATCGTAAGTACGAGTACTCCCAATAGTATTATACTTATGTGTAAGTCTTAATCTCAAATTTATTATATTTTAGCTGTAACAAAAAGATAAAAAATTTGATAGTTTTGAGAGTATAAATCTGTCAGAATTTTATTTTTTTTCTCTTTATGTATAATGAATTTGAAAATAAGACTTTATACATAAATGTAGTACCATTAAAAGTACATGTATATATTTTTTAAAAAAATTAGATGATATTTTTTTAGTTGGTGTGCATGATGTGTATACGAAAAAACTTGTGTGCATAGGATATGTTCTCATGTATCTTATCTATACACGTAGCTAAAAATTATATTTTAGGATGTAGGGAGTACAATTTTACTATTGTACATGATTTACTTTGTTTTTATCTAGCTTTAAGTACTTTTACACGTAGTTTTGTAAAAAAGAATGAATTGTTATTTTTTAATGTTTACCTAGAGTAATTTATTGTTCAATATTTTATCTAAGAAAACAATGGCTTTGTTTTAGATATATAATAGAAGTGATGATAACTATTGGATTACCAGAAAAGTGACTAGGCCTTTTATCTATCCTATAATTTACCAACTCAATTTACTCATTTTTCATCCTTACACTCTTACATTCATCACTTAACTGTTCAGATCATCTCCTTGAAATCCCATCGATTGAGATCGCTTCTATCTCCCTCAATCGTGTGCTCCCAACGTCCTCTCTCTCGCTCACCCAATCCGCGCTCCCAATACCCCTCTTTCTCTCACTCTCCAAGATCCCTTCCTGCCACCGATGCCATCCTTGACTGTAGCTGCCCTCATCCCTCCCATCCACCATCGTCGCCGCTGCCCTCATCCCCCTGCCGCTGCTTTCAATCCTCCGTGGTCAAGGGCGACATAGACCTCCTTGCCACCGCCGTGGCCTCCAATCCTCATCATGGGCAGTGGACGTGGTATCTTTGGTCCCCTCCACCTCCGTTGCTCACGTGTCCTATCATCTCGCAGCGAGAAAGGAGCAGTGCATGTGATATCTTCTGATGGCGATCGTCGACCTCAAGGTTGGTTCCCAAATAGGTTCGTTTTGCTCCTCCCTTTTTTCAGTACTCCTACACCGTGTTGTCTAACCCTACTCGCTTCCCTCGATCAGCTGCTCACGATTCACCGCCTGTCGCCCACAATTCACCGCCACCGCCCACGTCCTTGTTCAGGTATTAGGCATATTTGTGTGCTACTACTTGTTCACAGTTAAATCTTATGGGTTTTCTTTTATTCGGGTATTAGGCATCTGTGATGGATGATTGGATGGTTTGCAGATATACGACAAGGAAAATAAAGGAGCTGTAACTGTAGCTAGCACCTTCAGGGCCATCAGATCGGCTACCAAAATTGGTGGAGAGGTGCTGCGACAAAATCAAACTCATTATCTTTTTTTTTTCTGAATATGAGCTAACAACATTTATAATTTCTGATGGAGTAGATTTGCTGTGTAGTCAAATTGAAGGTATCAAAGACTTTTATATCAAATCACTGCCGGTATATCAAATTTACTGATATACATCGTTGCCGTCATATCAAATTTTGATGGTTATTATTAATCTTCATGCTTGAATTCTTACCGTCATTTTGAAATTAGATTGGACGTGGAACTTCTTGCTACTTCTGCTGTTTTGAAATCTGTTTTAATAATCTTTTTTTTTTTACAAAACCTACTGTGTCTTTCTGGGATATATTAGACTGTAGCTATAGTAACCGACTAACTGAACGAGCATGCTTGTTTAGCCAAAATTCAATGTGCATGCCGCCTGGTCACTCAGATAGCTTTTTGGATCAATACGCCGATCTATCTAATTTTACTCGATTTCGCCTATAAACATACCCGTCATTTCTCAGTACTGTAGATAACAACTTATTAACTACTATCAGTAGCTTTGAAAATAACCCTTAGATAAAAATTAAACGTGTACAATAAATATTTTTATTTTTATTTAGCGATTCACTGAATTCTTGACTGGATAATAGGCTGCATTGAGGACCTTGTTGGCGCCGGAGAGGAGGTTGTTGGTCGTTGGTGCCTGGGCTCACCCTACGCCACAACCTAGTCGCCGTTGACGGACTATGGATCCCACCCTCCCACCACCTCCAGCTCGCGATGGCCTCCAGATCCACTCGTCTCCATCAATGATGTCCCCTCTTCGTACGATCTCCACTGTTTTCCCCTTTGCGGTAACCAGCCAAGCCTGGTCTACGGTGAGGCTGTGATGCGGTCACAAGTTCCAACTCGGTGAGTGTGTTTCTGCGTCCATATCTCACATATTATTCATAATGTACGTTTCTTTGTTTGTTGGGGACGGAAATTCAGTGGATTCTATTGATAATCTGGTTTTGCAAGTAAATTAGTTGAAACCAGTTCTATATTTCTGTGTTTAGGGGAAATATTTTTATGTTTGCACTGAACTGCGACTTAGGGGAACAAGCATCATCGTTGACTATCTTTCTCATCGATGTAACAAAAACGGTACAAAGTTCAAGCCATACTAGCATTCAAACTTCATTTCTGTCAGTGAGGCACAACAAATAGGTTTATACTTTATAGCTAATTAAATCTTACACAAGTAATGATACATGGAACTATAGCTAAACCATTCTACTACTACACCTATCAAAAAGCAAGTTCCTTACATGTAATCTGATGCCACAACAATGAGAATAGTTCATCTAGAGGGCAAAAAGATTATGTGTACCATTTTGATGGCACCTAGCTGACAAAAATTCAAGTGTGCTTTAATATTTTTACAGAATTGCTTCAGCAATACTTGTTCCTGAAATACAAAGGAAATAGTTGATAATCATATACCTTCATCTTTCAATGCAAAAGTGGCATCCCTGTGCAGAACTGAAATTAGATGGTCTATTATATGACTTCCATTAATGGTAGATTAGATGCTTAGCACTTAGAAAAATATAGTCAGCCTATGCAAAGAATCTGTCATGTACAAATCAATTAATAACACAAAGTTGAGCCTAGAACCAGTTGGAATATCTGTTGTGCTCAGATTAAAGTTTTGCTCGAAACAAGGGCACAATTGTTCAACGATAGCTCCGAGTTCCTCAATAATTTGAGGCTGGAAAACTTTTAAGTAAAAAAACATACCTGACTTTTCTGTCTTCCATGATGTATAACCGGAAAATATATGGCTACTATCATGCTATGGTCATCACCTGTGTACAAAATGTAGTGTAAATCACTTAGTGAAACAGTTTAGAAGTGAACTTAACAACAATTTCAACAGAAGCGCACATGTGAACGTGAAACATCTAACACATGAATAGAAATTTCGGACATTATACAATATAATAATTAAGCACAATAAATATATTAAAACAGTATGCGACTTTCCCTGTTGTATCAATAGTAGCAACAGCAGAAATAAAACACCTAATAGCATAATGAGCAGGAGAAACAATATCAAAACCAATACCTGTGCTTCCAGGTTCAAGCACTCCCTTCCTTTCCTAAACCACAGATTAGATCCTTAGACTCCAGAGCCTGTTAATCATAGAAAATCAAAAAATAGTCAACCACTAGATAAAAATTCCATACTCACAGTGACTCGTCGACCCATATGTAAAGAACAATAGAGTTACCTTAAAGATATCTCCTTCATAATTATTTCCTCAATGGCAAACTTTGACTCATTATATGAAACTACTGCTCTATGACGTCTTCAGTTTCATCTGCACAGGTATTCCAAATTGACACACTCATAAAACCATCCAAAAAATAATTCATCTGAATGTAAGCACCACAATGTAATTGTGAATGAACAGTTTATGAAAGGGAAAATGGTTCAACGGCATTGGAAACATTGTTTCTTCACATGTAAAAGTTAAAACAATCATGCAGCATATAAATTAAGTCACTGCACTGCATATCCTAATTTTTAGTACATTATCAAACTTAGGATTAAGATGGTGGCAGCTGACTAAACATAACTTTATCATTTAACTTGTACGAAAAATAATCTCATGCATTTGAGTTGAGAACCTTCTTATTAGAGAATAGAACAATAATATCTCAGACCCTAATTGAGAACTTAATTTTTAGAAAGTTTCAACAACAACTATGCATTGTATTAAATTTTATGTAGCTAGCTTAGGGCTGTAGGACTAAATATAATGGAACAACTAAAACAATAATGTGCTCTTACCTAGGACCTAAGCTATTTCCAGGATTCTGGAATTAGAAAGGGGTTATCATAGTCAATAAATTAATATATGTCAGAATAATTGGAGGCGATATGAAAATAAATAGAAAAACTGTAAACTAATTAGCCAAGTTATTTATATCCCCAAAATACAACAGTGGCATCTCAAAGATTCAATGTAATCAAGGATTTCAATTATGCTTCAAGAAATTCGATAATTATTGAAATTAGGTAACCTATGTGATTAAATAGACCGGGAAACAATAAGAAAATCACATATCCCACAAACCAGACATTAAACAAAATTTCTTGTTTTATATAAGCTTACAAACTTTTGCACGGTTCTGAAAAAAAGGGTCTTGACTTGCAATGGCAATGGCAATGGCACTTGCAAAAACCATCTATACAATGCACTTGCAATGACATAAATATATCCTTGATGTTCTGTTTCTGATCAATATGCAATGGTACAAATTATATCCTTGATGTTCTGTTTCTGATCAATATGCAGTAATTTCTCATGAACCAGTCTTTTTTTTCATAATCCTTTTTTTAATGTTAGACTCCACATCAGATTTCAGTTGGTACCTTTTCACTGTTGACTGCTCTATGTGAGCACAGAATGGTTTCAAATAATAGTGTCGTGCATCTGTGATCAGTTTCCATGGTTCAGATTCATTATGTTCTTTATCATGGTTAATTATGCTAGGGGTCTTTGATCTGTTAGTAATCCGAGTCATGGCCTATATTACATTGCCACACATCCTATGATGTGTTCTATATGTCATCAATGGCCACTGGCAATGCTGCTTAATGTAGAATCTGGGAATTAATCTGTATTTTATGCATCTGTGCATGTGGATTTACTATTCTGAAAGCTGCTTGTGATTCTCACTTCTATATATGTCTGATATATATACTGATTCGTTAAGTTGTCTCTCATATACAAGGGATAGGGTGATTGGGGAGCTGAAGCTGTGCCACCTTCTCTCCCGTTGCATCGGTGGATAAAATAGTGAGATAGGTACTGCCATTAAGAATTTTGCTATTTTGATGTCATGACCACATATAAAGAGCATGCCCTGTACTTGACATTTCTTTTGTTGATGGTACATAATATATGTGTTATTTCTTTGCTTTGAGCAGAATTAGCATTGACCAGTAAAAAAGGTCGATGTGCTCCAGTGTAAGAATTGCTTGAGTACAAGACTCTATTGTCAAGAGCAACGCCTCGCCGTCGTTTCAGATTACGATGCCGCCGCCAATTATCCGTTCCCATGTCATAGTGAACAGGTGCTTCACACTCACACAACCTCCTTCCCTGAATTGAAGGTACAACCAATTTCTATAATGTAATTTTAGCTTTACTATGAAATGTCAAGTTTTTAGAATTTTCATAATGGGGTGCCTGTTTAGATTGTTGAGTTTTCATAGTGGTTGTTACTATGCTGCCCCTTCTGTTCCAATACATCATGCCAAATAATCAACAACTGCATGCAGTGTTGTGCACTGTGCTACTATGATCTCTGAAGATAGAAATGGTCTCAGTTTCCTAGCAGCAAAGATTTGATCAGAGATTTAGGTGGTCACACGCCATAATAAATCGTTGATCATAGGTCATATAACATTCAGTGTGTATGTCAACACACTCATCTGATTTTGACAAAATTAGGCAACACAGATATAACTTTGTTGTTTCTAAATGTATGCAAAGCTTCCAGAGACCAAACACCATTGGCTGCTTATTGTTTCGAGGGGGTTCATTGCTTATATTTTACTGAGCTTTGCTATATTGTATTTCTCTAAATTGCATAACCATCTCATTGCATAGCCCATATCTTTATAGCACCGTGATGGTAACAGCTGCAGCTCTACAAGATTACTACTGGTAAAAAATGAAGGATTGGCTCCATAAAATGCCTCAAGTTGATTGAAACAAGCAACCTTTTGTAGATCCAAACAGTATTGTCATTATTGTCAATACAATTTTGTTTGTATAATATATATATATCTTCCAGTACCATGGATGCATATTTAGTTGACTAAATGGAGAAGTTTGATCTCTAAGTAAAAAAATAGCAATCGGTGTTTTCTGCACTCGAATTTGTAAATAAACTATATAGTGTCAGATATTACAATGATGTTCATTATAGAGCACACGTTCAAACAACATTTTGCAGTGGGCTTATCTATGTATTTTTTTATGAATCTGTTACATGGTTACCGGTGTGCTGTATGTTTCATTCAATTCGATCCAGATTTGTAGGCACGTCTAAATGGTACATGTGAACGTATTGTAAACATGAGTTGGATTACTAATCTTAAATCTTGTCGATTAGGTAAGTATGGACAAAAATCTGTTTGCCAGTGGACCGAGAATTGCATTTGGAGATATAACCAATAACTAAACAGGTGTAGTGAAATGGGAAGTTTGTGTATATATTATTATTGATCCCTTAGTATATATATGTGACATATGATCTGGCCTTCTTTGTTTGATTTTGCAAAAAATAAAATCACAGGAAAAATTAGTGATGAAGATCGACAAGAGAGGAATAGAAAACAACGTGAATACCGTACAAGGAAACAAATTCAGAACAATATGGGTAATAGTTCGACAGTGTTTGCCTCACCAATGCAAATATAAGTCGTTTCACTTTCTCATCAGCAAACTGAGAATGGTGAGGTCCAGAATGATGAAATTCCTAATAAAGAAAAGAAAGAACAGAAAATTAAATATATGTGTGAATATCGTGCAAGGAAGAAGACTGAGTTAAGTGTTGTTACTAGTGATGTAACTTTTGGCACTCCTATGCAAGCAGTAACATTTGACACTCCTATGCAAGCAGCATCTGTTCTCACACCAGAACATATTGATGGGGGTGAGGTGCAAATAACTCAGCTTTTTGAACTTTCTGACAAACAAAAGAGAAAACAGAAGAGTAAATATATGCGTGAATGGCGTGTAAGGAAAAAGGTTCGGTTAAGTGGTGTTAGCAATACTACAACACTTTGCACTCCAATGCAAGCAACAACTATATATTTTACCTTCAGAACAGGTAACTCAACTTACTGAACTTGGGGACAAACGAAAGAGAGAAGATACAAACTAATATCTGCGTGAATGGCATGCAAGGAAGAAGGCTAAGTTAAGTCGTGTTAGCAATACTATTAGCGAAACTAATACATCTGGCACTCCAACGCAATCAGTAATTGTTTCACCTTCAGAACCGAGTGAAGACCTCGAGGTCCAATGATCTGCAATCTCCGAGAACAAAAAGAAAGAAAAAAGGAATAGAAAGTAACGTGACTACCGAGCAAGGAAGAAGGATGAGTCAAACAATGTTATCAAAGAAGATGCTACATTGAGCATGATAGATAAAGAAAATATTGATCCAGATGATCGAATCGATTGGCTTCATAAAAATGATATGTATAAATGACAGAACAAGAAGAGTCAATCTGAGATCATTGAGCAACACCATCAATTACACTTCTCAGGTGAACACAACTTGTCGGATTTAATAATTTTTTCTTCGTTTGTTGCTGCATACCCAATATTGTTTACAATCACATATAATGTAATGAATTCTTCTTTGTAACTAGATGGAGTTACAATGTCAAACTTCATAAATACCATCTGTTCATAAGGCCATTCCATATACCAACTACGTCGAATTCGATAGTGTATTATTCAAGCCTGCAAATAAAGGTGGTGTCGGCAACAGTGAGAACTCAACAATCATTTATCATTTAAAACATCTTATATATTAAATAAATATTGAGCATATGCATAATCAACCATTATTTGGTAGGTCGTGTTGAGGACACAGAAGGTGAGGATAATGATTTTGATGAAGCCATTTAAGTTCTGAAGGACGATGGATACGAGTCATATCGTGTTGATGTTAGTGGTGTTAATGGTATTGGTGTCGATGATCCACATGATCGTGTGTACCATAAACTGCTGAAGAAACACTATGTCTTAAAAAAGTGTCTGATTGCAAACACTGCCACGTGATAAGATTTCAATTCGAGTCGCTTGGGTTCTGTTGTGGAGGGAAAAGATAAATGTTAAGATTCCAACACTGCCTGTCGAGTTAATACGATTGTTTACCAGCTAGGTGCATAATGATACAAAGTATTTCAAAAAGCATAATACGGTACTTCAACTCCCATTTCTCATTCATGAGCCTTGGAGTGACCTTGACTGTCGAGTTAGCTCGGCAGCAGGTACTGGTATGTATACATTTCATGTGCACGATGTGTTGTACCATCGCTAAACAATTTGGTGCCAGGTTCTCAAGGGCCTCGCCATATGCAGCTTTACTTTTATGATACAGAAGATGCTGATGCACTGGCTCACAGAGTTCGGAGGTCTCCTGACCTTGATATCAACCTTGTTCAGGTCATTCTAGGTATTTTGGTGCAAAACCCATACGTACAGACCTTCAACAAAGTCGGATCCATGCCTAATCTAGATGACTACATGATTGAGCACACTAATGTAACGCCTGACCAACGAAGATATAATGTCCCCATGGTCTCCCAGGTTGCTGCTATCTGATTAGAAGGGGATGATCCAATGAGAACTTTTGATAGGCCTGTCATGGTACGTGCCAAAGATGAGAAGCCTAGATATATCAAAGCATACCATGGTTGTTATGATCCTTTGGCATATCCTTTATTTAACCCTAATGAGGAGACTGGGTGAAACCTGAAAATGCCATACGATGATCCCAACAAGAATCCTTGTGATGTGGAAATGGATGAAACATGTGAGGCGCCAACTTCTGCTAATGTGCATTCCAATGAAGAAAGCACTTTTAATAATCCTCCGGGTACATACACTCGTGACTTGTGTCGAATAATTTTTAATGTTTATACCCTTATGTATTGTATATATATATATTAATATGTAAATTTTGACATAGAGAACGAGGCTGTTGACAATCATGTAGACAATGAAGATGATAATGGCGTTAATAGAAGATCTGGCAATGGGAAAAGGGAAAGATTTGTCACAGCGAGGGAGTACTATTGCTTCAGGCTACAGGTTAGAAGGAGACTTCTAAACATCATTTTTGTTCAGAGGACGACTTTTCCAGCAGTGGGTCATTGACATGTATATCAAAATCAAATCTATGAGACTCGATTGGTACTCAAACCCTAAGAACCAAAAAAAGATATGGGCCGAACTATACCAGGTAAATGGTGTAACATATTTCCATGACTATTGACACTATCGCGCATCTAGGTATCAACGGACAAGTTATTTGATCATGTTGTTATTTAATGATTGTAGGGCGTGGTTGACATGCTTTCTTCTGGAGAGACAAGTGGTTCGTCGTTTGGTAAGAGGGTTGTGCTACCTCGCTCTTTTCCTGGAGGCGATTGCGACGTGCAACAAAGGTTTCTTAATGCAATGGCTCTTATCCAGTGTCTTGGTAGGCCAGATTACTTCATAACAATGACCTGTAACCCTACTAGGATGAGATAACAGAAAATCTCGAACCTGGACAGTTACCCTAGGACCGACCTAACTGTGAGCCCCCAGTTTTTATACCGGAAACCCCATGTGTATTACAATACCATTCCCTGGATCAGTAGATGGTACACACATGGCACAGTTGTATATCACAAGCTGACATCGTCATACGGGTCTTACAATCTATTAATAAGACAAGGATAGCCCAATTGGGATCCAAATAGACCAAGCATGGTCAACAACAATACAAAATACCAACACAAATAAATGAGGTAGCGGAAGCGAAGCAGCGGCGGTCCATTTTATCCCACACGCATCGACTGGTGAACCTAGGTCCCTATTCCATCGTCCTTGGTAACTCCTTGCCAGCATAGCACATGCACAGATCGACACCAACACCTTTTTCTAAAAAAAATTTAAATAAGCAAGAGTGAGTACCAACCGTACTCAGCAAGCCACCACTACAGAATGCATATAATGTTCATAGGGGTTCAAGGATGGCTTGGTTTATTTGCATAAAGCTAGTTTTCACAAACCTATGCCATAACAGTTTTAACTGAAAACCACGTTAAGTTGAAGTTGTCATTAACCTGCAAGGGTTCATCCACCTTCCCCAAGCCTCGCTTGGTCTGGTTTACCCTCGCATCCAATTTCCACAGTTTTAACCACTACGACCTTTTTGCACATCAGGCAAGGTCACACCTTCCATACCCATCATATTTTAAGCAATATTACAAATTGACAAGGCTAGTCAAGAGTAATACAAGTCCCGGCGCTCATTAACCGCGAGCATGGCTATTCGAATAGTTTAATTTACTCACACTGCAGTGGATGTACGCTTTTAATCCCACACTCCGTGACGCACCCAACACATGAGACTTGTCACGGCCCGGTTTTTCAGTTACCCTCGCATGGCGGCACCCGCTCCAAGGACTATGAATCCCCATTGCACCCCCGGCGCCACATTCCGTGATACCAACCCTGTGAGCCCCCGGTTTTTATACCGGAAACCCCATGTGTATTACAATACCATTCCCTGGATCAGTAGATGGTACACACATGGCACAGTTGTATATCACAAGCTGACATCGTCATACGGGTCTTACAATCTATTAATAATACAAGGATAGCCCAATTGGGATCCAAATAGACCAAGCATGGTCAACAACAATACAAAATACCAACACAAATAAATGAGGTAGCGGAAGCGAAGCAGCGGCGGTCCATTTTATCCCACACGCATCGACTGGTGAACCTAGGTCCCTATTCCATCGTCCTTGGTAACTCCTTGCCAGCATAGCACATGCACAGATCGACACCAACACCTTTTTCTAAAAAAAATTTAAATAAGCAAGAGTGAGTACCAACCGTACTCAGCAAGCCACCACTACAGAATGCATATAATGTTCATAGGGGTTCAAGGATGGCTTGGTTTATTTGCATAAAGCTAGTTTTCACAATATCACAAACCTATGCCATAACAGTTTTAACTGAAAACCACGTTAAGTTGAAGTTGTCATTAACCTGCAAGGGTTCATCCACCTTCCCCAAGCCTCGCTTGGTCCGGTTTACCCTCGCATCCAATTTCCACAGTTTTAACCACTACGACCTTTTTGCACATCAGGCAAGGTCACACCTTCCATACCCATCATATTTTAAGCAATATTACAAATTGACGAGGCTAGTCAAGAGTAATACAAGTCCCGGCGCTCATTAACCGCGAGCACGGCTATTCGAATAGTTTAATTTACTCACACTGCAGTGGATGTACGCTTTTAATCCCACACTCCGTGACGCACCCAACACATGAGACTTGTCACGGCCCGGTTTTTCAGTTACCCTCGCATGGCGGCACCCGCTCCAAGGACTATGAATCCCCATTGCACCCCCGGCGCCACATTCCTACCTCGAGCCGGTTGTGAGAGGAGTCCTGGCGCTCCCAAGATTGAAGGTTACATTATACATATATAAAGCTTGACGTCATTAAACCACACACTTCCACATTTTCATACCGATATCCAGAACCTACCATGTCTGGCGTGCCACCCCACGAGAATAACCTAGTCCACCGGGTCTATCCCCACTCAAGAAGTGTGGTCGTACTCGGTTCGTTTCTTGCTTAGCTTCTTGACTCGGTCCTTAACTGACCAGGGTCGGCGGCTTACCGTTCCCAGAACCACCCATATTCTATCCGTGCCGCCCCAGTCGAAATCACTTTTGTTTAATTAAGTTTTTGGGTTTTCACAAAGGTTTTCATGCTTGTGGGTGGCGCTTATGTCTCCACCCGATCTCTATCAATCACTCCCGTCGAGTGATCAGTATAACCACATCCACATATCACACATATGGAGTGTATAACGTCTATGTAAGCAGGGCTAAGCAGTGAGTAAATAATCACGCGTAAAGTAATATACTCAGGTAACAAAGGTGTGTAAATACATAAGGATAAACAATATCAAAGGTAAGGCTTAAGCAAATGTAGGTGCGCATTTTATAATTAGCATGCAATTTTATTTGTAATCAACACATTTATAAAAATAGGATCAACATGTTCGAGGAAGGGGGCGTAGTGACTTGCCTTGCTCAATTGGGGGTTCATTCTCGATTAGCTCAGTTTCCTCCTCGCAGATGTACCCTGTCCGGTTGAATACTAACGTCACAAACTACTCGCTAACACAAAAAGAGCCAAAAATTCTAGAACGATCAAAAATAACCAAACTAGTGCCATTGCGTAGATCTTGATTTTAGAAAGATTTTGACGAAAGTTTCGTTCAAATCCGACTTAAAACGAGGGAGATACGGAATTCGAAAGATTGGAAAAGTTTTAAAACAAAGAAAAGGAAAAAGGTCTGACAAGTGGGACCGCCCTTAGATCTTCACGTACAGGTTTTGTTTACAAAATGGGTGTGCGCATGGTGAGGTGAAGGGCTTGGGCGAGCTACAAGCATACATGCATATGCATACACACGGCTAGCTAGCTGCATGCATATGAGCTGCTTGCATGCATGCACACGTACAGCCAGCTAGCTGTGTGGCACATGCATGGCCGGTGGCACAGCGGCGATTGCTGCAGAGAGCAACCGCGCAGGGAACGGGTACGGTGATGCGCCTCACGACGTCACCGTGCCGCAGCAACAACGGCGGTAAGGAACAAAAGTAAGAGGAAGAGCAGGAGAGGAGCTTACCTTGCGGTAGCCGGGTAGCGGCACACCGAGCGGTGGTCCTCACACGAAACTACAGTCGTCGATGTACAGCCTAGGGACAGTCGGCCCGCAGATCGTCCTCGCACACCACGTGTTCGATCGGTGGCAACAAACGAACACATAGCGTTAAGGAATAAATGTTAGCGGGTTAGTGCAGGTTAGGGGTTAGGGGTTAGGGGTTAGCGAGTTAGAGGTCAGCGGGTTAGTGAGTTAGAGGTCAGCGGGTTAGTGAGTTAGAAGTCAGCGGGTTAGTGAGGCAATGGGCCAAATGTTAGATGTTAGAGGTTAGCCGTTCAATAAGTTAGTCGTTCTCGGGGTTCAGATGACGACACAGCGCACGGCGACGTCGTTGCCGGAAGTAGTACCGGGGAGGAGCATTAGATTTTATCTTTTTATTACTTAACCCAACAGGAATGAATGGCTTGGGGAGGCAAGATGGACTTCAATAGAGGGGGTTGGGTGAGTAGAGGGATATATGTTAGACTTTGGTGAGGAGGATGGCTTGTTGGTGGACTTCAGCCCGAGGAACAAGAGGGATGTAACATGGACTTGTGGATAGGTTGTAAGGCTGTTTGGCCCAATGAGGTAGGGAGAGGCGTTGTAGACTTCTTGGCGGACTTTATGGGCTTCGGCCCGACAAAGAAGAGGGATGCGATTTAGACTTTTTGGAAGTCCGTGGTCAATGGGTGGCCCATGGAGAGAGATAATAACACGTGGGGCCCACTGGTGGGTCCCACCTCCTATTTCCTCTTTCTTTTTTTTTTCCTTTTTCCCTTTCCTTCTTCTC
Source organism: Oryza officinalis (assembly GCA_008326285.1). Lineage (NCBI taxonomy): Eukaryota > Viridiplantae > Streptophyta > Magnoliopsida > Poales > Poaceae > Oryza > Oryza officinalis. Next base: position 525,380 of record BDMV01000009.1, on the reverse strand, counting down.
TCTCCTTATCCTTTCCTTCTCTCTCCTTCTTCCTTTCTCTCTCTCTCTTTTCTCTTCTTCTGCTGCTGCTTCCTGGGAGGAGAGGAGGGTGCCTAGCGGGAGGGGGCCGACGGCTGGGGGAGGCGGCCGGCCGGGCGACGGCGCGGCACGGCCGGCGGAGCGGCGCCGGCGCGCAGGGTGGCGTCGGCCGTAGGCGGCGCGCGGCACGGCGCGGGGCGCGGCGCGCGCACGGCGCGGCGGCTGCGGCCATGGCTGGCCTCGGCCGGGAGGGCGGCACGCGGCAGCGCGTGCGGCGGCTGGGGCACACGGGGCGGCGACGCGCGGCAGCGCCGCGGGGAAGGGGCGGCTGCGCGGCGCGACGTGGCGAGCCCGGCTGGGGTCGCGCCGGCCGGGGCGGCGGCGCTTCGGCACGGCCCGGGGCGGCACAGCCGGGAGGCAGCGCGCCGGGGCTCGTGGCCGGGCAGGAAGAGGCCGGGGGCGGTGGCGCGAGGCACGGCCGGGAGGTGGCGCGCCGAGCAGGAGCGGCAGCGCGCGGCCGGGGTAGGTTGGCGCCGGCTCGGGGAGGGCGCAGGCCGGGCGTGGAGGTGCGCGCGTCGCGGTAGAGGCGGCGCTGGCCGAGGTGGAGGGGCGGCGCGGCGCGGCTTGCGCGCGGGCCGGCCACGGCGTCGGCCGAGCAGCGACGCACCGGGGCTCGGCTCGGCCTGGGCGACGGCCGGGCTGAGCGTTCGGCCAGGTGGAGGCGGCGCGTGACGCGGAGCGGCAGTGCACGGCAAGAAGGCGGCCGATCGAACGACAACGGCGTTCGGCCCGTCGGTGTGATGGCGACAGTGAGCGAAATAGGGCGGCTTTTATAGCCGTCGCAGCCGGCGGACAGCGACAAGCTGGCTCGGCCGAGTGGGGCCGACGGTCCTGTTGGGCGGTCGTCGTCGACAGGGAGTCATAGCAGAGCGAGGATGGGGCTGTTGCAGGACGGCGTGGACGCGGCGTACGCGTTCGGTGTGGACTTCTCTCTCACTGTGTTGCCGGTGTTTTGGGGGAAGGCCTCGGTGGACTGGAAGCTTGGTGCAGGGGGAGCCGTGGGGCTCGGCGCTTGCAGGCATTCCGTCGAACACCTGGCGTGCGAGCTGGCTGAGGAAGAGGGACAGGAAACAGACTTGTTTTGCTGGGCAGGCCTTGGGCCAGGGGAAGGGAAGAGTACTAGGCTGGCCTAGAGGAAGATGGGCTGGCCCAATAGGGAGAGGGAGGGAGAAAAGAGTTGGGCCGAACAGGAAAGAGTCCAAAGGAATAGGATGTTTTGTAATTTTATAGGAATTTGGATTATGGAATTTGAATGAGATTAAATTCCAAAATTGTAAAGGGACTGTATAAATGGACATTTAATTTTGAGTTTGAATTACAATTGGACTGTTAAGTGAGCTCTTGAATTTAATCTGGCATTTAGATGGGCAAGGATCAGACTTAGAGATTTCCCCGAATTTAATCGGATGGATGGACCGCGTTACCGAATCAACGTTCGATATACGAATTCATCGGTAGTCCTAGGATTCCGAGGAAGGGACTAAATTAGGGAATTTTGAATAAAATGATTTATGAGGAAAAAGGATTCGAACAGAGAAAATTTCGATTAAACAGAGTTGGGTTTAATATTCAATTGTGGTAGTCGAGGATGTCAAGGAGGGACGTGACATTTCGATAATTGACAATAGCTCTCGAGACTTTGATTAGAGAACCGCAATTACCAGAATAGATGGATGGTCGAGAAGACAAAGGAGGGATATTACCCCGAGAGGTGTTCAATTCAGGAAGAGGATCGATTTACGAAATTCGAACACTAAGGAATTCAATGCATGGCAAGAATTTAGGTTCTCAAGGATGGATTTAATCGAGATCTTTGGCACAGATTCTAGACACACACAAATAAACAATTAACAAGCAAACTAAAATTATGCTTAGGACTAGACTTTGTCTGAGGAGGTCATATCTTTGAAAATAGCCTATTAGGAATTTATATTTCGCAATTAAGGTTTCTAGTAAATACTTTACCAATAGACATTATTTTGCAAATAATTTACAAAAGCTTATCACTCTATATAAAGGTTCATACAAAATAATCAAAGCTATTTCTTTAGTGGAACGGTATTTGTTTTAATAAATTATCCCTTAATGGGTTTTATCCAAAATGGTGATACATATAGATATATAGCTTTATTTATAAAGTAAATATGCCCGAGGGTTTTTGTTTTTCGAAAATAATTGGCATATGCAAATCTTAGTTCCTTGAATAAATAATTATTTGAAATAAAATACCGACATATCCTCAGACGTTCGTCTATTAGCCCACGTATAAACGAAAAACGACAGATCGAATTAAATTAATTCAGGCATGAATGTATTTTGAAAAAGATTTTTGGTTATTCCGAATTTTTAATTCCGTATTCCAAAGTCAAAATTTTCAGGGTGTTACACTAACCTTGTCGCCAGAGTATTCAGGGCTAAGCTGCAAGACATTTTAGATCTATTTGTCAAAAAAAATATTTTAGGGAGGTTCAAACATATGCGCACGTCACTAGGTTTCAGAAGAGGGGACTACTACATGAACATATCCTGTTGAATCATGAAGTCAGGTAGTAAATTGACAAACCCATATGAGTACGATAAAGTGATTTGTTCGGAGATACCAGACAAGGCCAAGTATCCTGTGTTGCATCGACTGGTCATCAAGCATATGCTGCATGGACCATGCGATGATATGAACAAGAATTGTGCTTGTATGGTGAATGGAGAGTGTCGCTTCAACTATCCTCAACAGTTCAACCAGGCAACACAACAAGGGAATGACTCGTATCCTTTGTATAGAAGGAGAAATGACGGATGACGTGTCAAGATTAGAGGTGCGAAGTTAGACAATAGGTGGGTGGTCCCATACAATCCAGGACTGCTTATGCGATATAACTGTCACATCAATATTGAAGCTTATGCAAGCATCAAATCTGTGAAATACCTATATAAGTATGTGTATAAAGGACACGACTGTGCATCTTTCTCGGTTGATCCATTTGAGGAAATAAATGAGATACGACAGTACAAGGATGCAGATATGTATCACCACCAGAGGCTATATATAGGATTTTTGGTTTTTCACTCTTCGGTATCTATCTAGTTGTTTTGCAGCTCCAACTTCATCTTTCTAATATGCAGTATGTCACGTATGATGAGAATGGTAATCTCGAGGATATTGTCAATCGTCCATCTTCTTCTATGACAACTCTTATCGAGTAATTCAAAATGAATCGCATAGACCCGGATGCAAGGAAATTGCTATACAAGGAGTTCCCTGAGTACTATCGCTGGATAGTGGGACAAAATGTATGGCAAAAAAGAAAAACGAAGAGAGCCCAGGTTGGACGGGTTGTATACGCTTCTCAATCACGTGCGAGGTGCAACCTCATTTGAAGATTTGAGGACAATCTTTGGTACCATGTACTCTACTTTTAGAGGCATGCGAGAAGAGCGGGCTTGTGGAGACGAACAAGTTACATGACAACTGCTTGAGTGAGTCATCTACTTTCCAAATGCCATCTGCTCTATGTTGGTTATTTGCAATCATACTGGTATTTTGCGAGGTCACCAATGTCTGTGCACTATAGGACAATCACAAGGCTTCAGTGTTTGAAGATTACTATAGCCGGGGGAACACCAACCATGCTACAGTAGAGCAGATGATGCTACGAGACATACGTGATTTGTTTCATTCCATAGGGAAGGATATCACGGATTATGGCCTTCCCAAGATCAATGATATAGGTAATGTTTGTTATACAAGCACGTTTTATTTCTTATTAATCTACATTTGCACCACCCACCGATAGTTTCATGATGCTTCTATTTCTTTTCACCAATCAGGTGAACATTATAGCGTTGTACCGACAAAGATAAGAGAGGAATTTAACGCGCCAGTGGACCAAAACCATTTAGACATATACACATCCCTTAATGATGAGCAGCATGCAGGATTTGATGAGATCATTGATCATGTAACTAATAAGAAGAGCCATGTATTTTTCATCAACGGTCTAGGTGGCACTGTAAAGACATTTCTATACAAGGCTGACGGAGCGTGAAACTCCTCACCGGGAGACCATGCAGGCCTCCCTTTGCCGGTTCGGCCGGGGGCGCGAGGTGCAATCCCTTGCCCCGGATCTGAGGGATTTTCAGCGAGAAAAAACACGAGGACGCAGGCGGTTCGGGCCGCTGGGAAGCGTAATACCCTACTCCTGTGTTCTCGTAGATCTAAGAGTGTGATGGGATCCAGAGACCATCCAGCCTCTAGCCAGCCAGTCTCTTTTCGATCGATGCCCCCTTTCCTAGGCTTGGGCCTCCTTTTATATGGCAATGGGCTACCACATGGGCCACGAGCTGCCTAAGAAAAAAGACATTCTTTTACACTTAGGGCTATCCTATCGCCGGAAGCAGTCTCTGACAAACGCCGTAGCACGCCCCTGCTTAGCCAGTCAACCCATCCGGGGGACGCCCGTTTCCACTTTCATTAAATGGTGGGCGACTTTCTCGTCTCGCCTACGCCAGAATCGGGAAAGCATCTGACCGGGGCTGACATACCAACTCCGGGAGTTGGCACGCCAACTCCGGCTGAGAGATGAGGGACAGAGGGCTCTCATCATTTCGACGGGACGGGGCGAGGCGTGCAGCGGGCCGCCTGGCGCCACCTAACCCGCGATCTGACCGGTCTGCGACCGGTCACTCGCCGTGACCGGTCACGGACCAGATATGCACGCGCCACGCCGCATTAAATGCGACGTAGTGCGCTCGTCTGAACCGCCATAAATGCGGTTAGGTGAGCCCTGTCGCGCTCACCTAACCTGCGATCGTGGCACCAAAACCACAGGGGGTCGGTGTCACGCCCCAAACTGGCCCCGGGCGGAGACCAGGATAGAGCGGTCCAGATTGACCTGTATGCCTGTACCAGTCCCAGGAAATAGCGCTGGTACAACAGGAAGACAGAATACCACAACAGCAGCGGTCTCTTTATTTAAGAGTAGGATTACAACCAAGGTTGGAACTGCGGACAGAACCCGAGTTCGCAACAGCATTACAAAAAGGCGGAAGCGGAAAGCGGAGACTAGCCCTAAGCCACAAGCAAAGCCTTGGGGAAGGCCGAAACCCTACTACTGCTCGAAGTCGGCTTGCTCCTGGAAGAACTCTTCGTCAGCAGGGTCCACCTCTTCATCTTCGAGAACTGGGGGGGGTTTAATTGTATAGAGCAAGGGTGAGTACAGAAGTACTCAGCAAGTCAGGGGAAATTAAGTGTTAATGCAAGCTTCAAGGGTAAGCCAGTTATTTTTCACAATTGGTTTTAGTTTAAGACTTTAGAAACATCTAAGTCAGTGCTTCTCAACGACACGGATGAGAAAGTGCGTCTCATCCGGCCGGAGCAGTGAAAATGTATCGATTGAAACTTGTCGGCACGAGAGGCTCCCTGCCAATCGTTCACCGACCCCGGCTGCTCCAACAGCCACAAGTCAACACACCGGTACGAGAGGCTCCCTGCCAATCGTCACCAACTCCGGCTGCTTCAACAGCCACAAGTCAACACACCGGTACGAGAGGCTCCCTGCCAGTCGTCACCGACTCCGGCTGCTTCAACAGCCTTAAACCAAGCACAGAACGGAAACCTCACACCAACAGCAGTTCACAAGGAGTTCGAATAAATCTACGCTAAGGAATCACCTCACATCCACCCATGACCGTGGGCACGGCTGTTCGAACAGTTGTTAACCTCTGCAGAGGGGGTACACTTTACCCACACGACGTTACTAACCCCGAATCACCCAGCCCGCGACCCTCGGTCACGTCTGGCGACCTTAAGGCTTTCACGACAAGGCATTTCGAAAGCCGACTCAGGGTCATCTTATGCCAACGGGAGGGGTCCCACGGACCAACACCAGGTTAGGTCCCAGACCATACTGTGCCAGGAAGCCCAGGGGTCCTCCCCGACACCACCCCGGCGAATCCACTTGTCCCTTGGCATCAAGATTTCCCTGGCCTAGCTAATTACTCAGCCAGGGGCGTCCCATATCACCCATGTGGTCGTACTTGACATATGCTTGGATGTAATTCCCAAGGAATCGGTCCTTAGAGCGAGAACGAGCAGACCGTACCTCCAGTACGTCTCCCGTACCGCGAGTTTTAGAAACTCACTTTAGTTTTCAAGGCACCGACCCAGGTGTCGGGTTTTCCAAGCATTTTGTAAACTCAAGTTTTACCCAGGTGATCAATTTTAAAGTTTGAGGGGAGTCCCGATATTCGTACACGAGGTACGGATACCGAGGCATCGCCTGAGGGGTGACAAGGGTGTTGGGGTATTCAAATATCAAGGAAGGTGAATGCAGCAAATGGGTAGGGCCTGCCGGTTGTATTGCAAACCGAGGCCAAGTGCCAAGTGTAACCTAAGTAATGCATAGTTTGCGAAATTAAAATACTTAATTTAAATTATAGGTTCAATTGATCAAAGGTGACTTGCCTTGCTCGAGATCTTGAGCTTCTTCCTCGAAATCCGCGCACTGCGGGTCTTCGGGCTCCGAGACTACACGCGAAACGAGACGACTCAACAAAGCGATAAAAAGAAGCCCTATTAAAGACCACTAAGCGTGCCATTAGGTGGATCTCGATTTTTGAGGAATTTTGGAAGTGGAACGGAGTTAAACGGACGAACGGTTGAAAAGATACGAATTTCCGAAGGTTAAAGGATTTCCTGGAATAAGAAAAGGAATTAATAATTACTTAATAATTCCCTGGAAAAAGAAAAGAAGGAGGGATGTCAATTAGACTTTAATTCGGGCGGCTAAGAGCAGCCCAAAGGATTGGAGCGGGCGCGGCCGAAATAATGGGCCGGCGGCCCGAAGGGAATCTGCCTGGGCCGAGCAAGGAGGCCGTTGGGCCGAGGGGACTGATGGGCCGGCCGATGGCCCAAGGAATTGGCCCACGGCCGATCGGTGAGCGAGGGTGGCCGATGGGCCTAGCGGCCGATGAGGTCCAAAGGCCGATGGGCCGAGGCTGATCGGGGAGGCCGATGGCCGAGCGGCCGAGTGGGCCAAGCGGCCGATGCGGGGAGAGAGAGGGCCGATGGCCGACGCGGGCACGGGCCGACTGGGCCGAGAAGGGGAAGAGGCCGAAGGGGTCCAAAGGCCGACGACCCGAGGCCGATCGGTCTGAGGCCGACAAGAGGCCGAGGGGGGGCCGACGGTCGGGAGCCGACGAGAAGAAAAGCGGCCGAGCCGACGGCGGGAGCCGACGGGAAGAAAGCGGCCGATGCAGGCTGGCGGCCGAAGCCGACGGCGGGAGCCGACGGGAAGAAATGCGGCCGATGCAGGCCTGGCGGGAGCCGACGGGAAGAAGGCGGCCGATGCAGGCTGGCGGTCGAAGCCGATGAGCGGCGGATTAAGACGACGGCCAACGACGCAGAGCTCGGCCCGAGCGGCGGCGGTGGCGGCGGCGTGCTCCGGCGAGGGCGGCGAGCCGGAGGGGGCGGACGGCGTCGGTAGGCGCCGGGGGAGAGAGAGAGAGAGAGAGAGAGAACGAGCCCACGGCTCGGATCGGAGCGGGACACGACGGCGGCGGATTGGGACGACAGCCGACGCCGACGGGGAGAAAAGGAAAAAAGTGGGTAACGGCGTCGGGGCGGGGAGAAGGCGACGGCGGCCACGGCGGTGGCCGGAGGGGGTCCTACGGTTGGCTAATCGGCCTAAACCGACGGAGGGAAAAAGAGAGGGGGAGAGGAGAGGAGGTTTACCGCGGCGGGCGGCAAGCCGGGATGGAGGCCGACGGCGCGGGCGCGGGCGCGGCACGGCTCCGGGCCGGGGAAGAGGGCGGCGGAGAAGGCGCCCGGAGCTCCTTCGGGCGCCCTCGGCTGCGGCGGCGGCGGACGGCAAGGACGGCGGCGGCAGCGAGGGAGGGGGCGAGCTCGGGAGGCGGCAAGAAATTGCGGCCGATTGGTGGGGGGTTTTGTAGGGGGAATTAGGTCGGTTTGGTCGGGGGGGGGAAGAGGCGGTTCGCGGAGGTCGGTTTGGGGCGCGGAGAGGGGACCGGCGCACTCCGGCGCTAGCGGCCAACGGCGGCAGCGGTGACGCCGGCCGGTCGGGAAAAAGGGGAAAAGGGGAGAAGAAAGGGAGGCTTGCCTCCTAGCCGATTTGGGTAAGGGCGCGCGCGCGGGGAGAGAGAGCGCTGGCTCTCTCGGCCCGACGCGTGCGGGGCACGTGCGCGGCGTGCACGGGCCGAGTGGCCTGGCGCGGGAGGGAGCTGGGCCGGGCGACGGCCCAGGGAAGGAAGGAGAGAGAGGGAGCGGCCGAGGGGGGCTGGGCCAGGGGCGGCCCAGGGAAAGAAGGGGAAAAGGAAACAGGCCGGGAAGGAAAATCGGCCCGGGTCAAGGGAGGTAAATTAGACTTTTTCTGAGGGTTTGGTTTTGGGAGGGTTAGGGCTCGGATTCGAAATCCGATTTCGCGGTTTTCTCCGGGATTGAAGCGAGAGCGGAAACACGAGACCTTGGCACACGACAAGACTCAACCGAAGAGCAAATTTTCGCAATTAGGGTTTTTAGCAGATTAGTTTTCCCGCTAACGCCGCGACGAAACGGGCATTACAGTCGGGGTGCCCCAGGCCTCGGGGCAGAAACGGGAGCGGCCCGACCCCGGGGGGAAACCGGGAGGGCAGCCGCCACGTCACCCTCGGGCCGGACCCCTCCGGGGGAACGGGCCACATGGATTGCTGTGGCCGCCCTTCCCTTTGGTCTCGATACCCCTGGTCCCATGTCACCGACAAAGGCGCTTCTTGCTAGAGTGTGATCCGTGGGTTTAATAGCCATTGCAACTGCGACGTCTGGTATAGCAACGTCGATATTGCCCGACGGACATACTGTGCACTCGAGATTCAAAATCTCCATTAAGATTGCTCACAACAGCATGTGCAACTTCACAAAGTAAATTGGCACTGCGAAATTTCTTCGCATGACGTCCTTAATTATTTGGGATGAAACTGTAATGACAAAGTGTCAAGCTATTGAGACACTTGATAGGTCTCTTCAAGACATTATGGGTTGTTCATTACCATTTGGAGGAAAGATTTTTGTCTTTGGCGGTGATTTCAGACAGATTATTCTCGTGATGACACGTGGGACAAGTGCCCAGATAACTGATGTTACATTGTAGAGATCGTATTTATGGGAAAATATTAGGAAGATATGGTTGTCGCGTAACATGAGGGCTCAATCTGATCTATGGTTTTTAGATTATCTCCTTAGGATTGGAAATGACACTGAAAACATTATCAGAGATTATTACGTTCACTTGCCTGATGAAATCGTGATTGCTTATGGGGACAACAAGGATTCAGTAAATGAATTAATTAATCATGTGTTTCCCTCGCTTCATGATGAAAATGCAAGCTTTGCAACTTATATGAGCACACACGCCATTCTATCCACTAAAAATGATTGTGGATAAGCTAAATGCAAATATGATTGACAGATTTCCAAGGTAGGCCAAGGTTTATCACAGCTGACTCTGTTGATGATGACCCCCATAATAGCTATCCTCTGGACTTTCTTAACTCGATTCTCCCACCACACGAGCTCAAAGTAAAAATCAATTGTCCCGTGATTCTTCTTCACAATCTTGATTCTAATAATGGGTTGTGCAATGGAACTAGACTGATGATAAGAACATTTCAAGATAATGCAATTGATGCTGAGATTGTTGGTGGACAGCATGCTAGCAAAATGGTGTTCATCGCATGTATCCCTTTGTCTCCCTCCGACAATATATCCCTTTCTTTCAAATTCAAGAGGAAACAATTTCCAATATGTCTCAGTTTTGCAATGACCATCAATAAGTCATTGGAACAAACCATCCCAAATGTTGGGATCTATCTTCTAGAGCCTGTTTTTTCACATGGTCAGTTGTATGTCGCATTGTCAAGGGGTGTATCAAAGCAAACAAGGATTTTGGTCAAGCCAAAGAAAGAAGTAAACACCACAGGGAAGAGCACTAGGAATATCATGTATAAAGATGTTCTTGATTGGTGAGCAAAGGTAGGTTCGCATCATCAAAATTAATTCAAAAACAAAATCTAGAAGATAGTAAATTGCTGATCGGAATGTTACTCACCAACGTCCTCTTGTTTTGTATAGCACGCCATCACCATTCAGGTGTAATATTGTGTGATCATGTTCTCCATACCATCTCGTGCTACATGCGTTAGTTTGCACTGGTCGGTTTGCATCGGGCTGATAACAAGACTATATGTTAACACGTGTGTCTCTCTAAATATGATAGCGGCACATAAGAATTTCTTAAGTGTATCGCAAATGCTAAACATTAGGATAGTTATTTACCTGTAGGGTATATTCTATATATGTATCAAATGCTTTATTTTGTACTTGTTTATGCCTGCAACAAATTAATGGAATAACTCTCAACTTTTTAACATATTTTTTAAACGCATGTTGCCCTCGTATATTGTATATTGAAGTGATTATATGATGGTATTGCTTTTTAACATAATAATCAGTACCATCATACTTGTGGTTGAAATTTTTTATTTTAACCTAAAAATATGATGGTACTGATTATTATGTTTCAGATTATTTTATATTGTAAAAAACAGAAAAAAAACACAAGTTGTGGCGAAACACGACTTACATTTAAAATACATAAAAACTGGCATATATGAAGTCGCGCATTCGCGTGACTATGACCATCCTATCAGCTGTAGTAAGAAAATATATTAATAATATTATGTCATCAAAGAATTTGTTGTGAAAATTTAAAGGGTGCTTAGTGGTTTATTTAGAAAAAAAATATAACAAAAATTAAAGCATTGGTAAATTAAAGAAAAGAAATACGTAGTAAGAAACTTTTATAATTGTGAGATGAATATGAATGGATGGATAATTTTGCTGAAGTTGGATTCTCTACACTCAGAATGTATTTACTGGAAGGAACAGACAGTATTACTATGTAACATACCCAAAATTTGATTTTCAAATTTTGCATCAAAAGATGTTGAGAATATTTTTTCCTAAATAGGAATACTAATATTTCTCAACTAAAAACCTAGGTGAGTCTAATATGACCAGTTTTAATATACAAATTTGTGAAGAATTTAAAACATTTTCCTTGATAGATCAAAGAAAGAATATAGAACATAATATGTGCATGTATTTGCATAATGTATTGTTGTGATTTGAATCCTTTTGCTTGTTTTCGGATTTTACTAGCATTTCATAATAGGATGAGCATAAATTAAAAATTGGAGGCAAATGCTAAATATATATTTACAAGAATGTATATACATGTAATATATGAAGTTGAGTAACTAAAAGTATAAATCTTGCTCAACAACATCATGTCAGGTCAAGAATTATCTAAATATAATTTTATAAACAATTAAATGCATTTTCATAGTAGCAACCCATGTATATTTTTAAGCTTAGTGAATTTTTAAAACTAATTGGTGTAAAATTAAATCATGGAAAAATTCATGTGGATGCTATTCAATATATATATCTCACTAGAATTTTGGTATAATTTAATATGTACAATTGATACCTCAAATAATTAGGTCAAAACAGTCAAACTATAAATTATTTTTAAACCCTAATCGGCAAAATTGATACACATCTTATATGTGAATTTTATCACATGAAAATGTATAGAGGATATAATTTATTCAAATACTACTCTATTTATCATGAATTAATATAATTTTTCCAGAATTTATTTTATAGTTTTTGACCACCTAAAAATTCAAACCAATTTCAGCTAGACTTAATTTCTTTATTTTCCCGAGATTAAAATATAAATAATTTTTGAGTGCAACCAAGAAAAATGGAAACTAGATCAATTTATTTACCTTCACAAAAATCCACTCTAATTTATCATCCTCAGATATTGGATTATTGAAATGCAAAAGAGGGGGAAAGAAATAAACCTGAAAAATTATCTAGAATCCTATATCTACTAAAGATCTGACACATACCCCTCTCACCCACCTGGTTCCCATCGGCTGGACCCACTTGGCAGCCACACGAGTTAACTCTACTCTGGTACAAATTCAATCCACCGTTCTTGAACTCGAGAGAGAAGGAGAGAATCAGAGAGCGGTGCCGACCAAGCGCAGAAAGCCGCTCGACGCGTGTCCGCCGCCGTGTCCGATGCCAAGCTCGCCATATCTCCTCCCAGCCGCGGCGTCCATCCTCACTACCCACTCCAGTACCGACCAAAACGAGGAGGAGGAGCCCTAGCCTCTCCGTGGCCCTAAAATTTTCCACCGGCCGCGAGGAAGACGACGCTCGCCGTCGCTGTCAGTCTGCCGCCATCTCCATCTCTTCCGCGTTCCATCATCTCTCCACCATGCCGCTTCCATTCCCATTGATCTCGCTCCTTTTCGTGCAGCCGATCATCGGGAACGCGACCGCGCTCTCGGAAGCTCTGGAGCGCACTCCAAGCGCCACCGTAGCGGCATCGTCACCGACGCCGTTGATCTGGACCAAAGCAAGCCAAGCCATCGCGGCACTGATCACCCCTCGACCTCCTCTCCGAAAGCCCTCAAGTATCTCATGGAATGATGCATCGGGTATGGAGATCGGCATCGTCTTCTCCAGCTCCGACCGCCGAACACCATCATCGATTCCATCCTCTCCGGTGAGCCTCGGTCCAATTCGTTGCATGCACGTCCTCCCTAGATAGCCTTTGACCTCGTGCATACACCGTACTGGTGACTCCCCTTGCAGAACACGCAGCAGACATCATCCATGGAGTTGCGCCATGCCGCCATGGAGCTTCGTCGTCCCTGCGCCTCTGCAGGCACTCCCAACCTTCTCCAGTATCACGGTGAGCATACAGGAACCTCTTAGACTCACATGCATGCACCCGTTTAACCAATACATGACTGTAGACGTACATGCACCATCACCCGAAGACATCTTCCATTCACACTCGCCGCCGGCGCTACTCCGATGTCCACTAACCGAGAAAAGTAGAGGAATGGAATCGCGAGAGTGTTCTCTTCATTTTACCTTTTTACCTCTTCCCCTTTTGAGCCACCGTTCGCCGCCGGCGAGCTCGCCAAGTCCACGGCCGAGCTCCCAGTCTATCGAGCAGCCGTAAATTAAAAGACAGGACCTTGTTTTGAGAATTTGAATTACTATAGGGTCCTATCTATAAAAATCCCTCACACATATAACAGTCACAGGACTGCGGGTTGATTTCATGAAAATCCAAGGACCTTCTTGCAAAACAGCCGGTCTCTGCCAGTAGACCCCATCCTTTTAAAATCTGGAAATATTAAGAAACATACTCAAACTAATATTTGTTCAACAGAAAAATGCACAAACTTGTAAAATACATATAAAATCCATTTTAGCTTGAAATGAGATGAATAAAATTTCTATGGATTCAAAAAGTTATGAAATTTAATATGGAAACGTAAAACTTAGCACTTACACTAGAAGAAATAGCTCTAAAATTCCTTTATTAACTAATGAACAAAGAGCAACCTCCAATTTATAAAATTCATAGAAAATTCACCTTAACTTATTTTGGAGTGAACCAAGTTCCAGTGTGCTCACAAGACCATACTCTTAATTTTCATAAACTAAAACTTGACACTTTCTGTAATAAAAACATTACCAAATATTTATCTAAATAAAATAACTAGTATAGTGCAAGCTAGAAACTATAAAATCCATATGTAATTTATTTTAATTCCCAATGAGGTGATTCTTGATTTTTTTTAGATTGGAAAAATCATGAACTTAATTATTATAAAATAAAAAGTGGCACTTACAGTACCCAAGACATATCTAAAATTTCAAATAGCTAATAAAGACTATAGTATATCACCTAGCTTGAAAAATTCATAATAAAATCATGCTAACTCTAGAAATTGTGAAACCAATTTTGCTGTACTCCTGAGAACATCCCTTTCACTGCAGCAAGCCAACACTTTACAAAACTTGACCCTAAAATGCACCTAAAGACTAATAGGGCTTAATTAGTCTAGTGCTAGTATTAAACTGTGAAAATTAATAACTCACAAAAAGAAAAGTGATAAAATAGAAATTCCTTCACCATAAATCATGTTTAGTCAGTAAATATCTACTACAATGAATTCATGCATATTAGAAGCATTTTGGATTTTTGCTTGTTTTGGCGTTTATATCGTTACTGTTATTTCGTATAGTGAACGACATCCCTTTTGGTGAGGAGTTTGGGTTTTGTTGCTGACCGTGAGGGAGATTCTAACTAAGGCAAGTTGCCCTTTTCCTTTGAACACATTGAATCCTATGTTTTATGGGCAAATGTTTTGTTTATAACTTTGCATACGCAATTTGGTAGAAAAGTATATTTTGTTGAGAAAATGGTAGTTATTACCCACTTGTTGCATGAACCACCTCAATAAATTTCACTCATTGTTGATTGTAACCATAGGAATAATTGGAGTACATTGGTTGTACTCTAATGGGTCTAATTATGCTTTATATGTGCCATATGCTTAGCCATACTTAGCAATTCGCTAAATAATATTGCGATCACTTTATAAATGAAATTGGGTATTATTTTACTTTTGGACGGATATGAAAACCATGATTGTTTGAGAACTAGAAATGGAGTTAAACATTTTTTTAGACTTGGGCGACAAGTGGTGCACATATGGTGTTAGTTGTGCACCGATAGGTTCGTCCGGGTTGATTAAGGACCGAACTTTGTGTCGTTTACTATTGTTTACCGTACATCCACATGTGCTATTTATGAGGTAGCCTTAACTAATTAAGTTACTTAAAGTCTAGCCTTGCATATTGGTAGGCCGAAGTAGAATGAATTAGTCTGAGCGATGATTCATAAGAACTACCTATTTACCCCACTTATTGTTGAGGGTAGTCTAGGCGTCTAAGTCTGTCCAATTCAACGGTATAGTGCCTCGTGGGGGAACGAATGTGTTCGCTGCCATGGCGTTAGGTTTAAGGCGTGGGCCCGCCACCTAACAATTCTAGGCCATTCCCAGGATGGATTCGCACTTGCCGTCGCTGATGCAAGGCTAGGCGTTAAGTAAGGTAAAGGCTACGTTGTGACCTCTAGACCGCATTCAATATGTAGAGTGTGGTGATACCGACGGGTACCGGACAAACTAGAGCGATTCACATCATGTGGGTAAAGTTGTACAAACTCTGCAGAGTCTAAAACTAATTGATTAGCCGTGCTCACGGTCATGAGTGACATAGTGAATTGTTATGGGTATAGACTTGTGATTTATAAATGTGTTTATGAAAATGGGCTATGGGAATGGTGGATCGTGTTGAGTTTTGATGATTATAATGATGAGTTTGCATGGTGTGGACTGATATTGTGATGTATTGCTTGCTGCCATGAATGGCACAAGAATGATATTATGATGATGGTTATGATGCTATTATGTTACCATTATGATATTATGCCAAGCTATTTATTTTATATATTCACAAAGATTTATCTAACTACGTTGCAAAAGTTTACGAACTAAAATTAGCTTTATGCTGAAAACCTCATATATATATAAGCCTTTCTTTGAATATAGCCTTCATGTATGTAGGATTGATTGTGCGCTTGCCAGTACATTAACATGATTAATGTACTGACTCTTGCCTTGTGTATATGCTGTTTGTTTAGAACTTGTTGCAGGTAGTTGAGTGTTACGGGAATCGTGGTTTCCTCAGGACTGGTCCTATCTAGGGGTTTACCTCTAGTCGGTTGCTTGTGGGGATTTTGGGCAGACATGCTTCCGAAGGACATTGATTACTTAGCCGGATGGCTATAAGTAAGTAACTTTGTTATTTGGATCTAGTTATATCTAAGTCATCCTTCATGTATTTGAGTTAATATCATGGCTTAGATGAAAGTGCAAAGCTAGCATCTTCTTGAGGCTAGCTAAGCATGAGTAAGGATTTTGAGCAATTGAGATGTTGTAGAGCTCAGCAATTTGAGTCAAATCTCCTGGGATGTGTAACACATTTGGTCGCCACTTTCGAATGGTTTGACTGGCATGTCTCAGGCTGAAGTTGACTGGCACACTGAGTCCCAGCAATATCTCCTTTGCTCATTATTCGGCATTGCAGAGTTCATATCGAATGGTGTTATGTTGTGGTCATGGACACATTGAGGGTTGAGTGGCTATTTATGCGTGTATAGATCCCACTCAGCCGAGATCATGTGGTGATCACAAATGACACTGGACGGTATAAATTCGGCGTGCTCGACATACTAATGGAAAACAAACCTTTCTTTATAAATGTTGTACTTCTTCATTTACCTTGGTATTCTCGGATGATTAATTCAGAGGACTACATAATTTGTATTCTAATGCAGCACAATTTGTATCAAAACTCATTGTAGGTTCCTAGCCCAGGTTTACCAATTTGCAAACTGGAAAAAACGTGAACATGTTTATGAGCCATAAGCCCATCACCCTTAGCTCTACTCCACTGATCTTATTAATAGGATATGAAGAAAATGCAGTGATTAATAATTGGATCATCAAGCAGTAATTCACTTACCACACCACCCAGGCAGTTGTGTTAGAAACTGAAGCTATAACCAAGCAGTAACATTCCCCATCTCCCCATGAGCATTTGAACCTTGAATCAAATCTACTTTCCACAAAATATTTCATTTACTGGTACTTAAGAGTTCTACTCATTTGCCTCAAACTTGAATTTGTCAATTGCATTCTAGAGTATCTATCTAGCCTATCATGGTGACTAAATATTTTTGGGCTGATGAAACAAAGGTGAATAGGTTATTCACATGCTTGATATATCATGAGGTGGAAGAGCCCGTGTACTTGAGGAATTTGTTCTGAAGCATATCATGCTGAATCCAGTGTGACTTATACTCAGGGGCGGATCCAGCATGGGTGATACAAGGAGAGGGAGAAGGGGAAAAAAGAGGGGGACGAAGAGGAAAAGGAGGGGCTGAAGGAGGAAGAAGGAGATAAGTCCCCCCTATAATGTTTTTCTGGATCCGCCCTTGCTTATACTTCTACGAATTTCTAACGATGAGTGTGATACCCCAGTTTAAGACTACAATCTCTAAATTTTGCCACCTCTGTTATTGACAGTATAATTAGAACACATATCATAGTTCCATAAATTCAAAATTTGTGTGTTTTAGCTTGCCTTAACAAAATAGTACTCGTACAACTGCTTGTGTGCGCGTGCGCGCACGCATGTGTGCGTGTGTGCGTGCGTGTGTGCGTGCGTGTGTGCGTGCGCGCGCGTGTGTGTGTGCGTGTTCCAGACAAAAGAAAATAGGGAAGAATTTTGGATTGTATGTAGGCTTATATAGTGTGTTGTTTCAAACATGAAAAACTGAATGCATATATTATCTTTCTTTTTGTTCATATCACAAAATATTACAAATGTGCAATCTACTTTCAGTTTCCCTTATGTTCAGAATATAATTCAGCAATTCTATTACTTTCAAAAATTTGTCACTAATAGATTGATTACCACACTTGATGAAAATTGGACAAAGAGGGAAGTTGGAAGTTTGAGAGGATAGAACCTTGCTAGCATCTATTTGTCAGTATCGTTGCCTATGGCTCATGGGAGGCTCCATCACAGGATTTTTTACAATTTGGTCCTTTTGAAAAACTTATTTCACAAATAGACCCTTGGAAAAACTTACTGCAGGAATGATCCCTTTTGGTGCACCAGAGACACTAGCGTCGCCGTCCAACATCACGGCGTCAGCACCGGTGGCGCCGTCGGGGTGCCACAGTGGCACCACACATAGCGTCGGAGCCAACGTGGCGGTATGGCGGCGCCAGGGTATCTGGCATGCCCCCACCAAGCACGGCGCCAGTGGTGCTGGCGCGCTCGTCCTAGGGTGAGGGCTCCTTAACCCCGCGGGGCCCCACCCCACCTCATCCTCCCCAATCGTCCCAACCTTTCCCAGCTGAACCGAGAGAGCTGAGAGCTCTCTCTCTCTCTCCCCTCTCATCTCTCCTCCTCAAATTCACTCAATTTGGAGCCGTTTTTCGTGGTATTTTTTGTGAAAATCGAAGAGCAAGGTATACTCCTCCATTCCTCCCTCTTTTTTCTCGTTTTAATCGGTGAAATTTGTAGATCGAAGGGTAACCCTAGAACACATATTTTGCCCAAATTTTTGATTTTGAAGATTTAAATTGGGGATTTGTTGAGTATAGTGTTGACTTGAATGGGTGGTTGTATGGAAAAATTGATGTAGGTCAAATTTTATAGCTATGTGCTATATAGAGGATAGACAAATTTGGTGTCATGTTAGAAGTTGATTGTAGCTAAATATAAATCTATAAATTTTCATGAAAGATGACAAATTTGATATATTGACTTTAAAAATATAGGCGGTTTTTAGTGCTTAGCAAGTTAATTATGTTATAAGATAGTGGTTGATAAAATGTCACAATAATTTACTTGGCGAAAGATCATTTTGGTTTTGTAGAGTGATAAGGAAGGATCAAACTGGCAATTGCCCTAGGCAACTACCATCACCGAACGCTATCCGTCCCATGTGTTGGTGCGGTGACGAATGTCGTTTTGCAATAAGTGATGACCACAAGACATACCACCAGAGGTACTGGATGTGTCACAATTATACGTACAGTCCGGAGAAGCCTAAGCCCGAGCCTAAGGCAAAGGGAAAGAAAGGAAAGGCGACGAAGCTAGCGGAGGTAATTTGTTATACTTTCGAGGTTGCGATACTGCACTTAAATTTGTAATGAAAATCATTTAAATCAGGGAATGTGCAGGTAGCGAAGATACCGCCTCCTCTGTGCAACTTTGTGGAATGGATTGACATGGAGATTGATCCCCGCGATGAGAAGATGCTTCGTAGAAACATGAATAGGAAGAGGAATGGCTCGATCGTCGTCTTTGACTTGCGGCAGTACAGATAGCGGAGAGGAAGAGGAAGGAGGAGAGGGAGGTCAGGGAGATGGCAAGGGAGTTTGTGAAGAAGGAAGAGCGTGCGAAGGAGCAGGCGAGGAAGCTGGCTAGGGCACAGCGTGCTAAGGAGGCTAGTCCAGAGGCCGCGAGCAAGGGGAAATATCCTCGAAGCACCCAGTAGTTTTATTGGAGTTGTTGGAGAATCTTAAATTCCGTAAGACATGTAATAACGACAGTATTGAAATATCAAGCTGGAAACATTTTAATTTTGAGACTTAAACTCGATGATGTTGCTATTGTACTTTGTTGTGTTTGGATGAAGTGACGTGCATGTATGCAATTTTGTATGTTTTCTTAGGTTCGAATTTGTGTCATGGTTTGCCACTATTTGTCACGGCGTCCCCTCCTAGCTGGCCCCTCAAAAATCGTGTCGGCATTCCTCTATGGGACGCCTGATTGGTTGCTGCATTCCTCCGATGGACCCCTCTTGCCTTTGCTGGGTGGCTGGCATCGCACCCTGGGAAGATGGCACCAGGGCTTCTGGCGCCTCGTCGTCCACCCCCCGACCGTCCTGGCTCGGCAGGTCGCTGGCGCCGCCCCCTAGGGCACGGCGTCAGTATTGCTGGCGCCGCCCCGGCCACCCACCGATCCTCCTGCCTCTGCCGGATGGCTGGCGTCGTCCCCCCAGGTCACGGTGGCAGGGGGCTACTGGCGCCACCCGTCCAACCCCCCGACCGTCCTGGATTGGCCGGGTGGCTGGCGCTGCCCCCAGGGCACGGCGCCAGGGATGCTGGTGCCGCACGTCCACCCCCTCCTAACCGTCCTCCTCGGCCAGGTCGCTGGTGTCGCTCCCCGGCTAGCCAACCCGGCGTGGCCCCCAATAGCGCATTATTCGCACCATATCAAACATCAGATAGTAATATTCATCAAATGCAAACATTTCAACCAATTCATAGTAAGCATACTAATCAATTATCTGCACCATATCAAGCATCACATAGTCCAATTCCGTCAAATAAGTGGGACAAGTTCAATTGCACATCAAACATCACATAGTCCACAAGTTCATCACATAGTTTATAAGTTCATCACAAGTTCATCACATAGTTCACAAGTTCATCACAAGTTCATCACATGTTCTAAAAGATGAGAACTAGTAGAACTTCACCGAAATCACTTCTTCCGTTGACGTTGGAGAGCCTGTGAGCTCGGAGTATACCTACATTTGAAAATACAATGTCTAGAATATTTCAAAAAACAATGAGACAAATCAAAGAACATATGACAATAGTAAGGTTACCTCTTTGTCCCTTGCCGAGTGGAACGTAAGTTGTATGTCGTGGGCTGTGACGCCTGAGGCGCATCGGGCATGCCTATCTCTTCAGCATCTGGGGCGACATAGTCGTCGTCATCGTCGTCGCTAGGTGTAGCCTGTGCCTTTCCCTTTTCCTTCCCCTGTGGATTGTGTGATGATGACAAACCGCCAACTTCTTCACGCTCTTCTATCGTGATGGAGTGTTGGGTGGTGCTTGGACGCGCGGATTAAGGTAGTGGTGGTGGTAGTCTGCGCGGTTGGTATATGTCGTCCAATCCAACCAACCTGCAACCTAGTCTTGCAGCCAGCTTGCGGCAACTTCGACGAACTTTCTGCATTACAAAAGGATTTTGTTAGGCATAAACCATATGTTGCTTTTTTTGGATGGAATGTTAGATCATTTTACCTCGAGCACATTGCGCAGTGTGTTCTCCGTCTCCTCACCACCCCTTGGAGATCCGAGGGCATGCCCCATCTCATTCACGCTCCTAAGGAGCTCTCTAGACTGCAAGCATGACACGATGTATCTTAAATATTGCAATTCACAATAAAATCAAATTGACAAATGCAAGAGAACTTACGACTTTGTCTCTAAGTGGCGCGTGTTCCATTTGATTACCAATCCTAGTCCGAATGTCATAGCAATCCCGCCCCTCGTCAGAAGAGCGGTCTTCCTCTATGTCGGCCTCTGTCCAAGAAGGCCATAGGAAAATTCGGTAGTTCCTGTGTAGCCAACGAAGGTACTCACTGAAATGCTTGTTTTGGTGGATTGGCTCGATGTACCTATCATTCCTTTCCATTGTCCTCCAAGCATCAATGTATCTACTGTGCTCTAACCCCCAATCCTTCACCTTCTTTGTTTTAACCCTGTCGTAGCTTCAAAAGTACAATGTGTTAATGTGTAAAACATTGGGTTTATGGCACAAAAATGAAAGAGTGTGAATCGAAGCAAGCTACCTGTGTAGGTCCACTCCAGTTGAGATGGCCTCAACCGGGAAATCTTGCCTCTTCCCAAACTGTCGCATGACATGGTGCGGCAGGTGGTACTCAACAGCCAAAAAAAATCAGTGGACATTGATACATGAAGTAATCTGCATCCCGATTGCACAAGGTGTTCAGTGTAAGTATGCTTGCCTCAGGCGTGTGATATGGTAGCCAAGTGATCTACACATGTAGAAAATTTGTGTTAGGTGAGTCCCTCTGACATAAAACCTATTGATAAATTTTGATTGGAATTAGAAGTACTTACATGCCTAGGCTGGAGACAGTCCATCTCGTTGATGTACTGCTTGTACGCCACCTCACTACGAGCATGTGAGGTGGCCGTACTTTCAAATAAGTAGGCCACTGACTTCTTTATGTCTGGCTCAGTGTAGGGCCAACGGGGTAAAACTTTGCCTCCACTTTGGCCTACCCATCGGTAGTCGTAGCCACATCCACACTTGAATTAGAAATGCACAACCGCTAAGGTTGGAGGATGATGCCTGACGACAACATGCCTCGCAGAGCTGTCTATAAGTCCATGCCAACACCGCTGACCCCAACTAAAACACTCTAGATCATTAAGATTGGCTACCAAAGGGATCCAAATTGCCGAAGCAATGTCACCACCAGCATCTAGAAAAAGTACCCCTCCTAGCAAATGCAAGATGTATGCACGTGCATAGCACTCAACACGCCACGGCTCGGCGTCTTCATCGAGGTTTGAAAAGTTCGAGTAAGCCAAGAGAGGGGTATACCGTTCTACTTCTTCTTCCTCCCTTGCCCCTGCTCAACGATTAGTGGCATGCCAAACAACTGCTCGACCTGTGCAACCCATCCAGAAGTCTCCGTCTTGCCCGTCACTGCATGTCCCCGTATCGGGAGGGCCAAGATCATAGCAATATCTTGTAGAGTGATGGTCATCTCACCACTTGGTAGGTGGAAGCTGTGTGTCTCAGGCCTCCATCTATCTACAAGTGCTGTCAATGCAGGAGCGTTGAACACCGGCAATCCTCTATTCACAACCATGGCCACCCTGAGCAACCCAGCCGTCCTAAGGTACGGGACGTACCGCTCGTCAAACACTAGGGGGCATGTGCTCTAACTCGGAGCGGTTGAAGCACCTGCAGAAACATTTTCAAATGAAATAGTTAATACAATGTGAAGTAGACATTATTGGTACTTAGGTACAAAAGACTGGATGTCGATACGTACCCTCCCCCGCTCGATCGCAGCCCCACGATGCCGAGCCTCATAGTACTCCTCCAAGGCCGGGTAAGTCGGTGCCTCTTCCTCCCCGGCCATCCTGCATTAAGAGAAAAGGAATATATTGTCAGTTACCAATATTTGCATAACATACGATAAAAAAATGAATGCAAGAAACTGAAAACAATGCATATGATATCACCAAAAACACTCATTGACTTAAATAGACCTAACAAAATTTACCTTGCTGTTTTTTTGGACTTCTTTTTTTTCGGACGCTTAGGGCACTTAGGTTTCTTGTGACCCTCCTGGTGACATAACGAACACCTATTTTGCAACGGTGCAGCATCAACTTGAAGACCTAAAGGCGGTTTCCTTCTAGAACCGCTAAGGCCCGAGTCCATTTCATTCTTGAAGCGCTTCGATCTCCTCTTCCCTCTTGTTTTAACCTTCAATTCCGGGTCCGCAACAAATTCTTCACCATCGTATGGTGGCCACTGTGTGGGGTCAAGGTATGGCTCAAAGCGACTTGCCCATGTGTTCACAACGGCTTTCGACGAGAACTCGTACGGCATACGGTTGGGAGATTCTGAGTCAATTGCATGAATCCGATAAACATTGATAAGATGTGAGCAAGGCATATGGTACAACAATGCCATTTCGCAACTACATGAGTTCCTCTCACCTTCTACTTTGAATGATCTAGCACTGAACCTAACACCCCCATGTGTTATTCCACCCCTCTCAGTGACCTCGTATGTCTTACTCTTCTTATCGAAGCAACTTGAAGTGTGTTTGCTTGCCTTGGTGTTTTGCGTCCTCATCTTACTAGCGGCCTTCTCAGACCAGCGTTCCCCTAACTGAACGTGTTTCACTGCTTCATCATGTCTGTTCACAAAGAATTCGTTGCACTTCATGAAGGTAAACGATACTATGGCTGTCACCGGTAGCCTTTGGATACCTACTAGCACACTGTTGAACTGCTCGGCCATATTGGTTGTCATGTAACCCCACCGGCGGCCATTTCTGTCGTACGCACGGGACCACTTATCTTTCTCCAACAATTCATCTTCAAGCCATTTACGAGGACTTTCGGCTACAACCAATCTAAATGCCTCGACATCCCTCTCAAATATCCACTTCTCGTCAATCTGACATATCCTTAGTAGCTCTTCTGTTTGATGCTTGTCCGCACCGGCCTTGTGGAAATTAGCACTAAAGTGTCTTATGCACCAACGGTGGTGAACCAGTGGCAATCCTTGAACAGGAGTCCTCATGGCATTCATTATACCGACATGCCGATCTGAGATAATACAAACTTCCCTATGCGGCCCAATCACAACCTGTCGGACAAGTTCGATAAACCAGGCACCAGTCTCACGAGTTCTCTTTCTCCACCAAGGCAAAAGCTAATGGTACTAGATGGTCCTCTGCATCAGCTGACAATGCAGTCATCAAGGCACCGCTGTATTTCCCTGTTAGGAAGGTTGCATCTATAGCTAGTACTGGCTTGCAATGCTTAAATGCCTCGACAGAAGGACCAAAGCACCAGAATGCACGCATAAATATTTTCTTTGTCACCCCACCAATGTTCATTAGCCTATTGGGATGGGTATCAATATGGCACACCATACTCGGATTCCTCTGCTTAATGGCTTACCGTCGTACAACAGCACCCAAAAAAGGCGTGTTGTAGGAGAACGACACAAACCGCTTTCTGCGAGACCGTGAAACCGGTACCGGTCCTAAGATATAGCGCTGGTACCTACGGTGACAATTATAAATCATTGCAATTTAAATAGTGGACTTATTTACCGTAACTTAAGTTGTAGCTCAGGGCGGCCCAAGAATGCAACCGACGACATGGAAGCAGCAACCACAACAGGTAACAGGTGCAAAACCAACAAACTAACACCCAACACCACATGCATTTTTTCCCTGGGTGTAATGGGCTTTCCGAGGGTGAATTTTAATCGAGAGACTAGCCATCCAAGGGCCCTTTTTGGTCCACTATAGAAATATTTTGCGTGCTTGTAAATTACTCCGGTTTTGGGCCAAATATGGGCCAGATACAAGCCTTCCAAGCAGGCCCTAAGTATAAGAAAGGAGTGTCTTTTTAGATAGTAGGGCTAATACACATGTATATGCCACTCCAGTGTCACCAGAAGATTTGGATTAGAAAATAAAATTTAGCATCCCCTTGAGTAAATTGCATACATGGTACAACAAGTTGGCAGGTGGGTGCGATTTAGTACAAGAACTTGAGAATGAGACGTTTAAGTGCAATAACTTGGCAAGTGGGTGCGCTTTAATACAAAAATTTGATAATTCAGTATTTTGATGAAATAATTTGGCTAGATTTGTGCTATTTTGGTTAACGAGTGATATGTAAGTTTTTCACAATATTAATATGTCATCACATAGCAATTCCATGGACATTGTCTTACAATCTTTTATGTAATCTGTAAGAATATATTGACATCCAATTTGCACCATCGATTAAGATATTTTTTTCACCATCTAAAATATCAACTAATAAATTTCTACACAGTAAAACATGTTTGTCTTTTAATTACTAGAATGACAAAAAAATGCTTATACAAATCTACAAAAGTATATTAACAAAATGAGTACGTAAAAACTGATTACGTATAGCTAAAAATGCTCAAAATAATTAAGTTTTATACCACTTCTCAAGTTAATATACCAAAATCACACCCACTTTTCAAGTAGTTGTACCATTTATTAAGTTCTTGTACTTGGTTACATCCACTTACTAAGTTGTTGTACTATTCAAGTTTTCGCACTAAATTGCACATACTTGTCAAGTTGATGTATCGTAGATGGATACATTTTACTCTATTGAAATCTTTCTCAGTAAAAAAGAAATGCAGCGGTCACGGTAAGTCCCACGTTAATTTGTCCTACATATAAGAGGGCCATTAGTTGGCCATAAGCTGATTTTAAACCAAAACAACTTATAAGCGATAAAAAAATAATTTATAAGTGTATTCATAGCAATTTGAAAGCCGAATGCTAAAAAAAAGCTATGTTGAAAATATTCAAAAATCAACTTTAGTATTAAATTTTAAAATTCAAATTTTTGCAACAACTTATTTCATAACTACAAAAGATGAGGCCGATGGTACCTATCGTACTTCACCTCACGCCATTTCCATGCAACAACTGATTTCATAAGTACAAAAGATGAGGCCGATGGTACCTATCGTACTTCACCTCACGCCATTTCCATAGGCCATTAGAGATCACACCATCAATCAATCCTGCTTTACGTTCAAAGTCTACGTTTGCATTGACTTATTTCTAATTAAACTTTTTTTTAAGTTTGACCAAATTAAAGAAAAATATAGCAATATTTTCAACACAAAACAAACATAATCAAAACATATTAAAAGTTAGTTTTAATGAAACTAATTTGAAAATTATAAAAAAATACATTAACATTTTCAACATAAAATAAACTTAGAAACAAAATATATTGAAAGTTAGTTAGATTTATCTATAATCCTAGTGTAGCACGAAAGACTCCGTGGCCCAATGGATAAGGCGCTGGTCTACGGAACCAGAGATTCTGGGTTCGATCCCCAGCGGAGTCGTATATGGTTTTTGTTTTTTAAATTTTTTATATTTTGGGGCGGGATGCCATTTTCTCTTGCTACTTTTTGGTTTCCCGCGCCGCCCTCGCGCGCACAAAATTCCCCATTCCCAAATCCCAAACATAGAGTACATTTTTTATTTTGGCTGGCGAATCGAGGGCGAGGGCGAGGGCGATGGCGGAGGAGGACGGCGACCGGTTCATCGAGATGGTGTCGGCGGGGTCGCTGTACCTCTCCGGCGAATGGGAGCGCAAGTACTGGAGCTGCTCCAGGGTAGGGTCGATCTCTTCCTCCCCTTTCTCTCTCTAGGGTTTTGGACGGTTGCGTTGCTCGCTGTGTGGATGTGGATCTCGTCTAATTTGTTTGCTCGCTCGCTATGCTACGCTACGCTACAAGGGCAAGGATCGGTACCCCTACCCGGTGGGTTATCACGCCGTCCGCCACTTCTCCGGGATATCATACACCATGCAAATTCACCAAGGACCCAGAGGCCCTCTATTCCAGGTATCCTCTCATAGTCTAGTGTACTATAGCATGCCTATTGCTTACGGAGTCAATCTTCATGTCCCTGAAAACAACTTTCTCAATCTGCAGGTCACATCCACCCAAGGAGATACATCCACCGGGCCGACCCCGGATATTGCCTGGAAGAATTTTCACAAAAAGACGGCGCCTAAAGTCAGAGACTGGCAGAGGAAAAGGAGCTTCCCTCAGAAGATTGATGGCGTTGAGGCAAATGCCCCTTAATTACCTTGGATATATCTCATTCCCAATCATATCTTATCTATTTTAGTTATCTTCATGGATGTTGCTTCTTCCTATTTTACCTCACATGAAATCAATTAATCATGTTTCAACTGTGTTTTTTTTTGGACATACTCACTGCACCACACTCCTTTCTTGCCAAGGATAATAGTAAACTGTCTATCCTTACACCGCCACTACAGGAAACATGCTCCAAGTGCTAACGCTGACAATTCACTTCACTATTAATCTATTATGATATCTTTGTACATGTACTGATTTCTATTAGGTCTACACCAAAGGGGTTTACCATACTGCTGGCTTGGAGTTGGAGATACGATTCTGCAATAAATAGTGCTGTTTGGACACCTTGTCATTGAACGATAATTACATTATGGTCAACAAATTACCAGAGGAAAAAAAGAGGGAGAGACATACATGCATGAACAAGCAGTTTGGTGCTAGCAAATGAGAGCTAGTACTCCAGTACCTTGGCATGTATACATCAGTCTTACAATTGGAACCAAAATACTTGTTCCAACAAGAAAAGATAGAATGAGCTATTCCAACAAGGAACTTCCATTGAAACAGTACAAGTAGTGCTTAATCATTACTTTGTGAGAATTTTCAGTAGATATAAAGTATGCACCTTCAACATTGATTAGCCAGATTCCAACTTAACTTTAGTTCTCCTATGGTCTTATGCAGCTTTTCGGGTTTAAAAATGCATCTGTTCAGAGGCTGCTTCGTGAGCTTATAGTTCGTTCGACTGGAGCAGTGCATCTAAACTTGCCCCATCCAGTTACTGCTGATGCTGATTCACCTTTAAGCCGTAAGGTTGAAGCTGATATTTCTGATGTAAATGAAGTTTGCATGGACAAGACAAGTGGAACTGCTAAACGAAGTATGAGGCCAAGTCAGGAGGAAGGGACTGCTAAAAGGGTCCACTACCAGAATATTTCCACTTTAACTGATAAGTGCCATAATGAGTTGGATATAGTTGCTGATGAAGGTTCAAACGAAGTAAGCCGAGCTCTTTTTTTCATAGTATTTGCCCCTGAAGCATACTTGGTGTCTGATAACTTCTGTATTACATATATTATGGCAGTACAGCTATAGAAATAAAATTTCTCACAACTTCATATGGATGGCATTATGGCAAGTACATTGTATTTTACAGTAAAGATATGCATTGGTCGCCTAGCATCACCAGATTTTGGTATACAATAATATTCTGGTTGTGATTTCTCTGTTGTGCTCAAGCACTGGTGGTTGTTTTGTAAGATTAACACTAGCCTATGTGTATATTTACTACCTTCTCTATTCATGAAAGCAAATGCCATATAATTTTATAAACATTCTGTAATGTGACAAGCCTTATTTCACAAGTACGGTGTTGAATAATTACTATGATTCAACCTTTTGATACTTATTTGTATCCCCCCCTCTTTTTTTTTTTCAAATGTTACTTATTTGTACCTTCAGGGATCATGATTATGCTCTAGGGATCCATGGTTCTTTCTGGGCACTGCTTCTGATATGTTACTTTTCTTGATTTCCAAATGGGTTGCGGAGCTCTGTCCAGTGAATTGCTTGCATATTTCTTCCATTAATGAATACGTGAATGCTTTTTATTATAATACTATATACCCCTGAGCGAGAAAATATGCCTTATAGTTGTTTACACATTTCTGTTTACTATTACATGTTTTTCTAGTTTTTACACATTAATCCATGTGAAAATTAAGATTTGACGAAATATGGTCATATTTTTGCTGCTGGCCAAGGGATTGTTTATCACTTGTGCATTTTAAGCAACCCTGTGAATTGTCATGCTAATATTTTGTTTTTGAGGCACCACGGTTCATTCTACTTGTGTAGTAGTTGATAAGTTGAAAGCTCAGTATCTGATATTAATGCTGTGCACTGTTCAAGTTGCAGGATGTCACTGTATGCACGTCTTCTTTGCTGGAAGACATGCCTTGCAACTCAACACATACTTTGGTTGACGACAATTTAGGTGAATTTGTTGCAGATTCACCTGAACAAGTTGCTTTATCTTCTAGTTCTTATTTAAGCTCTCAAAAGTCTGACCTAGAATCAGCTGAGAGAGAAGTAGCTAAGTCTATGATGTCCATTTTGCTTCCCCAAGCTATCCCCCTTCTAAGGAAAACTCACAGAAAGAAGAAAGTTAAGCATAAAAAGAGAGAAGAAACCATTTCAACTAGTACTGCTTCAGCTGAAAATCCATCTGCTGATGGTTGCCGAGGTATGTAAGCTTCATACTTGTATAAAACATATCTTCATGGAAAATTTGATTCACTATAAGTAAGAAATATTGTCACATTCTCTTAGAAAAGGAAACCTTTTACCCAAGTAGCCTACTCAGACTAGAGTTAGCACTTAAGGAGTCTATGACATTGTTTTTAATAGAGTTTTTGGTCATGATTTCTTGTATCAAGCAGGTGTAGCTGTCTCTACAAGTATCTGTGAAGGAATAAATATAAAAATTTCTCAAACATATTCCCATGGGCAATCTCTTTGTGAAATGGTTAAAGACTGCTGTGGTAATGATGATGGCATGATTGATGAGCCAGGCCTTAAATCAGATGACATGAAAGCTGTTGTTGCAGATAGTTTTGAGGATGATGAGCAGGTTTGGTGTGACAATAAATCCAAATCCATGGGTGCTCACCGTCATGATTATGATGATGCGTGCTCTAAGGAAAGTTATGACTACTCAAAGTTGCCGTTCGATAACAGGGAAGATCATGATGGACGCTCTGAATGTCAGATGGGGATAGATGATGGCACAAACACACCTGATGTGGTATATGATCATGAAAAAGGTCAATATGTTTTATCTGAAGCGCTCCTTGCCTGTCTGGAGGAAGAATTCGGTGAGAAGGATAATTCCTGCGCTGCAAACTACAATCAAACTGATGTTGGGCGGATACAAGGTGAGCAGCACTTTGAGGACCCTAGAAGTGGGATTAACAATGACTCATCAATTTTGATTGGCGTGTCAGATAAGAGCAACTTGAGGAGTGGATTAATTGATGGTTATGCACAAGCTTCTGCTAAGAGCAGGACAGGAAATTCAAGGCATGGAGAGTCTTTAACAAATTTGTTGCAGAGTCCAGTTCATTCTAATGCACATAACAACAGTGAGAAAATGGGTGGTAAGTTTGATGATACTGCGTTTGTTGACAAATTTGTTGCTTTTGAGTCATTAGGTACAGGGAATCATTCTAAATATGGGACGAAAAGAGTAAACACCTTTACAGTGTGGCCTGTTGATGTTAGAACAAAAACAGGTAAAAGAAATCACCCTCTTGAGGAACAAAAAGAATGTCAAACTGGATGCAGAAATGGCAATGAGAACACAATGGTTTCCGTCGGTTGTGGGAGTTATGTTTGTGGTCGTGTACCTCCTAAGGATGAAGACAATGCTTGCCATGAGCATGCTCTTCCTGACGTCAACCATTTAAATGGTCCATTATGTAGACACAAAGAAACATCGCCAAGGGCGTCAAATCTTCATCTAGATCTTATGGGATGCTACCTGCATCCAATGCCTGTCTTGTCTATCGTCCTAAACACCAAACATAACAGCAGCTTATTGATCTATGTACTCTGTGGCCTTTTAGAGAGCTGTGAAAGATTCCTTTATGTGTATACTATCATCCCTAAGGATCAGCAAGAGACATCACCTTATTTTGTTGGCTACACTCCTCTTGTACTGTCCTCCTTGGAGCGGTCATGTACAGGAAATGTAAGAACATACTGTGGTTACAGTTTTTCTGTTTTGGTCAACGACATGTAAAGTGTACTCACTACTTTGATATCTTTTTGTTTTCTTCAGCTCCCACTTGAAAGATCTGGGTTGCAGTTCACACCTGATGGCCAGTTTCTGGTCCTCCTTGGCAGTATCAGAATGCCTTATTGCTGCAGGTTGTAATTTCATCCCTTAGAGCCAGCCAAGAAATGCGTTAGATGTTCTGATTATATTGGTGCTAACCACATATACTTATTAACAGGAGGCAAATCATTGATTGTTCTTGCTCCTTGTGCACATTGGATCACTGTGAGGATAATTATTTGAAAATTGTATCTGTGGATTTGGGTTATGTTTCACTCTTGACCAAACTGATGGCTTATGGGTCACTGTCATGCATTTTAATCTGTGAACCAAATTACATTGTAACCGTTGAAGATGGAAGAAAATTGCATATCTGGATGATGGCTGCTGGGTGGAGGTATGTGTTTCTACCTTACTGGTGTTTAATTCTTCCTTTCCATCCTGATTTTTACTTTATTGGTTTATTGTTGTTATGAGGCCTCAAACTATGTTGTAACTGATTGCCCCTGATATGGGCCCCTGTTAGAAGCCAGCTACGCTATTGAGAAAATCAATGCGAACATGCTTGTAGCATGGTGGTAAATGCCTTCCAGTGGGAAGCTACTGACCAGGGTTCCAATCCTTCTCTGGCACCAAAAAAGGTCACTCGCTGGTTCCCCCAAAAACATGGATTAAGAATGGAGGGTGGGCCCTCGTGTATGGAAGGCTTGAGCCATAGGGGGTGGCCTTTGTCGGTCCCAGTTTCGGGTGCTTCTTCTTAATTGAAATACCTTGGGGGAGTTTTCTTTAATTGAGAAAATTAATCAAGAATACTTGAGAGTACAGTAAACTCTCTCTTGCCCTGCATCCAAGCCAAAGGATCTGGGACTTCGACCACCAATCACCACCACTTTTATGGTTACCCTATTCTATCACAAAGCACAAACTGGCTCTAAATATTTAATTGGCAATTTATCAGCTTATCTTGTGAAGATATATAATTGATGAAAATATTAAGATTTTGCAATGTGGCACTTAATGGCTATGGCCCTGTTTCATCCATGCTGCTGCCTTCTTCCCTGTGTTGTGTCTATCTAGCTTTCTTCCTGTGAATTTCCACTCCTGGTTTGTAATCCAGAAATGATGTGGATTACTCTCTTCTTTCTTATCTGTAAATTTTCCTTTTAAAGAACTTGTTTAATGTAACTCCATATTACAACATCAGTGGATAGGAGCAGAAAATTACCTGGTGTTGTTTCTAGCCTGTACCAACTTCTTTGACTCATTTCCATGTTTTCTTGCTGGAGCCAAGCTCTCTTTCTGGCTCACCTTCCTTCATTATGCATATATTCTGCTTGATCTTCTTTGGTTCATTTGCTGGTCCTTTCTTGTATGTGGCTCATAGACCAGTGAGATCTTAGGATATCTATATGCAGCACTAATAGGCTAATAGCTTGTGTGACCACATTCCACCTTGCTAGAGATCCATATTATGGATACACTACACCAATATGATACCCCCTCAAACTGTATCTTATGCTAGTGTTATTTTTTTTATATATTTTGTACTAGGTTTATAGATACCCCCATAAGATTTGGACTGGATGCTATTTATTTTCATTTTTTCATGTTACAGAATGATATCTGAGGAGTATGTGATTCCTATTTCTGGTAATGTGGGTAATTCAATACTAGAGCTCAGAAGAATGCCAAAAAGCAGCACTCTCATCATTGGTCATGATGGCACCGGAAGCTTTTGTTTGTGGTAAGTCGGGGCCCTCCATTGTTGATACATTTTTCTTAATTGTCACACAGATGCTGCCTTTATCTTAATCTTACTACTATACTACTATCCTGATACTTTTACATGAAGTGTCAGCTAAGATACAAGTCCCAGGTCAATATCCAAATTCCAAATTCTAAGGTTTGCATGGTTCAAAATACATATCTTATTAGAAGGTATCCTGTGTTTGACAGTAATGCTCTTCCAGATTCTGAAATACCAAAGATGGATGTTGTATTGGAGAACGACAAATATGTGCTTCAGGAATGTTAGGAGCTAGTGATTCTACACAAATAGATTAGGAGACTCCAAGCAGGAAAGAGGAAGAATGAGGCGGACTAGGTCACACTTATAAAATGCTTTTTTCTGCTAAGTGAATCAAAACCAACATATGCTTTGCAGTTTGAATTATTCACTGCAAATGCATGAGTTAAGTGAAATTAATACTCTGAAAAGACCATTCTAAAATTAATATGATAAAACTCCGAAAAAAATCAAACTTATTATATAACAAACAGTTGTCTGTTATTTTGTGTTGACTTCTGTAACATTTAGACATGTGCTTAACTTTACAAAAACGGTGTAAAGATCCTCGCACTTTTACATTATAATATTGATAATGCAATCCCTGTATGCATGTCAACAACTTACTATTGATGCATGCTCTCTTAATTTAATTTATTTAAACCATTCTATTTTTGTTGGTCCATTCTGATTTGATGTAAACAATTTTCTAGGGATATCTCCAAGCGAACACTTCTGGCAACTTTTACAGCTCCAGGAATCATTGTTTTCCAGATTCGGCCAGTTGTATTGTGTAGTTTGCAGGAGGATATCATTCTTGCTTCGGTTAGTGACATAGAGAGAAGGTTAAGAGAGATGACAGTTACTGGTGTGTCCAGAAAAGCTGACAAGGAGTCCATTTTGTCACCTGGAAAAGATACAGCAATTTGGATTCTGATTTCTTCTGCTTCAGTAGCCGAGTATCAAAGTGATCTTCGAGCAAAGGAACACAGTGCACGATGGAGGCTAGCTCTGCTGGCAAATAAGACTCTTTTTATGGGAAGTATTTTGGATCCAAGGTACCTTCATCTCTCCATGTACAGTTATAGCATGCTTGCAGTGATTATTGCTGATTGTTTTACAATGCTTGCACTCACAAGCTCAAAAATTTAATCAAGCTCTCCTGAGTTCCATTTATTTTTGTTATGCACTTGCATGGACAAATTTTACATTCCGTGGCTAGATTATGAATAAAAAATGTTAGTATTTTTAAAAATGGCTTTCCTAAAACTTTTTTGAAGAGGAAAACTACATTTGTGCTCTTTACACTGATGTCCATAACATGGTGTGTGTTATACAAGTCAGTCATTGGGATGAAAACTGAGGGCGTGTTGGGTGGATCAAGGGTTACGAGAGCTGCCACAAGTTATTCTAGCAATCACTGGTGGGAGAAATGGCTAATTCATCCAACATAGCCTGTTTTCAGCTGTAAACTGTATTCTGCCTTATTCTGTTTTTTTGGATACCTGGACTGCTTGCCAAACTACAGACACCCCTTTGCAAACATGTGTAATTGTGTATTTTTACTTGTTTATATTCTAGTCATATTTTTGAATTCGGATAGTTCCTAGTACTAAGGTCGAATTCTGTCATGGTTTTGTTTTAGCCCCTTTTCTGCCTTCCAAAACGCTGCTTGTAGATCTGGTTTCAATTGTTTCGTCTAACCATCACTTGTTACTCTTAAACTATCACTTTTTATGCACTATTAATTTCAGTTACCACTTAGTGTTAGTATCACATTAGTAGTCTGTTTATCTTAATATCATGGTCACTTAAAGAAATTGGTGAAGGTACCTGATTGCAACCTTACAGATAGGATCAAGTATTTTTTTATAGAGGTAAATGTGTTGGAAACAGTGGGACCAAGTTGGTCTGACTGGCTATATGTTAAGTACAAAATTTAAAAAGGTACAAACTTGGTTATGCCCTATAGGTACAAAGTAGGTTTTGTCCTATGGAGAACCATGGCAAATTCATGTTTGAATTTCATTTTCCAATTCCAGAAGAAAGGTTAAATTTGTCCAATTCAAGAAGAAAGGTTAAATTTGGTTGAACACGAGGTCATTTCTGCTTGTCCAGATGCATCAGCATGTAATGATAATAATCTCCACGTAGACTCGTAGAGTGGAAAAACCTTAGAGTAAGTGTTGTGATCCATATCTAACTATCTCCACATAGATCCATATCTGAGGGTACCGTTCACATAACGATGTATTGTGATAAGTACTATTGGAATTATGTTATACCCCTGGTTTTCCCTGAAGATAAGTGTAACACCTTGGCCCAAGGCATAATAGGATTGATAGGATACTCATGCTAACAAGTTGTAATTTCTTTTCCGGAAGCCCATCTCCAAAGAACTCTAAAGTTAAGCGTGCTTGGCCTGGATAAATCTAGGGATGGGTGATCGACCGGGAAGTCCTTCCCGGGTGCGCACGAGTGAGGACAAAGTGCGCAGAAAAGACTGGTGTTGGTTTGTGAGGGCAGTCTATGTCCTAATTAAGCTGCTAGATGTAAGCGGGCCCGGCCTCGTGGAGGCGGGACGTTACATTACAGTATGGTATTAGAGCCGACTCTCACGGTTTCATGGGCTGCTAGATGTAAGCGGGCCCGGCCTCGTGGAGGCGGGACGTTACATTACAGTATGGTATTAGAGCCGACTCTCACGGTTTCATGGGCGCGTGTCGCAGTTGCACTGGCATGGTGTGGGCCCGACCTCGTGGAGGCGGGACTTTACAGTATGGTATCAGAGCTGACTCTCGTGGTTTCATGGGCGCGTGTGTCGCAATTGCGCAGGCTCGCAGTTGCGCAGGCATGGTGCGGGCCCGGTCTCGTGGAGGCGGGACGTTACAGTATGGTATCAGAGCCGACTCTTGCGGTTTCACGGGCGCGTGTGTTTTGTCCTCAGAAAAGACTGGTGTTGGTTTGTGAGGGCAGTCTATGTCCTATTTAAGCTGCTAGATGTAAGCGGGCCTGGCCTCGTGGAGGCGGGACGTTACAGTATGGTATCAGAGCCGACTCTCGCGGTTTCATGGGCGCGTGTGTCGCAGTTGCGCAGGCATGGTGCGGGCTCGGCCTCGTGGAGGCGGGACATTACAGTATGGTATCAGAGCCGACTCTCGCGGTTTCACGGGCGCGTGTGTCGCAGTTGCGCAGGCATGGTGCGCATGGCTAGTGTGGACCCGGGGTGGTCACACAGCATGGCACATGCGCTGGCACTGGACACACGGACGTGGCCAAGAGAGGGAGTTCTTGGCTTGGGGTTGATCGACGAGGGCGTCGATCTCTTAAGGGGGTGAGGATGTAACACCCCGGCCTAAGGCATAATAGGATTGATAGGATACTCATGCTAACAAGTTGCAACTTCTTTTCCGGAAGCACATCTCCAAAGAACTCTAAAGTTAAGCGGCTGCTCTTTAGTTAGTACACATTACATTGCACTGTTGAGCTGAACATGGATCTGTTGTTATTGGTCAAAGTATTGGTAGCAGAAATTTTTTCCAAATGCATTATATAAAGTTCCATGCTGAGGCAGAAGAAGTTGCTGGCTTGTTTACCTGCTTAAAGGTCATCAGAAAGTGAAGGATTGACATGCAAAGAAAGCAAAATGCTTTTGAATCATTACCCTATTAAATCTTAGATCTGATGATTCACTTCATTACAACTCTCCTTCGAGAAGTTATTTGTAGTACTATGACATGAATTATCTTCAACCTCCGTGATTTGCATTCTTCTCAGGGCTACTGCTGTAGATGTTTGTGGTAACCATGGATTCACTGGAACACATGGAGGTCTCTTGTACACATGGGAATTGTCTTCTGGGAGAAAACTTGCTGCTACACAATGTTTTAATAGTAAGTGATCAAGAGTTCATGCCTTCTTAAATAAAGTAGCTAACACGTACCAAATAACAACTTGGTATGCATAAAGAAAGAAGACAGTGACAGTTTGTCTGCATCTCTACATTGAGTTAACATTTTTTTTGCTCTGTACATATTCTAGTACTAAACTTTCGGGTTTCACATACATAATAGAACTTGCAATACATCATCTAAACAGAACTTGTAATACATCATCTAAAGAAAAAACTTGGATAGTATTGCTAAATAGTCAGGTATTACATACTCATGGTTATTTATCTGGGCCCTACTTCGATAGGATGCTAAGTTGTAATTGTTCTGGCCACTATCTGTTTTTGCTACATAATGGAGTGATTTATCTGTTCCATAAATGGCATGCTCATCTTTCAAGCTGATTATAAGTGGAAAATATACTCCACTAACCTCTCCAATCTATGCAATTCAGGTGGACGAGTCTCGTGCGTTGCTGTTGATGCTAAATCAGGCGTAGTAGCAGTGGCCGATGATGAATGTCAGGTGTTACTTTACAGTCAAAACAAGGTGCTGAGCAATGCAAGGGCAGAGGGGAACATGTTCAGGATAAAGTAGTCATTTGGGCATTGTCGGTTGGAAAGTGAGGTTGGTGACTGTATGTACGGCTTGCAATTTACAGTTGTACATAAGATTTTTGTTGGTTTCGTACATCCATCATACTAGCTATCAAATGTACATAGCTGATAGAATCTCGCGTTGCATTTCAATTGGAACGCGCAGATCGCCTTGCAACTTGGTAATGCTCTAAAGACGAGTCGGAAACGGCATATTACTTGGTTTTTCATTTAAAGTTTCATCTCTTATTGTTGATCAAACCATATGTAAGGACCTGGTGATTGATTGTCATGCCTCTAGTAATTTTGGAACTAATTTGTACATTTAATTTTTGTCCAGGAATCAATCGAGGTACATAAATCGATAATTTAATATACATAATCTAACATATAATAACGTTAAATAGTTACAAAAGAGGCTCTTAGTCTTCACAAAGAATAAACAAAATTGTAGCCAAAAGACAATATAGCGAAGCTTTCTCTATTCCCATAGCAACTCAACTGGAATACCAAGGTCTTTTTCGAAATCTTTGTTCAACTGAAGTTAATGATTATTGCAAGATGAGTATATGTCATAATCCGCAAACCACTGTTGGCGCCGAATTTAGACCCGCCCAACAAGAAAATGGGTTTCACGTTTCCATGGCGGCCTGGGAGATCTGCTTAGCTCCAGTACAGGTCCAATGGCTTGCCTAGGTGCGTGTAGGGCGTGCCAGTTGATTTGATCTGCAATCAACAAGATTAAACAAGTAAACCATGTGAGAACCGATGGCCGATCGGCCGATAGGCCGATGTTGCATCGTGGAGGCCTGGCCGATAGGGCAAACCTATACCGGCTTAGTTGAGGTAATAATATAATAGAACTAACAGAACAAATCTAATCTCATCAGCCCATGTTAACATGTTTATAGCAAATTACTGGAATCGGCTGATGAGGGTTATATGAAGATAAATACACTAGCTAATACTCTAGTGCAAACTTACACAAGCCAATCGGCTAATATAAATATACCAACCACAGAGAGATCCTGAGAATACCCTGTAATCAATATATTTATATTTACCAATCCGCCTGCATAAGTGGCAAACACATGCAAGAACATAAAATAATCACATGCATTAGGTAAGACTGGTTGAAACCCCGGCGCTATCCTTAATTACGATCAAAAACAGGCTTTAGGTTAAACCTCGAAACACGACTAAGGTCG
Organism: Oryza officinalis; assembly: GCA_008326285.1. Taxonomy (NCBI): domain Eukaryota; kingdom Viridiplantae; phylum Streptophyta; class Magnoliopsida; order Poales; family Poaceae; genus Oryza; species Oryza officinalis. The sequence continues at coordinate 487,205 of BDMV01000009.1, read as the reverse complement.
ATGGCAACTCAAAGTGTAGATCGAGGATTAACATAAAGAAAATCAAGTCGTTGATCGCTTTTGGGGATGATAAATGCCTTAGATAATCTAGACAAGCAAACCAATTCGATCATCGTCGGCAGTAAACCCTAAAACGAGTTAGCCGCTGGCGGAATAGAATCAGAAAATTGCATCAAGATTAGCTAACACACGGTAAACGACGATCACATCGCCAGGGCTTAACATGCCTAAAGCGACGCGCTAGCCCCGACGATGCAGATCGTCGGGCACGAGTTCTTACCTCTGCTCTGGGGAAGCAAGAACTCGTCGGGAGTTAACCTCTTGCGAGGGTTGGCGATGCGCTGAAAGTAGATTAATTTGATTGTTGTATGATTGATTCGAGAGAGCTTCTATGTACAAACTACCGGGATATTTATACCCGAGATTATAACAGGGTCCTTGTAGGACACGATCTTATCTCTAACTTAACAAACAAGTCTTTGCGGCAGACTCTTTCCACAGATCAGATCTAAACCTACTTGATTTACAACATACAATTGCCTAAAACCGAGCTTTATCTCTATTTGGCAACTTCCTTGAAGCTTATCTTGAGCCCAGACCAAGCCCACGCTGACTCTGTCAACTTGCAGCCTGCATCGGCCGACAACCATATTGAATCCGTATCGGCCGATTCGCTCTTCCTGGTAGCGCCTCTCCCAGTCCGATACAGCTACTGGGTCCGATACGAGACCTGGTCTGGCTCCAACTCAATCCTTCCTCTCTGCTTCGGTTTCCTCTTCCCTCTCCGGGTCGATTACGAAAATCCGCTGTTAACACATGCCCCTCAATTCCGCTTCATTATATAATGTGGCGGAATTAGCTCCGAAGAACCCATCGACTTCCTTGCTAGGGTTTGTCTGAAAACCGCGCAGATCCAGATTCGCATCCCTCCGCCGCCGATCCAGCAATCACTTCGTGTTCTTCAACTCCGGCGACCCCTCGACGTCCCATCGGCATCAACCCCCTCAACAGCGACCTCTTCGACGACAACAATGGCTTCCGCTCCATTTTATGCCTCCGAAATCCCCGTGGTAAGTCAATCCCTTCTGAATCCACATTTTCACTTTCCCGCCGATTTCTTCAAACTAGGGTTTCTGCTCTTTGCCCCCCGGGTCTTATTTTTTTCATCGTTGTTCTTATGACATAGGTCTTCAAAAACCAAATCTTGATCCCCACCAACGACAAATCGTACAGATTCCTGCTAGGCCCCATGGGCGATTGTGACCCAACCTGGCTGATCAATGCCGAGACAAACAGAGTCTCCTTCAAGCAAGTCAAGCCCAATGTCTCCTCGTGGAAGCACACTTTCAGATCCTGGCCGTCGAAGCTCAATGGGTGCAGAACCTGGCACAAGAGGATTGCTGCAGCCAAACAGGTCCACTGGGATGAGATAGGAATCGGCCAATGTATTACTTTATCCCTGGCCGATACCAAGAAAAACGAGCCACTCATGTCAGCGGCCACCTACTTCTGGTCTAGCACCTTGAACGCTTTCCTTTTCAAGCAAGGTCCGATGACCCCAACTCTGATTGACATCAAGATGCTAACAGGACTAGACATTCAGTCCAAGATCAATCCCTTTAGCCTCCTAGCTGTCACGCTCGGAAATTTAGCCAAATTTCCAGACCATTTTGTGTATTAAGTCCCTGTCCAGGCATCAACCAGGGTACACAAAATGACAAATCAATAAACAGACCCAAACATAAATAAAATGATAAAATACTTACAGAAGAGGCACCTAGTCCTCACACCCAAAGAAAACAGCAGCGGAAAAAAGGCGATCCTAGCAGGGCTTCAGCTCCACTCCACAGGCAAACTCAACTGGGGTCTGAGCCTTGGTCCTCTAACTTCATCTTCAACTCAGAAGTACTAAACTTCTGAAAAGGGGGAAAAATAGCAAGATTGAGTACAACCACCGTACTCAACAAGCCACACCAATGATGCAGACGTGCATAGGGGAGACAAAGGGAGGCTTGTGGCTATTTGCAGAAAAGCGGTTGAAAACCTTTACACTTTAAAACAGTAAAACAGTTGTTTAATTAAGGCAATATTAATTCTCCATTGAACAACGCTACCCCACGTTGAACAGGCCCAACCAATCCACCTGAACTACACCAGTTCATTGAGACAAATTATTAAGGGTGAGACTAATCATGGTGAATCTGGTCAATCGCCCATAACCGCGGGCACGGCTATTCGAATAGTTTTACTCTGATCAGAGGTGCGCAACTGTACCCACAAGACATGATCCACTGTATGTCACCGTGCCATGCCTGACACGTTACCATGCGAGTGATCGTGACAAGACCCTTCACATAACCCTCCCTAACCAATCGTTCCCACCACGGGTTTCGCCCCCACCTTTAAGTACAAGGTAGGCAGCCCCCCTCATGCCACGGTGAATCCGGCAACCGATCAACGGGTAAGTCCCCCGCCGACCCAACTCCATCACGCCCACCCTAGTCTGGTACGTCAGCTAGAGACGGGTTATGCTACAGATCCAGCAGTTGCCCATTCTTGCTTGTGGTAAGCACTGTAAGTCTTCCAGGGTTTCCCATGAACCGGTCCTTAATTGCCATGGGCGCGACAAGCAAAACCATGCACCCACAGCCCACCATTAAGTCATATTTTAGTTAGATAATTACGACCAATAAAACATGGTCAGATGTTTCGAGCTCACAGCTCAGCTAGAAGCTAAAAGTAAAGGTGTAATTATCCCATCAAATGAGCTAGTGGTAATTAAACATGGCTAAGCATATATAATTCTAGCAAAGTCAACATAAGTGACTTAGCTAGTCAAATTATCACCCACAGTTAACAAAGGACGGTAAACAAGTAAACATGGCACAAGCGAACGGATAGGTAAACCCTATTCCCATGTAATTAGCAAAACATGCACTTTATTTGCAAACGTAAAACATTTCACAAAATAGGTACAACATGCTCAAGGGGGAATGTGTGACTTGCCTTGCTTCTTCAAACAATCTTCCGAACTCTTTTCCTCGCGAGCGCAAACTTCCGAAACGGCGGAATCTACACGCTGGCACGCAAAACGAGGAAAAACTCTAATAAAAACCAAGTAAACAGTACATAAAAAGTAAACAAACATGTAGAGCTCTATTTTAGATGAATTTTGCAAGTTGAATGGCTCAATTTGGAGTTCGTATGAATTAGATATGAATTTTAGAAGTTTTGAGCCATTTAAATGAATTTCTGGAAATTAAATCGATTTATTGCGCAATTATTAATTAATTTTACAAAGGAAAGGACTACGCTGACATCATCAAAGGGAATCGGCGCCGGAACGGCGGGTCCCACGTGTCAACGGGTCAAGGGCGGCTGATCCACGGTGGACCAAGTCCACGCACGCACGGGTGCGGACGCACCACGTGGCACTGACATGGCGGCCACGGCGGATGGACGGGAGAAGGTAGCGCCGGCGTGGACGCCAACGTGGCGAAGCCGCGGGCGGCCACGTGGTCTGAGTGTGGACCGGATTAAACAAGAGGGGCCCACGAGTCGGGGAGGAAAAGGAGGTAAATTGGACTTGTGAAAAAGGGAAGTGGAAATGAGCCAAAGGAGGTAATTTGGACTTGAGGAGGTGAACTGGACTTCCTCGGGAAAAGTTAGAAGGGCCGATGAGAGACAATGGGCTCCACTGGAAAATGGGCTGAGGGAGCCAATGTAAACTTTGGTGAAGAATAGGGCTAATGGGCCGACGAGGGAAAACGGCCCAACGGCTGTTGGGCCGGGAGAGAGGGAGAAAGGAGTGGGCCGGGAGGGAATAGGCCGGCCCGGGAAATGGTGGGCCGAAGGGGATAGGCGGGCCGGCCTTATAGCCGGTCCGACCGGACGCGGCCCGGTCCGACCGGGCACGGCCTCACGGCCGAGGGGACGGCGGCGGGTTGGCCGGGGCGGGAGGCTAGGGTTCGGCCGAACCCTAGGCCGACCGGCCATGGCACGGCGGCGGCGGCCGGACCGAGCCACGAGCGAGGCGGCGGCGCGGCCACCGGCGGGAACGGCCGGCGAGCGCGGCGGCGGCGGCGTGCGACGGCGGCGCACGGGCGGGGTGGCGTACCGGGGAGGAGATACGAAAGGGAGAGGGAGAAGGAGCTCACCGGGTAGGCCGGAGCCGAAGAAGACGACGGCGGCGCTGACGCTACGGCGCGGGACGACGGCGCGGAGGGTGGCCGAGGCGCGGGAGCGGCGGCGAGGCGGTGGGGGCAGCGGCGACGCGCGGGGACGGCTCCGGCGGCGGCGGCGTGCGACCGGAGGTTGCGGCGGCGGCGGCGCACGGGCGGAGCGCGCCGAGGAGTGGGGAGAGGGCGGCGAACTCGGGCAAGGAGGGAAAAAGGTGGAGGGGAACACGGGGGGCTTTTTATAGGCGCGGGGTGGAGGATCGTGGCCGGGGACGGCCGGGAATTGCTGGGGAGTGGGGGTGTGGCGACGGAAATGGCGGTGGGTGTGGTTGCCAGCTTGACCGGCCGGAGGAAGGAGGAGGGAGGCGAAGCGGACTTGTGGCGAGGAGGGGCAAACGGGCCGGCTGGGCCAGAGAGAGAGGGAGAAAGGCGGACCGAACGGAGCGGGCCGAGCTGGCGAGCTAGGCCGTGGGAGAGAGGGCGGGGTTTTGGGCCGGAAACGGCCCAAAACAAAAGGAGACCTTTTTAATTTGTTTTCCAATTTATTTAATCAGTTAAATGAACTTTGTGACTTTAAAATTACTTCTTTAGCTCCAAAAATTCACAAAAAATTCTGGAGAGTACTTTAGGGCACAGAGAATATTACAAAAATATTTCCGGCCAAGGTTTTTAAAGGAAATTTTAATTTTCCTCACAATTTCACTTGATTAAATTGCTTTAAATTTTTATTAAATTTCTGGAAAATGTATTATTAGGCAATTTTTAATCCCGATCGAAAATCGGGGCGTGACACTAGCAAACAGCAGCCATAAGTTGAAAACCAAGAAGATTGGAGGCTGGTCTGGATATATTTCTGAGCACATGGAACAAGGATCAGTCTCAGAGAAAGAACACGTGGCCTTTCTGACGCTATGGTTGGAAAGATTTGTCTTCTGTGGATTGACTTGCGGCCCACGACAAATTGTCAACATTTGGCTCAAGCTCTGGTCGACAAGAAACAAATCCCCCTTGGCCGATATCTGTTGGAAGCTGTGTATCGGCTGCTTCATATCTCTACTCAGAATCTGATGTTGAAGCAAACCGTGGCTCATGGAGGACCATGGTGGTTTATTCAGCTTTGGCTAACTATCCACACCATCACCATAGTCGATCGGCCTCCACTATCGGACTCCCGTTTCCCATCAAAGTATGCCGATCACGAAGACTACAGAACCAGAAGGTGCATGTCTTTTGGAGAGGCGGCCTCTGTCTATCCTGGAGCAGATCAATCGGCCGAAGACATGTCTACATGATTCATCCGATTCTACACCGGGCCCCCATCAGTTAAGATGGATATGTTCATCTATCTCTCGGACCAGGGTTTTGAACTCCCTGACGATCTCCACTTGGACCTGGTAAATGATGACATGGAGTCCCGAGAATCATTTATGATCGGCATCACTCCATGCTTGCTCCCAGTAGGCATATTTCAAGGAAGAAGCACCAGCCTGTCCTATGAATTCTATAATCCCATGGTGGCTGCTAGACAGTGCGGGCTTGGACAACTCCCTATTAATTTATATTTCCATAGACTCCTAGAGAGCAGGGGCACGGTGACATCCGGGTTGATCATGAGCAAGGCACTGGAGATTGGAATCCCGAACCTGGGTGATTGCGACCGATTGCATCTAAGCGACTTCATCCATATCAGCTTCCAAGCATGGTGGCAAGAATGGGCTGCTCATATTTTCCATCAATTGGCCAGATTCTATGTGACAGAGCTTATCCAGGGTATCAGCCCTCAAGTCCCAGACGGGCCGACTCCATCCGTGAGCAATAGTGGACAGAAAATCTGTTATGCTCAAGCTGTAGCTCCATCAGGATCAACTATCCTGGAATCCATCATCGGCCTCACTGCCCCAAAGGTATCATCATTACTCCAAGGGCCGATGACCAAAGAAAATCCTAAGAGGAAAGCGCCAGCCAAAGGAAAATCTCAAAAATCCAGCAAGAAGGCTAAGACTGATGATCAGGCCGATCTTGAAGAGCTAGACCCCTCCATAGAAGAATTCCTTGATGAACAAGTGATGGAGGAAGAGGTCGATGCAGCAGCTGCCGATGCGCCTGAAGAAGAAAATCCATCGACCGAAACCACTGAAGAACCATCGGCCAAGACCACCACAATCCAACCGGCCGATGACCAAGCCGATACCACCCAGCCGAAGAAAACCAGGCACGCAATCCGCAAGGTAACATGTTTCCTTTCTTGAATTTATGTAATCTCCTTCTACCGGTATGTTACACCTTACCTCTTGCAGGTGCTTGCGTCGTCTTTGTTGAAGGAACGAACTCAATCGGCCCCTTTACCAAGAACCAAAAAGGCAACTTTACAGAGGCGTGAACGAGCTAAGGCCCGATTGAGAACCCCTTCTCTTTCTCCAGCACCCTCTCCGATTGCTTCGGTAAGAGTTAATTTTGCATTGTCTTTCTAACAACATAGATCTGTTCACCATCTTCTTGTTTTGTCTTTAGCCAAGGGCCCCATCACCTGCACCACATCGGCCAACCCCCTCGCCTACTGTTTCAACATAGCAAAAGGAAGCCGATGCAAGCACCACCGATGCTCCAACACAGGTAACCAAGATTATGTTGATCCCCTTTTGCCGATTCTCGTTTGACTAGGCTAACCTTGGCCTATACTGATATTTGCAGAACCTAGCCGATATGTTCTCTTTTGACATCGGTCAGTTTCTTGATGACGAGGACGAGGAGCCACCCACCACAGCCAAGACATCAATCTCTGATGAGCTGAAGAACCGGCTAACCGACATTGCCAATCGGCTGGAGTCCTCATTGGAGTTCTTGGTGGAGGATTGTACTCCCATCAGGGTCAGGGTACAAGAAATTCAAGATCAACTGCCCGAAGACCTGATGGAGATCCTAAGACCGGCCATCTTCTTGGAGCAATATCGATTCAAACTTAACAAGGCGAAAGAAAGACTTGCGGAGCGACGAGAACGTGAACAACTGGAATCGGCCCTGTCCGCTAGCAAGGCTCAAGTCAATGCTGACAAGACCAGGTTGGATGAGCTAGCTGTGGAGTCGATTATCTTGAAGAACAGACTCGAAGAACTCTGTTGCCTCGAAGCAGAGCTAGAGTCAAAGCTGGAAGCCACGCGCCAAGAAATCCAAGAAGTTGAAGCCGGGATAGCTGCATCACCCAAGGTTATAGAAGACCAGACGACAAAGCTAAAGGCATCGGCCAAGTACCTTGCAACCCTGAGCAAATCGTTGAAGCCAATCCCAGGGTTGACGGCCAATGACGCCCAAGCTATAGAAGATATTGAGCAAATTCACCGTAGAGCCATCGCAGCTTTTGCAGATTTTATAGGGTGATGTAACATATTTTGTCTTTATATTGTGTAAACACAAATCTCATCGGCCAAGCAGCCGAATTTGATCTGAATAAATCTGAAGAAACTCCAGCTTGAAAATTGTTTTTGAAGTCCATCTTGTAAACAGATATCCTTTTACTATAATTAATCTCATCGGCCACGAAGCCGAATTCGATCTCAATCTGAAAAAGTCCAAATCTGAAAAAATTCCTTGAAAAATTCCGTGCTTGTATATATATATATGCTCCCCAAATTTTAGAAGATGATGGCTCATGTTGTAAAATTTGAACTAAGGACAATAGTATATATCGGCCATTTAAAGACGATGCATAGCACATCGGCTGTAATCATAAATCGGCTGGAGGGCCGATCATGAATCGATCCATAGGCTTGGATAATATCTCTTTAAGTACTTGCCGTTGAGAGCTCTGCCATAAACTTCTCCATCTAATCCTTTGAGCAAATAAGCATTATGGGGAACACATCGATGAATCTGAAAAGGACCTTCCCAATTAGGTGACCACTTGCCGAATTTGTTATCTCGAGAACCAATCGGCATTATTAATTTCCAAACAAGATCCCCTTCCTCAAACGACTTGGCAACAACTTTTTTATTATAATGATGAGCAACTCGATCTTTATCATGCTTTATTTTCTCCAATGCCCGCAGTCGGACATGTGCCAAGTCATCCAGCTCATCAACCATAAGATTATGGTACTCATCGGCTGTCAAGTCGTCTTGCAAGGCAATCCTCCTTGAGCCGATGTTGGTCTCCCATGGCAGCACAGCTTCATGCCCATAAACCAGCTGATAAGGTGGCACCTAGGTTGCACCATGACAAGCCATCCGATACGCCCAAAGGGAATCGGCCAGCGTGGTATGCCACCGTCTCGGCTGTTCGTCGATTTTCCTTTTGATCAACTTGATTAAAGTATTGTTAGAAGCTTCTGCCTGCCCATTAGCTTGCGCATAATATGGAGAAGAATTCAATAGCTTGATACCCATGCTCTCAGCAAACTAAACAAACTCATCGGACACGAAGATTGATCCCTGATCTGTAGTCAATGTCTGTGGAAGTCCAAACCGATATATTATATGCTCTTTGACAAACTGAATTGCGTCCTTGGAATCAACCTTCTTAAGGGGAACGGCCTCAACCCACTTTGTAAAGTAATCTGTAGCCACTAGTATATATTTGTGTCCCTTGCTTGATGGCGGGTATATCTGGCCGATCATATCTATTCCCCATCCACGAAACGGCCACGGCTTTATGATTGGATGCATAGCCGATGCCGGTGCTCTCTGAATTGCTCCAAATTTCTGACAATCTTGACATCCTTTATAATACTTGAAACAATCCTCTAGCATTGTTGGCCAAAAATATCCGACGCGCTTTAAAAGCCATCTCATTTTATGGGCCGATTGATGTGTTCCACAAATCCCTTCATGGACCTCGCTCATGACAACTTTGGCTTCTTCGAGACTCAAGCATTTGAGCAAGACACCATCAATCGTCCGATAATACAGATCATCATCCAGTAAGACATAATGTAAAACTTTATACTTCATTCTTCGTGACGCCGATTGAGAAGGGTTTCTCAAATACTCGATGATATCAAACCTCCAGTCATCGGCATCCACGGTAGCAACCTGAATCTGAACACCTTTAGCCATCGGCCTGTATCCCGATGCCCCCTGAGCTAAATCATTGGCCTCGAAGTTCTGCTTCCTGGGTATATGCCTCATCGTCACAATCTTTAAGGCTTGTAACAACTCCTGGCACTCCTCATTGTAAACTCTGAGAATATCATTCTTGCACTCATACTCCCCAGAAAGTTGATTAATGACCAACTGTGAATCACCAATGATCTCTACGGAATCGGCCTCAACCTCTTGTAATAACCGCAAACCTTTGAGAACAGCCTCATACTCTGCTTCATTATTGGTATAATAAGGCTTGATAGTAAAAGCAAACTCGAAGCTTGCTCCCCGAGGGGATATGATGACTAGGCCGATACCGCATCCATGTCTGCAAACAGATCCATCAAAATACAATGTCCATGGCACAATATCTGAATATGCAATTGAATCATCTCTATGCTGAACAATAAAATCGGCCAGGGCTTGTCCCTTGATCGCTTTAGCCGATTCATATCGCAAGTCGAACTCTGTTAAGGCAAAAACCCACTTCCCAATTCTCCCTTTCAATACGGGGGCTGATAACATGTATTTCATCACATCGGCCTTACTTACCACAATGCACTCATTGGAAAGTAAATAATGCCTCAACTTAGTACATGAAAAATATAAGCACAAACAGAGTTTCTCCACTGGCGTGTACCTTGTTTCGGTGTCCAGCAACCTCCTGCTGAGATAGAAAATAACTCGCTCTTTGCCGTCAATATCCTAAACCAAGACTGAGCCGATAGACTTCTCATCGGCCGATAGGTACAGCCTGAATGGAACTCCCTTCTGTGGAGGAATTAGAACTGGTGGGGAGCTCAAATATTCTTTGATGTCGTCCAGCGCCTTCTGCTGCTTATCACCCCATGTAAACTCTTGATCGTCTTTTATCTTCAATAACGGAGTGAACGGCTCTATTCTTCCTGACAGGTTCGATATAAAGCGCCGGACAAAATTGATCTTGCCGAGCAGAGATTGTAACTTGGTCTTATTCGTCGGAGGCTTGATCTTCTTTATAGCATTGATGTTCTTCTGTGTAATCTCAATTCCTCTTTCATGGACCAAGAAACCCAAAAACTGACCGGCTGATACGCCAAATGCACACTTGTTAGGGTTCATTTTGAGACCGTACTTCCTTGCTCTTTCAAGTACCTTGCGTAAATCGGCCAAGTGCATATCATACTCTCTTGACTTCACGACGACATCATCGATATAAACTTCAATCAAAGAGCCGATAAGATCATGAAAAATATAATTCATAGCCCTCTGATAAGTAGCTCCAGCGTTCTTCAAGCCGAAGGTCATAACAACCCACTCGTACAAGCCGATTGCCCCCGGACACTGGAAGGCTGTTTTGTGGATATCTTCCTCGGCCATGAAAATCTGGTTGTAGCCTGCGTTCCCATCCATGAAGCTGATAACCTTGTGTCCAGACGTGGCATCAACTAGCAAATCGGCCAACGGCATAGGGTACTTGTCCTTTGGTGTTGCTTTGTTTAGATCTCTGAAATCGATACACACCCTGAGCTTGCCGTTTTTCTTCATCACTGGAACTATGTTGGAGACCCACTCCGCGTACCGGCAGGGTCTGATAAAGTTGGCATCGTAAAGTCTTGTAATCTCTGCCTTGATAGCTTCGTGCATATCGGCCTTAAATTTCCTAGGAGCTTGTTTAAACGGCCGATAGCCTGGTTTGATAGGTAGCCGATGTTCTACGATCGATCGGCTTAATCCTGGCATCTCATGGTATTCCCATGCAAAACAATCCATAAACTCTTTCAAAAGATTTATCAAATTATTCTTATATTCCCTTGGCGGGTTAGCACTTACATACGTCGGCCTAGGCCTATCACCTATTCCTATGTCAACCTCTTCAAGTTCATCGGCCGACGTAAAGCCTTGTCCCAATTTGCCATCTAGCTCATCCACCGCGTCATCTGTGTAGGGACTAGCTTGCTCATCTTGAACGGTGGATGGCGCATCTTTGCTAAAGCAACTGCTTGTCTTGATCTTCAATCGTCTCGATATCACAATCAGTTACTTTGAGGAAATCGGCGTCCCAGACTCGCCCGGACAAGCAATCGATTCCCTCCATCTCCCAAACTGCGAGATCGGCATTGGCCACGTGTACTGATCGATCGGCCTGCACGATCTCAACCTGGTCCCCTTGCCATTGTATAAGGCATTGGTGCATTGTCGAAGGGACGCAACAGTTTGCGTGGATCCAATCCTGTCCCAACAATAAGCTGTAGGAACCCTTTCCATCGAAGACGAAGAAGGTAGTGGGTATCGTCTTGCTGCCCATGGTGAGCTCCACGTTTAGCACCCCCTTCGCCTCTGACGCATTGCTACCAAAGTCCTTCAGCACCATGTTGGTCTTGATAAGGTCTTCAGGTTCTTTTCCAAGCTTCCTGAAGGTTGTGTATGGCATCAAGTTGACCGCCGCGCCGCCATCGACTAGCATCTTCGTCATCGGCCGCCCATTAACGAACCTTTTGATATATAACGGCTGAAGGTGCCTGTAGCTGGTGTCGACTGGCTTGTCGAACATGGCTTGATCGGGTGACAACTGTAGTCTAGCCGAGGACTGTTCATCGTCGGCTATCGCTTCATCGGCCGTCTGCACGCTGTACTCTGCTGGCAATATGAAAACCATGTTAACAGAAGCCGATGCTACGCCTTTACCTTTTGCGGACACCGGAGTTTGAGCTGATTTGGAGGTGCCCTCATCGGCCTTGGTCACTGCAGATTTGACTCTCCACTCCTTCCTGGTCTTGGCCGACCGATGGGCTATTGTCGCATGTTGCTCTTGAATCTACTCTTTCCTTCTTAGCTGCTGAACCCGCCGTTTCTGTGTCTTGCTGAATACGTCGCTTGGGCACCACTGGGGGTTCTGGACTTGCTCCTCCTTGTCCTCGGTCCGTTGATCATGGTGCATCGGCCCTAGTCTCTCGTGTACAGACTTTCTCTGCTTGTTTGGCCGATGCACTTGCTTGCTGGAGCTGTCCTGATAGGAGTCTTCTACATCATTGCATGCAGGGCACTCTTGGATGGATGGCAACCTCATGCCTTCATTCCAGCAGAAACGGAAAAACTCGCACTCCCAATGAGGGTCATAGGAGTTGTCTTGATCGGCGTGATCCTGTGCTTGTTCCTCCCGCCTTCGCTGATATTTTTTAATCAGACCCTCGGAGGTCTAATGAGGTCGCTTGCCGGTCCGATGGCCACCGCCGTCGGCCCTGTCCGCCGGCACCATGTTGACTGGGAACAGGTGTCCCTCTATCTTCATCGGCCTCTTGGCATCGTCGATCTTAATCCTACCTTGCTCGATGGCCAATTGGATCTGTTGTCGGAAGATCTTGCATTCGTTAGTATGATGAGAATATGTGTTATGCCACTTGCAATACCTTCTCTTCTTGATTTCTTCGGCCGATGGCAGTACATGACCCACAGGCAGCTAGATCTGCTTCTCTTGCAGGAGTAGATCAAATATCTTATCGGCCTTGTTGATATCAAAGTCGTATTTATCTTCCTTGTCGCCCTTCTTGGCCCACTGGCATGCTGTCGGCTTCTTCATCCGGGCCCACTTGGCAAGGTCGACATCGGCGTCTTCTTCATCATCGTCGTCGGAGGCATACTGATAGACTGTATTGATCTTCTTTGCGAACTTCTTTGCCTCTTGGAATCGTTGCTCGTGGGCTGATACTCGTTGGCCTAGTTGAGCTAGGCTGTCGAATTCCTGAGAGGAGAACCTCTCTCGTATCGGCCCTAGTAATCCTTGGAACGCCAGATCGGCGAGCTGTGAATTGGTCAGGCTGAGGCTGTAACACCTGAACCTTATGTCCCTGAATCTTTGAATATACTCTGGGACCGATTCATCCACTCGCTGCCTGATGGCGGTAAGATCAGACAGTTTCATCTCTTGCACGCCGTTATAGAAGTACCTGTGAAACTGCTTTTCCAAATCTATCCATGCTCTGATGGAATTGCAGGGTAAAGATGAAAACCATGTAAATGCTGACCCTGACAAGGACAGAGGGAAAAACCTCACCCTTAACGCCTCAATGGCCGATGCCTCCCCGCACTGTGCTAGGAATCGGCTCACGTGCTCGTATGTCGAGACGTTGTCCTGCCCCGAAAACTTGGAGAAATTTGGGATTTTGTATCGGCTTGGCAGTGGCACTCTGTCAAACTCCTCGGGATATGGATGCCGATACACCGTAGAACTCTCCTTGGGCTTCAAACCGAACTGATCTCGCATCACCTCGGCTATCATGTCGGCCCAGTATCCTGCAGGCCGATGCGGGAGATCTCGCTGGTAAGATTGTTGCAGGCCCTCTGCTTGATATTGCCTGGGGGAGTACGGTTGATAATGGTGATCCAGGTTCTGCGCGTCATACTGCCCTGCGGTGTACTGCTGGTAGCCTTGTGGCGCATTGTATGCAGCTGGTTGCGGAGGGTTGCCGGTCATGGGGATGTGAGGTAGTCTGGCCGATGGCGGGTTGACAGGAACTTGCTGCATCGGCTCGATCACTGGTTTTCCCCTTCGTCCATTGTGCATATTGCTCCTCCGTGATGTGCTGAGGGCTTCCTCCCGTCTGCCTGGTGAGGACCAGCGGCAAGGTTGTTGTTGGTTGCGCCGATGGGGGTGGCATCGGCGCCGTCGGTTGTGGAGCCGCGCTCAGGTCGTTCCTCAAGGTCCGATAGGCAGGGAACTTATTTTCTGGCAGGTAAATCGGCCCTTGAGGCTTGTACTGGTGGATTGACCCATCTAGGATCGACTTGACCGTATTGGTCAATGTGTTCACCAGGATCCCCGACTGGTTGACTAGCGCAGAATGAACTGCGGAGTCGATTCGGTCTTGCAACGTCGGCGTAGCGTTTTCCTCGGTCTTGACAGCGTGGTCGTGTGCCGCCGCCGCCGTGCTAGCTCCATCCCCAGGACTCGGCATTATCACCTTAGATTTTTGAATCAGGGTGCCTTGCCGAGTCCTAGAGTATGTCTGCAGGTACATATTCTGGAACTGTTCGACTAGCTTTTCCATCTCCGCCTTCTGCTCTTCGTTGAGCTGGTCGACGGTCACGGAGACGACGTTCTCCTCGGAGATCTCAGCCTGCTTTGACATCTCGAAGTGGTCTTCTTGTCGTTACGAAGCTTGCGTTCTTGAGTCCCACTGGGCATGCCAAAAGCGTGTTGGCGCAGAATTTAGACCCGCCCAACAAGAAAACGGGTTCCACGTTTCCACGGCGGCCTGGGAGATCTGCTTAGCTCCAGTGCAGGTCCAATGGCTTGCCTAGGTGCGTGTAGGGCGTGCCAGTTGATTTGATCTGCAATCAACAAGATTAAACAAGTAAACCATGTGAGAACCGATGGCCGATCGGCCGATAAGCCGATGTTGCATCGTGGAGGCCTGGCCGATAGGGCAAACCTATACCGGCTTAGTTGAGGTAATAATATAATAGAACTAACAGAACAAATCTAATCTCATCAGCCCATGTTAACATGTTTATAGCAAATTACTGGAATCGGCCGATGAGGGTTATATGAAGATAAATACACTAGCTAATACTCTAGTGCAAACTTACACAAGCCAATTGGCTAATATAAATATACCAACCACAGAGAGATCCTGAGAATACCCTGTAATCAATATATTTATATTTACCAATCCGCCTGCATAAGTGGCAAACACATGCAAGAACATAAAATAATCACATGCATTAGGTAAGACCGGCTGAAACCCCGGCGCTATCCTTAATTACGATAAAAAACAGGCTTTAGGTTAAACCTCGAAACACGACTAAGGTCGATGGCAACTCAAAGTGTAGATCGAGGATTAACATAAAGAAAATCAAGTCGTTGATCGCTTTTGGGGATGATAAATGCCTTAGATAATCTAGACAAGCAAACCAATTCGATCATCGTCGGCAGTAAACCCTAAAACGAGTTAGCCGCTGGCGGAATAGAATCAGAAAATTGCATCAAGATTAGCTAACACACGGTAAACGACGAGATCAGATCGCCAGGGCTTAACGTGCCTAAAGCGACATGCTAGCCCCGACGATGCAGATCGTCGGGCACGAGTTCTTACCTCTGCTCTGGGGAAGCAAGAACTCGTCGGGAGTTAACCTCTTGCGAGGGTTGGCGATGCGCCGAAAGTAGATTAATTTGATTGTTGTATGATTGATTCGAGAGAGCTTCTATGTACAAACTACCGGGATATTTATACCCGAGATTACAACAGGGTCCTTGTAGGACACGATCTTATCTCTAACTTAACAAACAAGTCTTTGTGGCAGACTCTTGGCACAGATCAGATCTAAACCTATTTGATTTACAACATACAATTGCCTAAAACCGAGTTTATCTCTATTTGGCAACTTCCTTGAAGCTTATCTTGAGCCCAGACCAAGCCCACGCTGACTCTGTCAACTTGCAGCCTGCATCGGCCAACAACCATATTGAATCCGTATCGGCCGATACGCTCTTCCTGGTAGCGCCTCTCCCAGTCCGATACAGCTACCGGGTCCGATACGAGACCTGGTCTGGCTCCAACTCAATCCTTCCTCTCTGCTTTGGTTTCCTCTTCCCTCTCCGGGTCGATTACGAAAATCCGCTGTTAACAACCACATATGCATAGGGTGTAACAAAAAAGGTCATAATAGGATTCATTTGCATAAGCAACACTTCATAAACATTTGAGAGAAGGTAATTAAATAACAATGTTAATTATGTCTGAATAGCACATCGATGTTGTACAGGCCCAAACCAAAGCCCAAGTTTAACTCTAAACAACCAAACCTGATCGCAAAAATTCAATATCTCCACACAAGAAACTAACCAATTATCAACATCAAGTTATTATAATTAATAAGTAATGTTGGGCTAATCATGAAAAATATTGTTTGGCTCGCCCATAATCACGAGCACGGTTATTCGAATAGTTTTACTCAGGCGAGAGGTGTATAAATTTACCCATAAGACACAACTCAACATGTCACCATGGCATCATGTGCCCATGCTGAACATGTCACCACTTGTGAAATTGTGACAGACTCTTCGCATAACACGCCCAACAGAATGGACACACTAAATAAATTTGTTTCTGGTAGGGGTGGCCAATTACCTAGACAGAAAGACTATTTAGCATCCAAACAATACGGACTTATAATCTATCATCCTAAACAACACACTATGGCGCCTCCCATTGGAACATGTCATACTACATATCCAACCGTTGCCCACGCTAGCTTATGGTTAGTATGGTAAATGCTTCATAACAGTAGCTCGCAAACTGGTCCTTAATTGTCATGAGCACACCCATCATATTCATGTGCTCACAACCCACCATTAGTCAAGTTTAGTTGGCATATTAATTAACCAAACAAGACCGACCGTAATGAGCTACCATTAATTAACTATCATTGATTATGAGTGAATAATTAGTTATCTCACATTAAATGATACTATTGTTTCTGAGCATGACTAAGCAACTATATAATATCAAGTTGAACCATTGTATAAAGTCCAAGCTAGTCAAATTTTAATCCAGGTTAACAAGGTAAAAGATAACCAAGTCAAATTGGCCATATAAAGAAACATAGGTTCACACCACCCAATGACATTCAAAAATAAATGGACATTTAAATAAAACAAGAATTTAAATATAGGATTAACTTATTGAAATGCACATTTTGGATCTGCATGACTTGCGTTGCTATCAAAGAGTCTTGATTTAGTCTTCCAAAACTCTTCCTCAAACTTGCAAACCTCCAAAACAACAAAATCTACAGTAATACACGCAAAATGCATAAAAATACTAAGAAATTTCAAATAAACAATACATAAAAAGTAAACAAACATGTAGAGCATGATTTTAGATGAATCATGAGACTTGAACAACCCCATTCCAAGTTCCTATGAATTAGTTATGAATTTTACCAGATTTAATCCAATCAAAGCCTATTAAAAGGATTAAACCAATTTATTACATCATTATTAATTATTTTTGGGAAAAGTCCGAATTATCCCCTGAACTATTGTGGCAGTACAAATTACCTCCTCAATTTAAAAACCAAACATTCTTCACCCTCAACTTTTCATACCACACGAATTACCCCCTGGCCAACTCTTCAGCAGTTTTGGTCCTATGTGACGCACACGTGGCAGTCTAGTCAGCATAAAAAATGAAAAATAGTGGGGCCCACTTGTAAGTTCTGCCTCTTCTCTCGGTCACCACATGTGGGCCCTATCTTTTTTATATTTTTTATGCTGGCTGGGCTACCACATGTGCGCCATGTAGGATCAAAATCGCTTGGAGTCTGTCAGGGGGTAATTCGTCCGGTATAAAAGATTGATGGTGAAGAATGTATGCTTTTTGAATTGAGGAGGGTAATTCGTACTGCCACAATAGTTCGGGGGGTAATTCGGACTTTTTCATTATTTTTTAACTGATAAAGAAGCTTTATGGCACCAGCCCTTGGAAAGAGAGGATGAGACGCTGATGGGTGGGACCAACGAGTCAGCCCCATGGTGCACGTTAGACCTAGTGCACCGAGAGCCAAGATCGATTAACCACCGTTGACGAAGATCCGATGGCCGAGATCTGACCAGGAGGTAGGCCAAACGAGCATACACATGCACACACATAGACGCCGCGTGGGATGGAGGGACAAGGTGGCTACTGACGTTGCAATGACGTGGACACACCGGCGACGAGCAGCACGGGACACAAAGGTCACTGACGTTCCACAGCACGATGATGCAAATGGAGGGCACTGGGAGATAGAGGAGGATGAGGCGAAGCTTAATAGCGGCGACGCGACGACAAACGGCGATGGGAGATGGCCAGCAGCGAGCTCCAAGCGACGGGCTTCTTGGGTCAACTTCGGGGAGGTAGCAAATGGGCTTCTCCCTGCTTTTGTGGTCCCGTTGGTGGCGACGACGAGCTCCGACGACGAACGACACGACAACAAGGCTCAGCTAAAGACAAAGGAGCTAATAAGTTGTCATCATTGGGTTATTATATTTAATGAGTAGTGTGGGACTGATTATGAAAAATATTGTTAGGCTCGCCCATAACCATGGGTATGACTATTCGAACGGTTTTAACTCTGGCTAGAGGTGTACAAATTTACCCATAAGACACAACTCCACAATATGTCACTATACTATCATGTGCTCATGCTGTACATGTCACCACTTGTGATAGGACCCTTCGCATAACACGCCCAACAGAATGGACACCCACTAAACATTTGTCTTTGGTAGGAATGGCCAATTACCTAGACAGGGAGACTACTTAGCAACCAAAGCAATAATGGACTTATAATCTACCATCTGTGGACTTATCATCTGCCAAGTTTAAAATGCACCATGGCACTCCTGTGAGCACATGTCTGTAAAATTTGGCATATTCTATTAAAGGTGGAGCAGAATTAGAGGTGTGATTTTAGTAACTTCTAATAGAAAAATTGCATCGGCCGGAGGTGTATCGGCAAGCATGTATCGGATGAAAGAGCTTAAGGGGTTGCTGATAGAAGACGGAGTTTGAGTTCTTGTCGGATTCAGTTGAAGACATTGTAAGTATAACTAAAAAGGGATTGGATCCGAGAAGGAAGCAACATGTATTTATTAATTAGGCATATTTATTTTCCTTTTATATAATTTTAGGAAAGATTGATTAGAGTCTGGTTTGGGCTTGTAATTTTTATATTATCTTTAGGAAAGATTGTGTCGTGTCCGATATGGACTGGTTTTTGTTCATATCGCGAGGTTTTTTTTTTGACGAGTTCTTGTCTTCGATTTGGGCTGCATCGGTTAGGTTCAATCTCCATCAAAAAGTAAGTTCTGTCTATAGTTGCTTGCATCGGCGGGGCTAGGGCTTCCATCAGTTAAGTTCGACACTCTAAACTGGTCAATACAAGTGCTAATTTATCATATGTATTGCTTAATTTAAATTGACAAGTATTGTTTACTTACATCAGCTAATTTCATTCGGGTTTGTCGATATTGGCTAAACAATTCTTGTTGATTTAGATTGATTAATGTACCTACCATCCTGAAAAATAATCAAAAGTTTGTTTAGACCTTACTATTTTGATTATAACTTAGTGCTGCATCAGTTAGATTTGACCTAGTAAGTTATTGTCAAAATTGTAAGAACTAACTTGCTCTTTGCTTACCGAGAAGGGTAGTATCGGGGTTTCAGTCGATCTTACCTGGTATAACTGTTTCATTTTAAAATTAAATGTTGTCTTTAACTTATTATGTTATATCTATCATCTTATATAAGTTTATCAACTCTTTAAATCTATTAAGCTTGCCGTCAGTATCGCACTGTCTCAGTTAGGTTCGATCTGTTGAGACTATAGCTTGTTTAATAGATTTAATCAAGGTTGATATTCTTATATAAGGCTGTATAGGAGCTATAGCCGATACATTATCTTTTGCTACTCGAGTTACTTCATCAGCTATGATATAAGTCCATATAATTATTAATTCATCTGATCTTTGTTATTAGCAACTAATACTGTCTTGGTTAGGTCCGATCTATCGTAATTGCTAGTATCTAAGAAAAAGATTGAATTAACAATTGCATGTTATTTGTCTCTACAGCCGATTAGGGTTGCCTTGGGTTTAATATGAATTTATCTGTAGATCGGCTAGTATCTAGATAATATAATTGTATAACAATTAACCTTGATATTATAAATCTTATGCTACATCGATTGGGTTAGACCTATAGGATTGATTTTGTGAAAGAAAAGTTGTTTATGATTATGTTCAGTTTAGATCTAGTCTATGAACAACATGTTTTATAACATATAGCCGATTCATTCATGCATCGGTTGATACGATACGACATCGGCCTATCGGCTGATCGGCTATCGTCTTGTAACATTTGCTTTTGTTTATCTTGTTGGTTGTAGGATCAAACCAATTGGCACTCCCTGAACCCGAAGCTTTTGGACCTGCACTGAAGTAAAGCAAATCTTCCATGCCACCGTGTTTTGCATCAACACTCTTTTGGCATACCCAGTGGGACAATCAAGACTTTCGTCATGTCTGAAATTAATGAAGAAAACATCATTCCAGTCACTGTCGATAAGTTGTCTGACGAACAAAAGGCCCAAATGGAACAACTGGTTCAAGAATTTTAGAAGATGTATTTGGAATCCTTCGGCGTTACTCGACAGGGAACAGTAATACAAAAATCCAAGATTATCATGCCGAAGCCTAAAGGAGAAGGAAGCAAGAGTACTAAAGAAAAGATTCAGATAGGACCTAAAGGAGAACCACCTTTGATAAGTTTGCAAGACAGGATCAATTCTGCAGTTCATCATGCTTTAATTAATCAATCTGGGGTACTGGTCAATACATTGACAAATATGATAAAAAAAGTGGTGGATGGAACTATAGCTGAAGAAAAAACTAAGGGACCTATTTATTTTCCCAATAATGTGTTTCCACCATATTGGACAGTTAAAAATGAAATCCCTGAGACGAAGTATACAACAGGTCCTAGTTCTTCAATGGTGGTTACTGATCAAGTTCAAGATCAACATCGGCCAATGTACGGGGGTCAACATTTTGAGCAATCGGTTGAAGGAAAACATCCGATTGGAAATATGATGGTGCAGCAGCCGATGCAAGATCAGCCGATGCAACCAATTGGGCCGTAGTTTACACATGAAGTTCCTCAAAATTATTAGCCTCAGCAAAGTCCACGACATCAATATTCAAGCCAATATGTTCAGTTTCAACATCAACGTCAGCCATCACCTCATCAATATCGACACGGAGAAGCTAATCAATATCAACATCAGATAGATCAATTTGTACAAATGCCTCCATTACAACAGTTTGGGGACAGTGGTAATCGAGAGTGGGCTGATATGATCGTTGAAGTTATGAGGGAACAATTTGGTTTGAAACCTAGGGATGATGGGATTATGTATCGGCATCCATATCCAGAAAGCTTTGATAGTACCTTTACCAAACCGATACAGGATTCCATATTTTTAGAAATTTTTAGGGCAAGACAATATTTCAACAGTTGAGCATGGCCGATTTCTAGCATAATGTGGGGAGGCATCGGCTACTAAGGCTTTAAGAGTTAGATTTTTTCCATTATCTTTATCTGGATCGACATTTACATGGTTTTCTTCGTTACCACCTAATTCTGTCAGAGGGTGGGCCGATCTGGAGAAATAATTTCACAAATCTTTCTTTGCTGGAGTTTAGGAGATGAAATTATCTGATTTGACATTGATTAAGTAGAGATTTGATGAATCGGTTCCAGATTTTATCCAAAGATTCAGAGATATAAGGAGTAAATGCTATAGTTTGGTTTTGATCGATTCTAATTTAGCCAATTTGGCATTCCAGGGATTGTTAAGGCCGATTAAGGATAAATTTTCTTCACAAAGACTTTGAAAGTTTGGCTCAATTAGTGCAGAATATATCAGCTCATGAACAATGATTCTAGGAATCCAAGAAGGAAAGGTTTACTAGAAAAGCTAATAATGTCAATAATTTTTATTATGATTCTGATTTAGACCAGGAAGAAAATCCAGAAATTGGCTTGGCAGAGTGGGCTTGAAACAAAAAGACAGTTGTTTGCCAATGGGTCAAAGATAATGGAAAAGAAGAAAGATATGATTTTGATATCAATAAAGCCGATAGAATCTTTGATCCTTTATTACAAGAAAAGCAGATTGTGTTGCCACAATCTTGTGATTCCATCGGCTGAGGAGTTGAAGAAAAGAAAATATTGCTAATGGCACAATACAGGATCACATCATACAAATGATTGCAAGGTTTTTAGACAATAGATACAATCGGCTGTGGAGCAAGGAAGGATTAAATTTGATGATAGCAAGAGGCCGATGAAGATTGATGGACATCCTTTTCCGGTGAATATGGTTTATCCAAGGAAATCTACAGACGAAACCGATAGAAGAAATTATCAGGCTGGAATTAATTCAACTAGTTTGATCAACAAGTATGAAAAGAGGCATGAAAAAGAGATACAAGATTATCATGAAGAAACAATATCTTGTTTTGATCCACACTAGGATTGTGAGTTTTTCCGATTCTGTTGGAATAAGGGGATGAGGCTGCCTTCAATTGAAGATTGCCCAGGATGTAATAAAGATAGGTCCAGTTTTTACCATCAAGATTCTTATGGTCAAGATAACACAAGGGGTTTTAATCAGCCAACACAGAGAAAGCTGTTAGTTCATCAACGTTTGGGGCCGATTCATGAAGATTATTTTGAAGATGATGATGAAGATCAAGGTGAACAAGTACAGAATCCTCAATGGTGTCCAAGTGGTATTTTTATTAAAAATCAAAAAAGAAGGGTTCAGAGACTAAGGAACAGGGAGCAGATGGATGAAGTTGAAGAGGAAATTAATCATCGGCTGAAGCATACAAGAAAACAGTGGTGAGTAAAGAGCAAGGTTGTTAAAGCCGATGATGTTGAAGCCGATAGAGCAAGAATCCCAGCTTCTACTAAAGGAAAAGTTGTCAAGATTGATGGTGCTGGGACTTCATCTTCTATGAACATGGTTTTTGTGTTGCCTGTAGAATACAGAACTACTACATTCGATGAAGAGGTATATGAGGAGTCGATGGCTCAGTTGATTTTATCACCACAACAAGCTGTTTTTGAGAAGACTGAAGGGATAAAGCATCAGCATCTTAGGCCTTTGTATGTCAAGGGTTTTGTCAATGGGAAGCCGATGTCCAAGATGTTGGTCGATGGAGGAACTGCAGTAAATTTGATGCCATATACTACATTCAGAAAGCTTGGAAAGACCCAAGAAGATTTGATCGAGACCAACATGGTGCTCAAAGATTTTGGTGGGAATTCATTGAATGCCAAAGGAGTTTTGAACGTTGAATTGACAGTAGGCAGTAAAACTATTCTTACCACATTTTCTGTTATTGATGGAAAGGGTTTTTATTGCTCGTTGCTTGGGAGGGATTGGATACATGCTAGTTGTTGCATCCCATCAACAATGCATCAAAGTTTGATTCAATGGCAAGAAAATCAGGTAGAAATCGTGCAAGCCAACAAGTTAGTTAATGTTGCCAATGCCGATTTATTTATTTGGGAGATGGATGGAATTGATTGCTTATCAGGAAAAGTTTGGGAATGTGATTTCTTAAAAGTCTCCGATTATGATATACAGCCAGTCATCGATGGAGGACCTCAACTTTTACTTTGAAGACACTGTTGATGATTTTGATGCTAAATTAGGATAAGGTTTTATGTTGGCCGATGAATTAGAATAAGTAGATATTGAGATTGGCGATAGGCGAAGTCCGACATTTGTAAGTGCTAAATTGTCTGATAGTTTTAAAAACAAGTTAATAGAATTATTAAAGGAATACAGAGATTGTTTTACTTGGGAATATCATGAGATGCAGGACTTAGCCAATCGATAATAAAACATCGGCTGTCTATTACACCAGGATATCGGCCACATAAACAACCTCAAAGGTGATTTAAACCTGAGATATATGATGCTATTAAGGCAGAGATTACATGACTTTATGATGCCAACTTTATTAGGCCTTGCTGATATGCTGAGTGGGTTTCAAATATAGTGCCAGTGATGAAGAAGAATAGGAAGTTAAGAGTTTGTGTTGACTTCAGAGATCTAAACAAGGCTACTCCTAAGGATAATACCCAATGCCGATTGTTGATTTATTAATTGATGCAGCTTCTGACCATAAAATTATTAGCTTCATGGATGACAATGCTGGATACAATCAGATTTTTATGGCTGAAGAAGATATTCATAAGACTGCTTTTAGATGTCCTAGTGCAATCGGCTTGTATGAGTGGGTTGTTATGACTTTTGGATTGAAAAGTGCTGGTGCTACATATCAAAGGGCTATGAATTATATATTTCATGATCTTATCGGGCTGCTGGTTGAAATTACATAGATGATGTGGTTGTGGAATCAAAAGAAGTCGATAAACATTTAGCTGATCTACGAAAGGTGCTGGAAAGAACAAGGAAATATGGTTTGAAGATGAATCCGAATAAATGTGCTTTTGGTGTATCGGTTGGACAATTTTTGGGCTTTATTGTTTATGAAAGAGGAATTGAAATTAGTCAAAGGAGTATGAAAGCTATACAGGATATAAAGCCTCCAGAAAATTAAACAAAGTTGCAATCTTTGATCGACAAGATTAATTTTGTATGGCGCTTTATTTCAAATTTATCAGAGAGGATAGAGCCATTCACTCCGTTGTTATGTTTGAAAGCCGATCAAGAGTTTGTGTGGGGAGAAAAAAAACAAAAAACTTTAGACAATATCAAGGATTATTTAAGTTCTCCTCTAGTATAAATGCCGCCACAAAAAAGGGGTTCCATTCAGATTGTATTTATCGGCTGATGAGAAGTCCATCGGGTCAGTTATGGTTCAAGAGTTTGAAAACAAAGAAAGGACTGTATTTTATCTTAGTAGAAAGCTTCTGGATGCAGAGACAAGGTATACCCCAGTGGAGAGGTTATGTTTATGTTTATATTTTTCATGTAGCAAGTTGAAGCATTATTAGTTATCCAATGAGTGCAACGTGGTTTGCAAAGCCGATGTAATAAGATATATGCTATTGGCTCCAGTATTGAAGGGAAGGATTGAGAAGTGGATTTTTGCCTTGATAGAGTTTGATTTGCGTTATGAATCGGCTAAGGTAGTTAAAGGACAAGCGATAGCCAATTTTATTGTCCAATATCGGAATGATTTGGTAGATTATGTTGAGCCAATGCCATGGACTTTATTTTTTGATGGATCTGTTTGCACACATGGATGTGGCATTGGCTTAGTGATTATATCGCCTCGGGGGGCAAGTTTTGAGTTTGCCTTTACAATCAAGCCATATTACACCAATAATCAAGCATAATATGAGACAATTCTCAAAGGATTACAGTTATTGAAGGAAGTTGAAGCCGATGCGATTGAAATTATTGGTGATTTGCTATTAGTGATCAATCGGTTGTCAGGGGAGTGTGAGTGCAATAATGAAATCTTGAGAGTTTACAATGAAAAATGTCAAGAATTGATGAAAAGTTTCAAGATTAACAGTATGAAACATATTCCCAGGGAACAGAACATTGAGGCCAACGATCTAGCTCAAGGAGCATCGGGATATAAGCCGATGTTGAAGGATGTAGAGATAGAGATTGCCACTGTCGATATTGACTTTTGAAGGTATGAAATTATTGAATATTTAAAAAATCCTTCTCAATTGGCGTCAAGACAGTTGAAATATAAAGCCCTCAAATATGTGTTGCTTGATAATGATTTATATTATCGAACAATTGATGGGGTTATGCTCAAGTGCTTAAATTTGGAAGAGGCTAAAGTAGTTATGTGTGTAGTACATGAAGGAATTTGTGGAACACATCAATCGGCTCATAAGATGAGGTGGTTGCTTCGTAGAGTTGGATATTTTTGGCCGACAATGTTGGATGATTGTTTGAAATATTACAAGGGATGTCAAGATTGCAAGAAATTTGGAGCAGTTCATAGAGCACCAGCATCAGCTATGAATCCGATAATAAAGCCATGGCTGTTCAGAGGCTGGGGAATTGATATGATCGGCCAGATTAATCCACCATCCAGTAAAGGACACAAATATATATTGATGGCTACAGATTATTTCACTAAGTGGGTTAAGGCAATTCCTTTGAAGAAAGTCTATTCTAGAGATGTGATTGAGTTTGTTAAGGAACATATAGTCTATCGGTTTGGGATTCCGCAGATGATAACAACAGATCAAGGTTCTATTTTTGTATTAGATGAGTTTGTTCAGTTTGCCGATAGTATGTGTATCAAATTGTTGAATTCTTCTCCTTATTAAGCGCAAGCTAATGGGCAAGCAGAAGCATCTAACAAGAGTTTGATCAAGTTAATCAAGAGGAAGATTGCAGAACAACCAAGGAAGTGACATACTATGTTGGCCGATTCGTTATGGGCTTATCAGATGGCATGTCATGGAGCTATTCAAGTGCCACTGTATCAATTAGTTTATGGGCATGAAGCTGTTTTACCATGGGAGAATAACATCGGCTCAAGGAGAATTTTTTTGCAAAACCAGTTATCGGCCGATGATTATTATAATTTGATGATTGATGAAAAAGAAGATTTGGTTCAAGTTCGATGCGTGCATTGGATAAAATTAAAAAGGATAAAGAAAGAGTTTCAAGGCATTACAATAAAAAGGTTGTGCCAAAGTCTTTTGAAGAAGGAGAATTGGTTTGGAAGTTGATTTTACTGATAGGGACAAAAGATAGTAAATTTGGAAAATGGTCACCTAATTGGGAAGGGCCCTATCGGATTCATTGTTGTGTACCAAGGAAAGCATATTTACTTGAAGGCCTTGATGGAGAAGTTTTTGGAAAAGCACTTAATGGAAAATATTTGAAGAAATACTATCCTAGCGTATGGATTAATTCATAATCAGCTGTTGCCGATATATGATATAGCCGATGACAAACATCGCCTTAAGATGGCCAATATTTAATATCACCTTGAGACAATTTTTAATGAAGTAAGAAAGAGCAAAAATTGGCTCGAAGGCTGATGGATACATTACAGCATAATAAGGTTAAGTTGTTTTTGAGCAAGAAATGCAAGTATTTTAAGGATTCAAAATTACATCAACCCAAGTATTTCTGGATTGCCGATATTGCACGCAGGCGAATTTGATCAACATCGTTGATAATCTTAGAATCTTTGGCATCGGATCCAAGTATCGGCTTGATAGCTTTGCGATGATCAGTTGCTTGCTGGATGATGGCCTTAAGTTTACCACGTTGTGCTTCAATGGCTTAGGGTAGATCGACGAGGGTCTTATTTTTCTGTTCCAGTTCTTTGCATGTATTTTCCAGCGCAGTGAGCAAATTGTCTTCTTTTTTCTCCAGTTCCTCGATTTCCTTCTTGGTTGTCTTAGGACTAACGATTAACTCATTAAGCTTTGTTTTTTCCACTTTGGCTAGTTGCCGATCGGATTCAAGGGTGGCTTCTTCAGTCCTCAAACGATTAACTCATTAAGCTTTGTTTTTTCCACTTTGGCTAGTTGCCGATCGGATTCAAGGGTGGCTTCTTCAGTCCTCAAACGATTGACCATACATTGCCGAGCTCTGTGGACTTGAATCCGATGGGATTCTAAGTAGGCCGCTGCGATAAGTCGTTAATGACTTCATCAGGGAGCAAGTTTTGAACTTCTTCGATACGAGCCCTGATCGGCCCGCAATTTTTGACTAAAGCATCAAGCGATGCGTTTAGCCGATCAGCGATGTCAAAAAGAATGGACTTGATAGCGTTTGAAGGAGAAGTGGCCTTGTTAACAATTTCATCTTCCTCATCGTCCAAGAATTGGCAAATGTCAAAAGAGAACATATCAGTTATAGTCTGCATAGGCAAGAAGTGAATTAGAAGTTGAGCTTGAAAAAATGAGTTTTGGAATTGATGAAGTTAGTCTTAACTGGAATTCTTGGATTTGCAGGTTGAGGTTGGTCTTCATCGGCATGATGGCTATCGGCAACTGAGCCGGTAGGAGTATGTTCACTTGAAGTCTACCGATGGGGAGAAGGTTGGGCAATCGGCTGAAGACCAAAATAGAAAATAAAGGAGAAGGAGAAATAAAATTTACCGATGCTGGGGGAGATTGATGATGCGGAGGAGATTCTCGATGAACACTTGTATCGCTTATTAGTTTTCCTACGACATCGACGGCAGCAGATATATTTGTGACGGCAGCAGGTTCCTCATCGGCAAGATCATTAGCGGCCTAGTTGATTTCCTCGT
Source organism: Oryza officinalis (assembly GCA_008326285.1). Classification (NCBI taxonomy): domain Eukaryota; kingdom Viridiplantae; phylum Streptophyta; class Magnoliopsida; order Poales; family Poaceae; genus Oryza; species Oryza officinalis. Next base: position 459,134 of record BDMV01000009.1, on the reverse strand, counting down.
TTGCGACTTCCTCGTTTAAGACCTCTTCTACTTCGGGTCAATTTCAGGAAGCTCATCTTCCATTTGGGAATTGGTTTTTTGTTTTTTGCTTTTGCAACATGAGGCTGACTTATTGCGCTTGCTCTTAGGACTTGTTATTGGTTCCCTCATTACTCCTTGGAGAAGACATGATGTAGGAGGGTCATTAGCACCAAGCCTAGATGATGCCAACAGAGGAGCATATTCTATCGGTAGACTGTTGAAGCTGAGTGTTGGGGGATCATCGACATCCTGTGAAAATGAAAATGATAAGTATATGAAGGAAAAGAAGTATGAATGTATAAAATTTACCTCATCATTGACAGGGACAAAATCAGGATTGAGCAAGGCAAGGAAGCTGTAAATTGGGAGATTGAAAATGTGGCGCTTCCATTCGCCCCACCACTTTATCCATGGTGTGCTGCTGGTAGTGTGGCTGTCCTAATCGACGAAGGGGCCAAGATCGGGGCCGTTGATATTCAGAAGCCGATCACACATGAGCGTGCTTGTAATAGGGCCTCGTGTTTGGATTTTGTCGATGAAGTATAGTTTGATTGGAACTTGACCAAAGCCAAGTTGTCAAGCTACCACCGATGGATGATAGAACTCATATGAGACACGAGAGTTGCGTCCCATTGAAATGCCAGTGGGGAGGATGAAAGGAGTATTGGCCGATATGAAGATTTTCTGGCTTTTCTCATCGGAGTTTATGTTGTTTGGGTTGAAGTGCAATGGAAGTTCATAGCCTTCAAATTCTTCATAAGGGAACCAATTTCTAGCCGTCCTGGGGAAACCAGTATAGAATCAGTCAAACCAAAGTCTGATGTTTTCAGGTGTGAGGTTGCTCCCAGGATAAACAATGGCTGCTTTGCCAAGTGACATGCATTAGCAGATGGTTCTATCGGGGCCCTCTACAAAATCAGCTGGGAATCTTGAATCAGTGAGGGGAGGTAACTCAGATACTTCGACAGTATAGAATTTGAGCCAAAGCTACGCAAGCCACCATGGGCCGCCCTGATGTTGGATAGGTTGATTGGCTTGTAGTTTGGCCGATGCTTGTTGAAGAAGTTGATATGTAGCGCCAAGGAGATATTTGCCCAAAGTGAGCAGTTTCCCTACAGAGAGGGCTTGGGTGATGTGTTGCAGGTTTGATGTCGGTCCAGCTGTTGCGCCACAAAAGATGAATCTTTCTAGCCATAAGTTGAGAAAGGCTACGTGCTCCCTATCGGTTACTGGCCCAGTTCTAGCATGCTTAGTAATGTAGCCTAACCAACCCCCTACAGATTTAGTTTCCAGCTTGTTGGCGCACTTTATTCTCAAACTGAAGAGGTTGGCCGATGAAGTGATGTCCAGGCCAGTCAGCATGACGATGTCTAGGAGGGTGGGGGTCATCGGCCCATGATTGAACAAGAAGGCATTCAAGGTATCAGACCAGAAATAAGTGGCCGATGCGATCAAAGACTCGTCTTGTTCTGGCTCGGCTAATGATAAAGCAAGACATTGAGCTATGCCGATATCAGACCAGAGTTGGTGCTTGGCCGATAGCATGCGCCGATACCAATTTCTCTAGCCGGGAAGCTTCGAAGGCCAAGATCTCAAACTCAAATTCCAATCGGAAATGCAGGGACTGGATTACTTGAAAGGAATATGGTTGGTCTCAGCATTGGTGAATTCGATGGCGTCTTCATCGCCCATCGGCCCGAGGAAATAAAATAGTATTTACTTGGATAGCGGAATCACTATTTGGTCTCTCAGTTGCTACAGTGAAATAAACAGTAAAAGAATGAACACAAAGAATGCAGAGTTAGGATGAGGAAAACTGAAGGTTTCATTGATATAATGCGGGAAATAAAAGGTGAAAAAGTGGTGTTTCGTGGAGTTTACCTCTGGGATCTTGCTGGTGGAAGCCAATGGAGAAGATAGAGGAGTTCGCTGATGAAAACATGATGAGCTCGGTTTGGTCGCTGGAGTTGAGAGAGAGAGAGTTAGAGTTCGCCGGCATGGAGAACGAAGAGATTAAAGTGGCAGCATGATGATGATGCAGGTGACTATTACTATTTATAGCTTGCGGTGTTTGGGAATCATGTTGGGCTGGCCGGGCCGATGCAAAACCTAATGGGCTGGAGTGAAATGGGCCGTGTGAAGTAAATTCCGAAGCATGTCTATCCATACTCCGAAATTAGGGGCATGTGTTAACGGAATTTACACTGTCTAGTGTTATTTATGACCACCACATGATTTTGGATGAGTGGAATCCATACACGCATAAATAGCCACTCAAACCTCTGTGGGTACACCCCGGGTTAAATATTATGTAAGTTATTTGAAATGATAGCGCGAAATATTTAGTTGGATGGGGTCCAATAATAATTGAGTAAAACAGTAGCCATCCAACCTCATTGCTTTCCCTATCAAGTCAAAAGACCTACATAGTATAAAACCTGAAGCCTCGAGTAGAGAGCATAGAGGATATTGCTGGGACTTTAACATGCCAGTCAACTTCAGCCTGAGACATGCCCGTCAAACCACACGAAGATGGCGACCAGATGTGTTACACATCTCAGGAGACTTGACAAAATTCGTTAAAGCTCCACGACATCCCAAATGCTCAATACTCGTACCGGTGTAGAACTAGATCCCAGGAAAAGCTCTAGTTCCACACTTTCATCTAAGCGATGAAAATCAGAATAATAGGGAGTAAACACAAATGACTTTATTCTACACTTATATTTAAATAGATAGACCAAACGGCCAGGTAATTACTGATCCGCGGAAGCTTGGCTACCCAAATCCACAAGCAGCCGACAAGGGAAGATAACCCTCTTTGGATCCGGTCCTAGAAGAAGCAACGATTCCCCGAATCCCTCAGAAGGCTAAGAAGACAACCTGCAAAATGGATATTCCAGTCGTACAAGAGTCAGTACATTAAACAAGTTAATGTACCGGCAAGCACAAGACAATCCTAACATACTACATGCATGGCATAAATCAAGGAAAGGCTATATGTAGCTTATTTTAGCATAAAGCAAGTTTTAGTTCACAATTATTTGCAAAGAGGTTCACAATTCAATTCATAAAACATTAACGTAAGCAAACCATAAATATTCACCATCTCAACCTCATATACATACTCTCCTTCCTAACACCAAGTCTCACGTTCATTATCAACATCATCATATCAGCCCACACCGGGCAACTTCATCATCACACTCATCATCAACATCATACTCAACATCACTCAACTCATATCACCATTCCCATAGCCCATTTTCATAAACACATTTATAAAACATAAATCTATACCCATGACAATTCACTATGTCGCTCATGACCGTGAGCACGGCTAATCGATTAGTTTTAGAGAACTCTGCAGAGTTTGTACAGCTTTACCCACATGATATGAACACTCTAGTTTATCCGGTACCCGTCGGTACCACCACACTCTACACATTGAATGCGGTCTAGAGGTCACAACGTAGCCTTTACATTACTTAACGCCTAACCTTGCATCAGCTATGGCAAGTGTGAATCCATCCTGGGCATGCCCCAGAACCGCTAGGTGGCGGGCCCACGCCTTAAACCTAACGCCGTGGCAGCGAACACATCCGTTCCCCCAAGAGGCACTGTACCATTGAATTGGACAGACTTAGACGCCTAAACTACCCCCATTAATCAGCGGGGTAAATAGGTAGTTCCTATGAATCATCGCTCAGACTAATTCATTCTACTTCGGCCTACCAATATGCAAGGTTAGACTTTAAGTAACTTAATTAGCTAAGGCCACCCCATAATAGCACATGTGGATGTACGATAAACAATAGTGAACGACACAAAGTTCGGTCCTTAAACAACCTGGGCGAACACTCCCCCTATCGGCGCACAACTAACACCATATGTGCACCAGTTGCCGCCCAAGTCTAAAAACATGTTTAACTCCATTTTAGTTCACAAATACTCGACATTTCCATTATAAATCCAGCATTAACCAAGTAATCATAATCCCATTTATCAAGTCATAAAATTATTCATTTGCATAGTTCTAGGCATGGCTAAGCAATTGGCATATATAAACGCATATAAATACTTCACTGAGCATTTATGAAGTAATCAAATTCATTCTATGGTTACAAATAAAAGGGTAACAATGTATCAAGGTAGATTATGCAGCAATAAGGTCATAGCTACCATTTACTAAGTTTTCAAATATCGTTTTTAATCAAATACATATGCAGTTTTATAAACAACACTTTTCATCTCCCAAATCATAGGTTTCAATGTGATCAAAGGAAAGGGGAGGAATAACTTGCCTTGATCTAGAACAATGTGAATATCATCTAAATCACTCTTTCACCGTTGATGCGAATTATCTATACAAAGGACACGATATGCACATAAATACCAAATTATGCGAAAAATACAAAATGTTCTAAAATGCATGATTTGTGCACAGTGGATAGGTTCTGACCTAAGATGAATTTAGGTGAAAGAATTGCTATTTTATCCCTTGTCATTTGTGAGTTATGAATTTCCTAAATTTGCATTGACTGGGATAAAGAGGATTGTTTTCTAAGATTAATACAATTGGTTTCATAATTTTTAGAGCTAGTATGAATTTCCTATAAATTTTAGAAATCAAATTGTACAAGTGGTGGTCATTTTACAATATAAATTATTAGTACTATTTCTGTTACAGAAAGTATGAAATATTATATTATTAAATTAAAGTTCATACTTTTGTGATTTTACAGAAATTTGGTTCACTCCATTTGGAATATAGATGAATTTTCTACAAATTTATAAGCTCTATGTTAACTATTTCTTATTTCAAATTTTAGAAACAAATATTATACTGTAAGTATAGGATTTTATTCTACCATATTAAAGTTCACAATTTTATGAACCTACTGGAGTTGGTTTCATCTCAAAATGAGCTATATTTGATTTTATATGAATTTCACAAGTTTTGAGTAATTTTTCAATTGGAAAGATATTGATCTAACCTTTTTCTATTTTATTTCCAAAATATAACTCAATGGGTCCACAGGTCAGTCTCTGTCAATTTGCAGAAAAGTCCCTAGGGTTTTCCAGGAATCAACCCGAGCTCCTTTAGCACGTGCTATAACCATTTCTATTAAGAGTCCCTAAGGTTTTTAGTTATTGCTAATTAGTCCTTGGTCCCATATGTCAGCCTAAGGATCTTTACAAAATGAACCTTGCGAGCTTTAAACACTTACTAAGCCGAGTCCTTAGCGCTAATTGTGTGGGGTCCACTTGTCAGCGACTCGGCGCCAAGAGGAGCAGGGCAGCAGTGCTCGGCGAACTTCTCGCCGGCAGCAACGGCGAACAGCGGCCGAGCTCGGCGGGCGACTAAAAGAGAAAAGGTAGAGGAGTTCACGGCGAAGCTATCGGTGGTCGTCTTAGCGGCTGCGGTGACTGGGATCGATGGCGACGACGCCGCGGGCGGCGATAATTCTCGGGTTGCCGACGCATACTGAGCTATGGCTCGGTTCCGCGCGAACGAGTGCATGCATGTGCATCTACTAGGGTCCTAGGGACTTACCGAAAGGTTGGAAGTGGTCGGCGATGCTCGGAGAACGCCGGCGATGGAGAAGATGGCTTTGGCGGCGGCGCAGACTCCTCGCTCCACGACGTCAGCTTGCTCCGGCCGATGATCTGCTAAAAAGAGGTCGGGGACAACCCATGGATCACACAAGGATGCTCCACGAGTAAGGAATCGCTCTGGTGCTCACCGGAGAAAGAGTATTCGGCGATGGAGCCCGGCGGCCGGAGTTGAAGAAGAAATGGCCGATCTCAAATTTTACGGCATCCCAGTTCGATTCCTTTGGTTGATGGCTTCCTGGGATCGAGAAGAAGACGGTGGCGCGACGGTTGGTCTTGATCTGGTCGGAGCTAGCCGGACGACGATGATGCGGTAGCGACGGCGCTCTGGAGCTCTCGGGGGCACGGCGGCGTTCCAGCGTGGTAGCTGCACGGCAAGAGGTGAGATCAGAGGGATAGGATCGGCATGATCTGGAGACTACAAAACGCCAGAAGAGAGGGGATGACCGCGGCGCAAAGGCGGTGGCGACGGTCGTCGTCTCCACGGCCGGCGACAAGGAAAAGGCAATGGTGAAGGCTGAGGGCTTCCTCCCTCGGTTGAATCGGCTCTGGGACGGAGGGATTGGTCATGCGACGCGGCTGAGAGAGGATATGGGTGAGCTCGGCGGCAGACACGTCTCGGCCACGCGTCGAGCACGCCGGTGCCGTTCTCCCCCGTTCTCTGTCTCTCTCTGTGTAGCTTGAGCGTTGGAGAGAGGGTGCACCAGGGTGAGAGCAAGCCAAGGAGGCCGACAGGTGGGTCCAGGGTCGATGTAAGCATAGGCAAGGTGCAAGAAGTGGGTAGAGTTTCTGGTAACTACTGTTCAGACGATTTTCAAAGGATTTTTCATATTTATTTCTTCCTCCCAACTTTATACTCCCATAACTTATTTTCTGTGAATTATAAACTAATGTGGATTTTTCTGGAGGTAGATCAAAATACCTAGTTTCCATTTTCTTTGGTTTCACACAAAAATAATCTATATTTTATTCTCAGCAAAATAGATAATTTCGGTTCAGCCGAAATTGATTTGAATTTTTAGATGGTCCAAACCTATGAAATAAAATCTGGAAAAATTATATTAATTCATGATAAATACAGTAGTATTTGAATAAATTATATCCTCTATATGTTTTATGTGATAAAATATACATTTGAGAAGTATGTCGATTTGGCCGATTAGGGTTTAGGGGTAAATCATAGTTTGACTGGTTTGACCTAATTATTTAAGGTGCCAAATGTGCTTATTAAATTATGAAAAAATTCCAGTCGGATATATATATTGAATGGTATCTACCTAAATTTTCTCATGTTTTTATAGTGCACCAATTATTTTTAAATATTCATTGAGTGCATCTACCTTAAAGTATTATTATTTTAAATACATATTAAAATAGTTGTAAAATTATATTTTGATTTTTATGTAACCAGGGATGATGGGGTAAGGCTTTACTTTCATTTCACCATGTTCAAACTCATAAGTTCCCTAGGTATTAGTGCGTATATATTTGAGTTGAACTAAAGGTACTTAAGGTGGTGGTGATTAGTATAATGCTTTTATTATTTATATAAATATAATTAACAGGGATTCATACTTGTGTTGCTAAAAATATTTTACATTTCAAATTAGTTTTGAAAAGGACAAAGTTCCAAATCACTTGCATCTCAATACATGACCACTAACTAGTTTTAAACCTTACTTAGGTTGTATAATTTGAAGGATTTTTGGTCATCGACTCGAAAACATATTTTAATTATTTAACTGAGGTAAAAATTCGAATTTTTGGTATGTTACAACCTCAATGTGTTCATGATCACAAAGTAACACCTTTCAATATAAATTCTGCAATGCCGAATAATGGGCAAAGGAGATATTGCTAGGACTCAGCGTGCCAGTCAACTTCAGCCTGAGACATGCCCGTCAAGCCACTCGAAGATGGCGACCAGATGTGTTACACATCTCAGGAGACTTGACTCAAATTGCTGAGCTCTACAACATCTCATGCTTAGCTAGCCCCAGGAAGATGCTAGCTTTGCACTTTCATCTAAGCCATGATATTAACTCAAATACATAAAGGGTGACTTAGATATAACTAGATATGAATAACAAAGTTACTTACAAATAGCCATCTGGCTAAATAGTTATTTTCCTTCGGAAGCATGTCTACCCAAAATTCCCACAAGCAACCGACTAGAGGTAGACCCCTAGATAGGACCAGTCCTGAAGAAACAACGATTCCCGTAGCACTCAACTACCTGCAACAAATTCTAAACAACAACATATACACAAGGCAAGAGTCAGTACATTAAACAAGTTAATGTACTGGCAAGCGCACAATCAAACCTACATATATGAAGGCTATATTCAATGAAAGGCTTATATGTAGTCGAGGTTTTCAGCATAAAGCTAATTTTAGTTCACAACCCATTTGCAACGCAATTGAACACAGCATTTTAACAGTATGTAAAATGTAATAGTCATGGTATGATACCAACATAAATAGATAACAGCATTCCATTACGATTCAACTGGAAGTAAGGCAATCATACCACATATAACAATGTCATTATCATTTCAAAACATTTAGTTTCGAAAGCATTTAGGAAACACAAAAGTATACCCACATCACATCACTATGCCGCTCATGACCGTGAGCACGACTAATTGATTAGTTTTTAGAACTTTGCAGAGTTTGTACAGCTTTACCCACATGGCATGAACTCTCTAGTTTGTCTTGTGTCGGCCAAAGCACTACCACACTCTACATGTTGAGTGCAGTCTAGAGGTCATAACGAGGCTTTTACATTAAGTATTGTCTAACCTTGCATGAGCACGATAAGTGTGAATCCACCCTAGGCTTAAGTCCTAGAGCCGTTAGGTGGCGGGCCCACGCCTTAAACCTAACGCCGTGATGGCGAACACATCCGTTCCCCCATGAGGCACATTATCGTTGTATTGGACAGACTTAGACGCCCATGCCGTGAGGCGGAACATTACACTCGTCCCCTCACGGTAACGACACCCAGCTAGTAATATTCGCTAGCCTTAAATTCAACACAATCATTAACACATACATGGGTAGTTCCTATAGATAGCCCACAGTACACTCGTGGCCACTACCTCTACTACAACGGCCTCCCGAATGCAAGGTCAGACAAATGCTTAACTTAATAGGCCAAGGTTACCCCATAAATAACGCATGTGGATGTACGGTAAACATAAGTGGGTGATATGCAGTTTGGTCCTTAAACGACTCAGGCGAACACTCCCCCTATCGATATGCAAATACCACCATATGCATACCACTTGCCGCCTAAGTCTAAAATTCACATTCATTTTATTTTAGTTCGCAAATAAGCAGAGAAATCATCTCTGTTCATAAGTTTTGAAATGATTCAAATAGCATAGCAAGTGATCCATAACCATGATTTATCTGTTACTAAGCAAGGCTAAGCATTTGCACTTTATAAAAGCGTAGGTGTTTCCATTTGAGTACAATTAGGGTACTCTAATTAAACTTAAGGTTTCAAACAACAAGGTGTTGGAGTTTTAAAAAGGATATATGCAATTTTTAGGATATAGCTACCATGTACATCTTTGGAAATACCAATAGTTAGAATTACGCGTGCAAATTTATAAAATAATACATTTAGCCCCAAAAACATGGGATTCAATATGTTCATAAGGTGAGGGCAAACTTGCCTTGATTGATGTCCTTACTGGGGTCAGCAATAGGTCAAATCTCCTCACCAACAATGAATTCGTCTTCTAAAAGGAATAATGATAATCGAATAAATACCGAAACATACAAACATTTCAAATGCTCTAAAATGCATGAATTCACTAGTGTGGTTAGATACTGGGTGTATACAATTTGTGGTGAAGGAATTTTCATTCTATCACATTGCATTTGTGAGTGATTAATTTTTAGAGCTCAATACTAGTAATAGATTAATTAAGCTCTATTAGGCTCTAAGTGCATTTTGGGTCCAAGTTTTGTGAAGTTTTAGGTTACTGCAGTGAAAGCTATGTTCTTAGGAGTCCAATAAAAATTAGTTTCAACATATATGGAATTGGCATGATTTTATTATGAGTTTTACAAGTTACATGACATATTATAAGTCTTATTTATTATACAAATTTTAGATATGTTTCTGGTACTATATGTGCTACATTTTAATTTATAGAAACCAAGTCTATGAGATTAACAACCTAACCCATCTGGAATTATATTATTTGAAGTTAGAATGAATTTTGTATGGATTTTATGAATTGGTGAATGCTATATGTCAAGTATTCCATATACTAATTTTTAGAGACATTTCTTCTAATGTAAGCATCATGTTTTGTCTTACCATATTAAAGTTTATAATTTTGTGAGTCCATAGAAATTTGATTCACCTCAAATGGAGTTAAAATGAATTTCATATGTATTTTACAAGTTTCACTCATTTTTCTATTGTATAATTATTGATTTGAGTATTTTCTTTAATATTTCCATATTTTAAAGATGAGGGGTCCACTGATCAGTCTCTGTGATTTTGCAAAAAGGTCTCTGGGTTTCTAAAGATTCAACCCGAAGCCTCTAGCACATGTTCAAATACATCTTCATTAAGAGTACTCAAGTTTCTAAATTATTACCAATAGGTCCTCGGTCCCTCATGTCATAGGTTACATATTTACAAATTAGTACAGAAAGTTTTGTTTTCCTTACTAATCAAATCCCTGCTACTTAGATGCAGTGGGGCCCACATGTCAGCGGCTTGGTGAGGGAGAAATCAGAGGCAACGGCTGGGCATGGCGGCCGACGAGCTTGTTGTCGACGCCGGCGGCAAACGGTGGGTTTTCACGAGGCGCGGCCAAAAGAGAAATGGTGGAGGGGAAGCTGGCGAACCCGTCGGTGGTTGTTTTGCTGGCTGTGGTGGTCGGAGTCAACACCGGCGACGATCTAAGCAGCGGAGTGCCTCAGCATGCTAGTGTATCCCAAGCTCTAGCTCGATTTAGTGCAATTTCATTCATGCACGTGCACCTACGGGGGTCGTGGTTGCTCACTTGAGGTCGTGCTTGGCTTGGCGAAGCTTGGACAGTGGCGGCGATGTGAAGAAAGCTCCGGCGGCGGCGAAAATGGCAGGGCGACGGCAACAGCGAGAAACGGCCAACCTACTGACAAGGAGACATATGCATGAGGTTAGTGATGCCCTAGGGTTGCTACATGTGAGAGGAATCGGTTGGGGACCTACCGTTGCGATCGGAATCACAAAGGGGGTGATGGCCGGAGTGGAGGAAGACGATGCTCGATCTCGCGATTGGAAGCTCCTCGGCTTGATGTGCAACGGCCATAGGGTCCTGGTGAGGAGGCGACGACAAGGGTCAAACGTCTTGGCGGGATTCGCACAGTGTGTCGAGAACGTGGCTTGTGAGGCGATAGTGCTGGTGGAGTCTGAGAGCGTGAACTCGGTGGCGCGACGAACTCGATCTGCATGGTAAGGAAAAAGTTGGACATGGCTGTGTTAGGCATCGATAGGGGATCACGTTCCCATGGTTGGTCTGCGGCGAAGCTCACCAGAGAAGGATGGCGACGGTGGTGGATCTCGACGGTGCCGGAGAAGATGGGTTTGCTCCTAGAGCTCCCGAGGCGATCTCGCTAGGGTTTTGGGTGGAACGTGGCAAGTGAGAGGAGATTAATCATGGGGTAAGGCGGTGCGTCAGATGATGGAGGTCGGGAAGGTGGTAGATGGCGAGGTGGCGCTCTAGCGTTTTGGCGCGTGTCCGCGACGTGGTAGCCGTTCTTGTGCTTGGAGGAGGAGGTGGCACGTTTGTTTGTCCGACAGGTGGGTCCCACAAGGGCTGGGCCCCACATGGCAGAGAGAGAAATGGAGTGGGAGGGCTAGCAGCTCCAATTTTTTTCTAAGTGTTGGCACTATTCCAATGTATTGATTTATTCTCTTTATCTCCTCTAATTATGTTGAGATTTAGTGGGAGATAAAATTACAGAGGGTAGAAAAGAATGTCATCTTATTAGGAATTCAAGTCCCAAGGTGTAACATACCCGAAATTCTAAATTTCAACTTTTGCATCTAAAATACGGAAAATGATTTTCGTGAATTAGAGACACTAAAATTTTCCATACAAAAACCCTGGGCGAGTCTAAGAATACTAATTTTGATATACAAATCTGTGATTATTTTAAAACCTTTAACTTGATAGTTTCAAGAAAGAAAATAAAACATAGTGTATGCATGTAATTGCATGATGTATTGTTGAGTTTTGAGTCCTTTTTCTTGTTTATGGATTTTCCTAGCATTTCATATTAGGACTCATGAGCATTTACTTAAAAACCTGAAGCAAACACTTATTGTATTTTTACAAGGATGTAAAAGATATGAAGTGAGTAACTAAAAGTATAAATCATGCTCAATAACATCATATCAGGTCAAGAATCATGTAAATATAATTTTACAATCATTTAATTATATTTTATAATAGGAAACATATATGTAAAGACAAGCTTAGTGAATATTTAAAAATAATTGGTGCAATATAAAATCATGGAGAAATTCATGTAGATACTATTCAATATATATGTCTCACTGAAATTTTGGTATAATTTAGTATGTACATTTGATACCCCAAATAATTAGGTCAAAGCAGTCAAACTATAGTTTAATCCTAAAACCCTAATCGGTAAAACGAACATACATCTCATATGTGTATTTTATTACATAAAAATGTATATGGTATATAATTTATTCAAATACTACACTATTTATCAGGAATTAATAATTTTTCCAGAATTTATTTTTCAGTTTTGGACCTCTTAAAAATTCAAACAAATTTCGGCTGAAATGAATTTCTTTATTTTCTTGAGATTAAAATATAGATTATTTTTGAGTGAAACAAAAGAAAATAGAACCTAGGTATTTTTATATACCTCCAGAAAAATCCACATTATTTTATTTTGCACAGAAATGAAGTTATGGAATTTTTAAAGAAGGGAGAAAGGAAAATACATAGGGAAAAACCCTAATACCTGCCTAGTGTTGTGTCCACCAGTTTTCCTACCCATCCCTCTCCTTCTTACCTAGCCTAGCATGCCCTGGACCCACTTGGCAGCCATTGGTACTCGCTCTCACCTTTGTATATATTGCTCCACCGCTCAAGAGACAGAGAGAAGAACAGAGGGCGAGAGAGAGAGCGGCGCCGGAGGTGCTCGACGCGTGTCCGACGTCGTGTCCGCCGCTGAGCTCGCCCTTATCATCCGCCAGCCACGTCGCAAGATCGATCTCTCCATCCCTATGCCGATCAAGCTAAGGGAGGAAGCCCTCAGCCTCTCCATCACCCTCATCTCCATCGCCAGCCGCGAAGAAGACGAAGTTGCTGTCGCTGACGAGTCGTCGCCATTCCCAACTCATCTCCGTTCCATATTCCTCTCTCCATGCCGAGTATATCTTCTTTTGATTCCAAATCTTCTCATCCATTGCACCGACGGGAACGCCGCCATGCCGATGACGCTCTGGAGCGTGCCTCGAACCATACCGCCGGTGGCATCGCCATCGGGCAGCACCAATGAGACCACCGCGAACCGAGTTCTCTCGCCACCACTACCGCCTTGAGATCCTCTTCAAAACCCCTCGATAAATTTCATGAATCGTCCATCGACGAGGGAGATCGCCGTCATCTTCCCTAGCTCCGGCCAACCGACGCCGTCGCTGCTTTCTTCCACTCCGGTGAGCTCCAAGTCAATTCCTTGCTCTTACTCCATCCTCTAGTGGTTCCTAACCTCGGGAATATTTTAGTTTGGAAGGTTGTTAGCCGGTTTGTTCTACCGTCGTCGACCCGGAGTTTTCCGCCGTCGCCGAGCCAATTCCGGAGTCGTTGTTGCCATTCAAGCTTCGCCGACGCATGGGAGACGTTGAGTAAGTGTCCAAGGATCCCATAGTCTCATTTGTGTCTATCAATTCGGCCGGATGCGGTCGATGACCTAGTTGGCACTTGCAGCCCGAAAGCTGTCGCCGCTTGCACCGTTGCCGCCGTCGATTTCCACCATCACCAGTGACAAGCCGACCACCGTCGGGTTCGCAAGAGGCAGGAGCATCTTTCTCCTTTTGGTTGCACCGGCCGAGGAACCGCCGTTCGCCGCCGATGCCATCCACCAGCCACCTGTGCCGCCCCAGCCTGCGCCAGCTGCTGCTGTCCTCGCTTCTCTCCTTTGAGCCAATGACAGGTGGGCCCCACTTCATCTAAAAGGCTAGGATTTGTTTAGCAAGAAATTAAAACATGCAAGGTTCACTTTGTAAAACCTCTATGTATGGCTTATGGGACCAAGGACTAATTAGCAAATACTGAAAACCTCAGTGACTCTTAACAGTATATGTATTAGCACGTGTTAAGGACCTCGGGTTCTAATCCAGGAACTCCAGGTACTTTTCTGCAAAACATCCAGAGGCTGACTTGTGGACCCAAAGATTTTTATTTTGGAAATATTTAAGGAAATGGATAAATCTATATCTTTTCAACTGAAAATTGTTCCAAACTTGTAAAATTCATATCAAATCAAATATCACTCCTTTTGAGATGAAACCAACTCCAGTAGGTCCATAAAATTGTAAACTTTAATATGGTGTAATAAAATCCTATGCTCACAGTAGGATATTTATTTCTAAAATTCAAATATGGAATAGTTAACACAAGACTTGTAAAATTTATAGAAAATTCAATTATAATCCAAATTTAGTGAACCAAATTTCTACGTATTCTTTAATTTGTGATATTTATGTTTATAAAATAAAGTTTTCCCAAATTCTGTATAGAAAATGTGATTATAATTGTGAATAACATAAAAACATTTATTTTTCACCTAGGACTCATTTAATTCCTAGAAAATTACTAGTTACTCCCAAAATTATGAATCCACTGCTGTTCACCTTAGAAATATGTACCATTTGACCTGGATGAAAGGAATTTGACAAAATTACCACCTAAAACAAGTTTAAACAAATAACTAATTCTCTTTTTGTTGAACTTGTAAAATTCATAACTTTCAAAATAGCAATAATAAAATAGACATTTCTTCAATTAAAATAATTTTAAAACATGACTAACCCACTGTGAGGAATTCATGCATTTTAGAGCATTTTGGATTTTTCGCCTTATTTGGATGTTTATTTGTATCGTATGTTATGGTTATTTAGATTCCGACGTTATGGAGTATGAGGAACAAGAACCTGAATTTGAATGTGGTTTCTCACAGCAGCCAGGCAAGCATCTAAGCATATAGAATCCCTATATTGCTAAAATGATTTGGTTGCAAAACAATATATATGCATGTGTTGATTTACTACAAACTTATCTGTAATGGTTAGTTTTGGTTATACCTAATTGCTGCATATCCTTCCTTGTTTCGTTGTTGCCATTTATCCTTGTAACCTCGGGATAGAAATATTTGGAAATGTTTGATTGTTTCACCGATGCTTAGCCATTCTTAGGTCTAGTAGCGTTAGAAATCGATAGATGGAGCTATCGATTGAACTTATTCCTTACCTGTGATTTATGGGCTTAAAATCTGTCTACTTTCACTAAATGATTCATATGGAAAATATGCTTTAACTTGGACGAGTGATAGGGCGATGAAGGGATGGTGGTTTTCCCTGATGCAAGTAGCCTCGTCTGGGTTGTTAAGGACCGAACATGTTGACATCTATTCAAGCACCTTACGTACTACCACACGTCGGTATGGGATGGCTTGACTTTGTACTACGTCGCACTGTGATCATCTACGCTACGCTGGTCAATCGTGAGGATGGTTGTTCCTTTGGAGTACCCAGGAGTGCCGTGTTTTGGCAGGGGGTTTCTCCCGCGATGGTGAGCCCGTCTTAGCCACATCACACACGCACGTGGCTAAGTCGTGGGGGGCCCAGGCGTAGTTTAGGTGGTTGGGGTGTAACTAGGAAAGGGCATGTTATGAACTTGTATCACTTGTGGGTAACACCTGTGTACGTGTGAAGCATTTGATCCTTGTTCATTTCGTGTGGGTAAAGATGTGCCCCTCTGATCAGAGTAAAACTATTCGAATAGCCGTGTCTACGGTTACGGGACGACCGCTTGATGTGTTAGTCAGTCTATGTTAGCATCAAACTTGGGTTAAATGGGTTGGTTAGGCTTCGATATGAAATGGTTATATTTGCAAGCCATGGTTGGACAATGGTAGTCCATGGATGGTGATGAGAGCACGGGTTGTGCTTATCCATGGATGGTGATGAGAGCACGGGTTGTGCTTATACATGGATGGTGTTGAGAGCACGGGTTGTGCTTAGTTGTGATTAAATTTTAGATTGTGCTATGTTAGAATGTCTATATTTTCAACTTGTGATTTTCTCAACTAAATTGGCTTTTATGCAAAACTTGAACCTTTATACTATCTTTTAAGGTAGAAGCTTGCATACTCCTTTGTCCTATGTATATATATTAATGAGTAAGTCTTGCAAGTACATTCCTGTACTTAACCCGATATTTGCAACTTTCAGACTAGGATGCCGGTGAACTTGATTGTTCTTACTACCCTACCGAGGGCGGTAAGGGTGGTGATTAGCTTTTTAGCTTGACTCTTGCCCCGGTTGGTTGCCCTTGTGGGATGGTTGGCAAACCACAGGTTTTACTTTTGCTTATGTGAAATCTTGAAACTTCCGCTGCTATATTTTGCGTTGTATGATGGGCTGTTGAACCCCATTATGTAATATGTACCTTGCTATTCTTTTATCCACATTTATGCATTCATGATGTTTATCAATTGCTTGCGATGAAAGTGTAAGGCTAGTCACTTTTCCTGTGGACTAGCTAAGCACGAGTATGAATTTTGAGCAATTGAGATGTTGTAGAGCTATTGCAATTTGAGTCAAGTCTCCTGAGATGTGTAACACATCTGGTCGCCACTTTCGTGTGGTTTGACGGTCACGTCTCAGGCTGAAGTTGACTGGCATGCGGAGTCCCAGCAATATCTCCTTTGCTCATTATTCGGCATTATGGATTTTATATCGAATGGTGTTAATTTGTGATCATGGGCACATTGAGATATGAGTGGCTATTTATGCGTGTGTGGATCCCACTCAATCAAAATTATGTGGTGGTCACAAATTGCATTGGACGGTATAATTTCCGGGTGTCCACACAAGGTTAGATCACTTTTAGTTTTGCCATATTAATTTTATAAAGTAACTTAAGTTACTAGGTTGGCTGCAGTCCAAAACTGTTTAGGTAACTTATGGTTCTCATTTCATGTGGTTATATTTCGAATTAGGATTAAGCTGAGACTCCTGTCATTAGAGTACAATTTAGTTAACATGCTGAACAAAGGTTTCTGCCAGATAAATTATGGTTTAATTTTGGTGAAGGTGCAATGTAGGCTAAGTGATATCTAGACTTAGCAGATTTTGGTGAGTTGGAGGATTTATTTGAGACAGCAAATTATTTGATAAATTCAAACCAATATTACTGTAAGGTCATGGTGTTGAATAGTATTTATGAGAATTTTTGTAGGGTTTAAAGTTGCACCATTAATTTTTAGTATTTTCCCCTAACCATTTCATACTAATGAGACCTATTATGAGATGCACCATAAAATCCAAAAACAATCCCAAAATAATAAAATGCACATACGACCAAGTGTATCTTATAATAATTTGGGTTTACATATTTTTTGAAGCCGATATTCCCATTTGTTTGTATTTAACTTAAATATGATGATCAAGTCCAAAGTAAAAATCAAGATAATTGAAATTTAAATTAAACTTAAACTTATTTTATTTGAATTGGATTACGTCAACACATGATTTATAAATTATGTTTTGTTCTTACTTCTGACTTGACCCAAGAAAATCTATGTGTTTTACTTTTATTGAATGAGTTAGGCCCTAGAATGAGCTTTAATGTTTTTGAAAATTTTTGTACTAAAAAAGTTTTAAATTTTCCATGTGAATTCTTTCTAGGTGAATTTTCGGTATGTTACACTGTTAAAGGTGGAGTGAAATTAGCGGCATGATTTTAGTAACTGCTAATAGAAAAATTACATTGGCCAAAGGTGTATCGGCAAGCGTGTATCGGATGAAAGAGCTTAAGGGGTTGCCGATAGAAGATGGAGTTCAAGTTCTTGTCGGATTCAGTTGAAGACATTGAAAGTATTACTAAAAAGAGATCGGATCCGAGAAGGAAGCGACATGTATTTATTAATTAGGCCAATTTACTTCCTTTTATATAATTTTAGGAAAGATTTATTAGAGTCCGGTTTGGGCTTGTAATTTTTATTTTACCTTTAGGAAAGTTTTTGTTCATAGGTATAAATATGTACACCTAGGTTATTGTAAACCAACAAGAGTTGAACACACACTTTTGGTGCATTGCCATCCTCTCGCGAGGTTTATTTTTGATGAGTTCTTGTCTTTGAGTTGGGTTGCATTGGTTAGGTTCGATCTCGATCAAGAAATAAGTTTCGTCTATAGTTGCTTGTATCGGCAGGGCTAGGGCTTCCATTGGTTAAGTTCGACACTCTAAACCGGTCGATACAAGCGCTAATTTGTCACATATATCGCTTAATTTAAATTGAAAATTATTGTTTACTTACGTTGGCTAATTTCATCCAGGTTTGTCGATATCAACTAAACAATTCTTGTTGATTTAGATTGATTAATATACCTACCACCCTGAAAAATTATCAAAGGTTTGTTTAGACACTATTTTGATTATAACTAAGTGCTGCATCAGTTAGGTTTGACCTAGTAACATATTGTCAAAATTATATGAACTAACTTGCTCTTTGCTTACCGATAAGGGTAGTATCGAGGTTTCAACCGATCTTACCTGGTATAACTGTTTCGTTTTAAGATTGCATGTTGTCTTTAACTTAATGTGTTATATCTATCATCTTATATAAGTTATGTAACATACCAAAATTTGAATTTCAAATTTTGCATCCAAAAATGTCAAAATGTTTTTCCTAAATAGAAATACTAAAAGATTCCAACTAAAGACCTAGGTAGGTCTAACATAGCTAGTGGGTATATGAAAATTTGTGAATAATTTGAAACTTTTCCCTTTTAACCTAAATTAAAAACGAAACTTGGTGAGTGCTTGCATTTGCTTGGGTGCTTCTTATGATTTGAGTCCTTTTAAAAGTTTTTGGATCCTACTTGCATTTCATAATAGGTCACATGATGTCGAGCATGCTGGATTTATACCGTCCAGTGTCATTTGTGATCACCACGTGATTTTGGGATGAGTGGGATCCATACATGCATAAATAGCCACTAAAACTTCAATGTGTTCATGATCACAATATAATACCATTCGATATAAACTCTTCAATGCCGAATAATGAGCAAAGGAGATATTGTTGGGACTCAGCATGTCAGTCAATTTCAGCCTGAGACATGCCTGTCAAACCACTCGAAGGTGGCGACCAAATGTGTTACACATCCTAGGAGACTTGACTCAAATTGCTAAGCTCTACAACATCTCAATTGCTCAATATTCTTACTCATGCTTAGCTAGCCCGAGGAAGTTGCTAGCTTTGCACTTTCATCTAAGCCATGATATTAACTCAAACACGTAAAGGGTGACTTAGATATAACTAGATACAAATAACTAAGTTAATTACATATAGCTATTCAGCTAAATAGTTAGTGTCCTTCGGAAGCATGTCTACCCAAAATTCCCACAAGCAACCGACTAGAGGTAGACTCCTAGATAGGACCAATCCTGAAGAAACAACGATTCCCGTAACACTCAACTACCTGGAACAAAATGTAAACAACAACATATAAACAAGGCAAGAGGCAGTACATTAATCAAATTAATGTACTAGCATGCACACAATCAAACCTACATACATGAGGGCTCTAAGTCAAAGGTCGGCTATTTGTTGTCTTAATTTTCAGTATAAAGCTAATTTTAGTTCACAAACATTTGCAATGTATTTAGGGAAATATCATTTGTAAAGTGTAAAGCATAATTAACATGGCATGGTGTCAACATAAATATATAAGCATCATTCATTGTTACCCAACCGGAAGTAAGGCAATCATATCTCATATATCAATCTCATCATCATTTCAAAGCATTTAGCTTCAAAAGCATTTAGAAAACACAAAAGTATACCCACATCACATCACTATGCCACTCATGACCATGAGCACGGCTAATCGATTAGTTTTAGACTCTGCAGAGTTTGTACAGCTTTACCCACATGATATAACAAACACTCTAGGCCAAAGCACTACCACACTCTACACGTTGAGTGCGGTCTAGAGGTCATAACGAGGCTTTTACATTATATATTGTCTAACCTTGCATGAGCATGATAAGTGTGAATCCACCATAGGCTTAAGTCCTAGAGCCGTTAAATGGCAGGCCCACGCCTTAAGCCCAACACCATGGCGGCGAATACATCTGTTCCCCCACGAGGCATGGTATAATCCTTGTATTGGACAGACTTAGACACCCATGCTGTGAGGTGAAAGATTGCACTCGTCCCCTCACAGAAAGCACACATAGGGAATTTATCATCCTATTATCAACACAATCAACATATGCATACCACTTGCCGCCTAAGTCTGAAATTCACATTCATTTCATTTTAGTTCACAAATAAGCAGAGAATTACCTCTGTCCATAAGGTTTAAAATGATTCAAATAGCATAGCACGTGATCCATAACCATGGTTTATTTGCTACTAAGCAAGGCTAAGTATTTGCACTTTATAAAAGCATAGATGCTTCCATTTGAGTATAATTATAGTACTCTAATTTTTCCTATGGTTACAAACAGCAAGGTGTTGATGTTTTAAAGATGATATATGCAATGTTTAGGATATAACTACCATGTACATCTTTGGAAATACCGATAGTTAGAATTACACATTCAAATTTATAAAACAACACATTGTAAAGTCAAAGTGTGTTTGATTCTTTTGTTGTGATGAACAATTGGCATCTGAGGTTATTGGTTTTGATATTTGGAGATTATTGGTGAAGTGGTTTGTGAGATGATTGAATTTTCAGACGGTGAACAGGGACTGTTATTTTGTTGAGTCCAATCAGACCGGCCAGGTAATGCCGGTCAGACCGGCGGTATGGGTCCGGTCAGACCGGGCAGGTAAGGCCGGTCAGACCGGAGATATGTGTGCGGTCAGACCGGCCAGCCCGCGGTTTGACCGGTCGCCTCTGTGTCGGTTTCGGTTTCGGGTTGTTTCTTTGGATATCTGTGGTTAATTCGTGTTTATGGCTTCTAGATGGATACTATACGTATGTAACATACCCAAAATTTGACTTTCAAATTTTGCATCTAAAGATGTTGAGAATATTTTTTTTTCCTAAATAGGAATACTAATATTTCTCAACTAAAAACCTAGGTGAGTCTAATATGACCAGTTTTAATATATAAATTTGTGAAGAATTCAAAACCTTTTCCTTGATAGATCAAAGGAAGAATATAAAACATAGTTTGTGTATGTATTTGCATAATGTATTGTTGTGACTTGAATCCTTTTGCTTGTTTTTGGATTTTATTAGCATTTTATAATAGGATGAGCATAAATTAAAAATTTGAGGCAAATACTAAATATATATTTACAAGAATGTATATACATGTAATATATGAAGTTGAGTAACTAAAAGTATAAATCATGCTCAACAACATCATGTCAGGTCAAGAATCATCCAAATATAATTTTATAAACAATTAAATGCATTTTTATAGTAGCAACCTATGTATATTTGTAAGCTCAGTGAATTTTGAAAAATAAGTGGTGCAATATAAAATCATGGGGAAACTCATGTAGATACTATTCAATATATATATCTCACTGGAATTTTGGTATAATTTAATATGTACAATTGATACCTCAAATAATTAGGTCAAAACAGTCAAATTATAATTTAATTCTAAACCCTAACCGGCAAAATCGATACACATCTCATCTCATATGTGTATTTTATCACATGAAAATGTATAGAGGATACAATTTATTCAAATACTAATCCATTTATCATGAATTAATATAATTTTTCTAGAATTTATTTTATAGGTTTTGTCCTCCTAAAAATTCAAATTAATTTCAGCCAGGCCCATTTTCTTTATTTTGCTGAGAATAAAATATAAGGAATTTTTGAGTGCAACCAAAGAAAATGGAATCTAGGTATTTTTGTCTACCTTCATAAAAATCCACATTAATTTACCATGTACAGAAATTTAGTTTTGGAATTATAAAAAAGGGAGAAAGAAAAAAAATAGGGAAAAACCCTAACACTCTCCTAACACTGTGTTCACCAGTTTTCCTACCCATCCCTCTCCTCCTTACCTAGCCTAGCACGTCCTGGACCCACCTGGCAGCCGCACAAACTCACTCCAACTCGGTGCAAAACTTTCCACCGCTAAAACAGGCAGAGAGAATGAGGAAGCGAGAGAAAAAGCGGCGCATGGTTCCTGCTCGACGCGTGTCCACCTCCGTGTCCGATGCCGAGCTCGCCATTATCTCTCTCGGCCGCGTCGCTCGTTTCCAGTCATCCATCCGAAGCCGTGAACACCGAGGGATGGAAACCCTAGCCTCCGCACCGCCCTGAAACTTGCTACCGGCCGCGAAGAAGACGACAGCCGCCGTCACCGACGAGCGGCGGTCATCTCCATCTTTCCCACGTTCCCTCATCTCTCCACCATGCCGCTTCCATTCCCACTGATCTCCCTCCTTTTCGTGCAGCCGATCATCGGAAACGCAGCCTTGTCCACAGGGGTCCCAGAGCGCGCTCTGGACATCATTGCCGGTGGCATCGCTATCGTGCAAGACGAAGAAGATCGTCGCAGGCCGAGCCGTCGCGCCATCAACACCGCCTCAAGGTCCTCTCCAAAAGCCCCCAATAATCCCCGAGGATGGAGCGTCGAGGAGGGAGATCGACTTCATTTTTCCTTAACTCCGGCCGCCGGTTACCATTGCCGAACTCCTCCTTCTTCGGTGATCTCCAAGCCGATTCCCTACACATTTGTCATCCCTAGAGTGTCTCTAATCCCATGCATGCCTCCCAGCTGCGGTGCAAGTGCTAGGTCGTGCCGCCATTGTCGACCCCAAGCACACTACGGCTGCCGAGCTAATCCTGTGGTTGCTGCCGCGGTTCAAGGCTCGGCCAAGGGTCGTCAAGACTTCGTCGGGCTAGGAGATGCGATTCCTAAGCCGTTCATCACGCCGCTCGCCACCGGAGCCCGCGAGCCGAAGCTGCGCCGTGCCTCCCTGCTCGGCCTGTCTATTGGAAGAACGAAGGGAGAAGAGAAGGACTTCATTTTGTAAATTTGATCAATCATAGGGTTCAATATGTAAGTATACTACTCACTTACACATGGGCCTAGGACCTTAAAGTAATAACTTAAAACTTAAAGCATTTATTTACAAAGTATGTATCTCTCAGTGGAGGTAGTGTGGGTTGATTTCTAGAAACTCCAGGAACCTTTTTGCTTAATTGCCAGGCACTGACAGTGGACCCCTTGTTATTAAAATCAGGAAAATATAAAGAAATTAAATAAAGCAATTCTTGTTCAACTGAAAAATGAATAAACTTGTAAAATTCATAGAAAATTCATCTTAGCTCCATTTTGAATGAACCAAATTCCAGATGACTCACAAAATTATGAACTTTAATATGGTAGTATAAAACTGTCACTTACAGTAGAATAAATATCTCTAAAATTTAGTATAAAGAATAATTAGCATAAAACATAATTTAACTTATAAAATTTATAGGTAATTAATTCTAGCTCTAGAAGATTTGAACCATAAATTGTTAGAATCACCAAAATCTCAACTTTATTTAGATGAATTGAGTTCTGGGGCAACTAGTATATATTAAGCATCCACTTTTAAGTAATGGTAAATTGTCATAATTAATTTGAGAAGTTATAAAAATTCTTAGGAGATTGGTTCTAACTCTAAATTAGGTGATCCTAGTTTTGTTATATCCATAATCTCATACTATTAATTACTATGCATTAAGATATGACATGTACTCTAGTGAAAATGCTTCTAAAATTTTTTATATCAAATAAATAGCACAAGGCGGCACATAGCTTATAAAATTTATAATAAAATCATATTAACTCTAAAAATTGTGAAACTAATTTTGTTAAACTCCTGGGGACCAAGCCCTCTCTGCAGCAGCCCAACATTTCACAAATCTTGGACCTAAAATGCAATTGAGTACTAATAGAGCTTAATTAGCCTATGTCTAGAATAGAACTTACAAATTTTATAACTCTCAAAATAAAAGAAATAAAATATAAATTCCTTCACCATAAATCATGTTTAGTTATTATCTATCCACTATAACAAATTCATGCATATTAGAAGCATTTTGGATTTTTGGTTGTTTTGGTGTTTATACCGATACCGTTATTTCGTATAGTGAACGACATCCCTTTTGGTGAGGAGTTTGGGTTTTGTTGCTGACCGTGAGGGAGATTCTAACTAAGGCAAGTTTCCCTATTCCTTTGAACACATTGAATCCTATGTTTTATGGGCAAATGTTTTGTTTATAACTTTGCATGCGCTATTTGGTAGAAAAGTATATTTTGTTGAGAAGATGGTAGTTATTACCCACTTGTTGCATGAACCACCTCAATAAATTTCACTCATTGTTGATTGTAACCATAGGAATAATTGGAGTACATTGGTTGTACTCTAATGGGTCTAATTATGCTTTATATGTGCCATATGCTTAGCCATGCTTAGCAATTCGCTAAATAATATTGCGATCATTTTATAAATGAAATTGGGTATTATTTTACTTCTGGACGGATATGAAAACCATGATTATTTGAGAACTAAAATGGAGTTAAACATGTTTTTAGACTTGGGCAACAAGTGGTGCACATATGGTGTTAGTTGTGCACCGATAGTGGGAGTGTTCGCCTGGGTTGATTAAGGACCATACTTTGTGTCGTTCACTATTGTTTACCGTACATCCACATGTGCTATTTGTAGGGTAGCCTTAGCTAATTAAGTTACTTAAAGTCTAGCCTTGCATATTGGTAGGCCGAAGTAGAATGAATTAGTCTGAGCGATGATTCATAGGAACTACCTATTTACCCCGCTTATTATTGGGGGTAGTCTAGGCGTCTAAGTCTGTCCAATTCAATGGTATAGTGCCTCGTGGGGGAACGGATGTGTTCGTTGCCACGGTGTTAGGTTTAAGGCGTGGGCCCGCCACCTAACAGTTCTGGGTCATGCCCAGGACGGATTCACACTTGCCGTCGCTGATGCAAGGCTAGGCGTTAAGTAAGGTAAAGGCTACATTGTGACCTCTAGACCGCATTCAATGTGTAGAGTGTGGTGGTACCGATGGGTACCGGACAAACTAGAGCGATTCACATCATGTGGGTAAAGTTGTACAAACTCTGCAGAGTCTAAAACTAATCGATTAGCCGTGCTCACGGTCATGAGCGACATAGTGAATTGTCATGGGTATAGACTTGTGCTTTATAAATGTGTTTATGAAAATGGAATGGTGGATCGTGTTGAGTTTTGATGATTATAATGATGAGTTTGCCCGGTGTGGGCTGATATTGTGATGTATTGCTTGCTGCCACGGATGGCACAAGAATGACATTAGAATGATGGTTATGATGCTATTATGTTACTATTATGATATTATGCCATGCTATTTATTTTATACATTCATAGAGGTTTATCTAACTACATTGCAAAGGTTTGTGAACTAAAATTAGCTTTATGATGAAAATCTCGACTATATAAATATAAGCCTTTCTTTGAATATAGTCTTCATGTATGTAGGCTTGATCGTGCGTTTGCCAGGACATTAACTTGATTAATGTACTGACTCTTGCCTTGTGTATATGTTGTTTGTTTAGAATTTGTTGCAGGTAGTTGAGTGTTTCGGGAATCGTTGTTTCCTCAGGACTGGTCCTATCTAGGGGTTTACCTCTAGTCGGTTGCCTGCGGGGAAAAGGGTAAGCACGCTTCCGATGGACATTAATTATTAGGCCGGTTGGCCCTAAGTATATATTCTAGTTAAATGTCCATATTTATATCTAAGTCATCCATTGTGTTTATTGTTCTGATATATATTGACTTAGATGAAAATGCAAAGCTAGCAAATTCCTGGGGCTATTTGAGCATGAGTATGAATATTGTGCAATTGAGATGTTGTAGAGCTCTAGCGATTTGAGTCAAGTCTCCTGAGATGTGTAACACATTTGGTCGCCGCCTTCGTGTGGTTTGACGGGCATGTCACAGGCTGAAGTTGAATGGCACGCTGAGTCCCAGCAATATCTCCTTTGCTCATTATTCGGCATCGCAGAGTTCATATCGAATAGTGTTATGTTGTGGTCATGGACACATTAAGGTTTGAGTGGCTATTTATGCATGTATGGATCCCACTCAGCCGAAATCATGTGGTGATCACAAATGACACTCGACGGTGTAAATTCGGCGCGCTCGACAACATATGTAATATTGTTGTGTGCTAACAATGAGTCAAGTTGGTGATAGCTTGTGCTAGGATATGGTTTCTTTGTTTGATTCATGTGTAGGTAATCTTTACATCTTGGGAAAGTATTGCCGGTGATGGATCGGGAGTCAACTTGGAGATAAGGTGACGTCCGGATGGTCAAATATCATGCGGGATACTTAGGCTAAAGATTAATGCACGTGGTTGGTGAAGTTTCCATATGGCATACGATGGAGATATTGTGTGCGTATGGGATGCGGAGTCGAATTTGGAAGGAGTCCAAATTTGGTACAATTGGAGTATGTAAAGTTGGTTTTTTTGTACGGAAGGTTTCCTAGGTGGATTAGGACTTCTTGTATGAGTTTGGTTCGTGGCTTTAGGCTGCCTACCTCATGTATAAATAGAGAGGGAGGGTGTGGCCTCCCGGTATCGCTTTGGAGAGCATTGAGTTGAAAGTTTAGTTAGGGTTTCGAGTTTAGTCGAGATTTTCGTGAGGAGTGCTGTTGTTGCACTTTGTAAACACAGAGAGAAGTAATAAAGTTGTTATCTACTTTGAGAGATCTTCAATTTGTGTTTGCTCGGGTTCGGCGGTCTAACCAGCGAGACACCGGCGGTCAGACCGGAGGCATCACAGTGGTCAGACCGGCAGGACAGAGCGGTCAGACCGGCGGCATAGGGCGGTCAGACCGGCAGGACAGGGCGGTCAGACCGGCAGATCTACTTCGGTCAGACCGATCTGCATCGATTTGAGGGTAACTTTTAATTCCGCTAAAAGTTTTGGTTTTTGGGTACTACAACCATTCACCCCCCCTCTGGTTGGCTTAGTTCTTGTTCTTCGATCCTACAAGTGGTATCAGAGCCTCGTTTTTCTTCTTTGGATTTTTACCGATCTAGAGTTTTTGACCATGGCTAACAAGTTTTCAACTAAGCCGCATATTTTTGATGGTTCGGATTTTTTTTATTGGTGTCATAAGATGCAATCTTACATTATGGCCCAAGATTATGATGTTTGGCAAAAGGTTGCTCCTCCTTATGAGATTCCTTATCAAATTACTACCGAAGCTTCGAAAACTGAGTTTAATAACAATTGCAAAGCCTGTAATATTTTGTTGAGTGGAATTTCTCATTCATATTTTGATCGTATGTCACATCTTGAAACCGCCCATGAGATTTGGAATGCCTTGAGAAACTTTCATCAAGGAACTACTAACATTAAAGAACTTCGTCGAGATCTTTTCAAAAAGGAATACATAAAATTTGAGATGAAACCTGGAGAAGCTTTGGATGATTATCTTGGTAGATTTAATAAGATTTTGAGTGATCTTAGATCTGTTGATTCTTCTTATGATTCAAATTATACACAATCTGAGGTTTCTCGCCACTTTTTGAATGGTCTTGATATGTCTATTTGAGAGATGAAGGTTACATCTATTCAAGAGTCTGTTGATATGTCTACTTTGACATTGGATTCACTTTACACAAAACTCAAAACTCATGAGATGAATATTCTTTCTTGCAAGATAGATTCTAAGTCTAGTGCTTTGGTTTCTCCCTCGACTTCTTTGGATGTTGGTGCTTCTTCGTCAAATTCTACCCCTCTTGCTTTGATTAATGCCATGTCCCATGAGCAACTCGAACTGTTCGAGGAGGAGGATTTGGTTTTGGCTGCTAACAAGATTTCTTGAGCTGTGAACAATGTCAGGTACAGGAAAAGAGGAGGTCAAACTCGTTGCTTTGAATGTGGTGCACTTGGTCACATTCGTGCACATTGTCCTAAGCTTGGGAGAGGCAAGAAGGAAGACAACGGTGGAGAGAAAACTAAGGACGACAAGCCCAAGTTGAACAACACGTTCAAGGGGAAGAAATCCAAGGATGTGGTCAGGAAGGTGTTGAGTCAAGTCTATGCTGCTTTTGAGCCATTAAGCGACATAGATTTTGATAGTGATGAAGACAAGGAAATGGAACAGAACATCTCCGGTGTTTGCTTCATGGCTCGTGGTGAATCGGATTCAGAGTATACGGACAATAAGGTGAGTTCTCGTGAGGAAGCTATTCTTATTTAAGTGCAAAAAAAATAAGAAGTGTGAGAAGATGTATAAAAAACAAGAGTTCATGATTGAATCTCTAAATGTTGAAATTGCTAGATTGAAATCTCGTATTCCTGATGATGATCATTGCAAAATTTGTGAGATTTTAATGAATGAAATTTCCAAAATTAGAGAAATTAATATTGCTCATGATTTGAAATTGAAATCTTCTTTTGCTCTTGGATTTGCTATGTACACACACACTTTGGATGAATTGTTTTTAACTAAAAAATTACTGGAAAAATATTAAGTTGCTTTTTATGCTAGTTCGATGTTTAATTTTAATGGATTCTAGAAATTTTTATGAATTTTCTGCAACTTCAATGGACTCAAACGGAGTCCGGATGAATTAGTTATGAATTTTAGAAGATTAACTGTGTTTTTACTATAAACAGAAAAATCCTTATTCAATTATTGCCAACCCTAGGGCTGACGTCACTAACGGCCAAGGTTGATGTCAGCGGAGCTAGGGCTGACACCAGCGGTCGACGGCGGCTCTGACAGGTGGGCCCCACCTGTTGGTGGCACGGGGATCCCGGTCCATGGTGGACCGAGTCCATCGGCCGACGGCGGCGGCGCACAACGTGGCGCACACGTGGCGCCGACGCGGCAGCCACGTGGCGGGACGGCACGGCAACGCGGCGGCCATGGCACGGCCACGGCAGGGCGGCGCGGCTGCGCGGGGAGCAGTGGCGTGGTAGCGGCCGGATGCGGCGGCGGGCGCGCGCGGGAGACGGCGGAGCGGCGGCCGCGCGGTGGGCGCGTGGGCGGCGGCGGCCGGGAGAGGGAAGAGAAGGAGGCGGCGGCGCTGTAACACCCTGAAAATACCCGACAATAAAAATCACTAAAATTTTGAACTTTTTAAAACTTTTGCGTCATGCTGGATATGATGTTATGGTTGCTATTGTTTGCCAAAATATAAATTATCACAATGGAAAATTAAATTAAAGATGCACATCTAAATAAAAACAATTTACAAGAATACATTATTATTTATTTACGCATGCGATAACAAGCCAAATATAGAACAGGTTAATTATTAAGTTCATGTAATATAAATTACAAATCTAGTACTAGATTATTGAACCATGTCGATAGCTCGGTCTCATGGGAATGCCAGGATTAAACTCTGAGTACCTAGACGTAAACACACTACATGCAATGTCGGTCATCTGGACTGTGTCACATGAAATGATAAGCCCTTTGGAATACCTCATGAAATGTAAGTACACATGAAATGATAATCATTCAAATGAACTAAGCCCTAGGTATAAAATAAAATGATATAGATTAAAACTGTTCGTGTAAAATACATTGCCATAAGTCCACCAATGTGCTATTCCATTAACAAAGGTCACCTTATAATATTCAATTAGTTTTAGAGATATCAAAATCCCTAAATGTAGGAAATTTTAAATAAACATAGGAAAAATATTAAGAATAGGACAATATTAAATTTTGGTCAAATTCACATTTGAATGCCTAAATTTTTCAGTAAAATGCTTAGGAGAGAATACAAATTGAATTGCATTTCTTCCTTAATTTTTAGACCAACCAAAAACCCTAAAACTGAAAATTTGCTAAATAAATAATTAGAGACATATATTGAAAATAAAGTTTTGGACAAAATTAGTAGTAAAGAAAATATTCTACCTAAATGTCATCCATTCACTTGGGAAATATAAATTTAAATAGGAGATTTTATATATAAAATATATAATTATATACACTTATGCATATATAATATATATATATATATATAATATATATATATATATATATATATATATGAATATATGAATATATGTATATATATTGTGTATGAATACAAAGCTTGGTGACATAAAATATGGGACAATTCTTTAGGGTAAAGTCATATAAATTCAAATGGGAAATATATATATATGTATATATATCTATCTAATCCTAGGTAAATAAATATATAGACATATATATATATATATATATATATATATATATATATATATATATATATATATATATATATATATATATATATATATATATATATATATATATATATATAATGTATATAAAAATAAATTATAAAACATGGAAATTTTGAGTGAAATGTTTAGGAACAATAAAACTATTGAACAATATTCAATTAGGAGAGATTACAAAAATTTTGGATGAATTTTAAATAGGAAATCACTCAAAATCGGCAAAATAGAAAATGACACTATTCATCGGCCGCCAGCTGTTCGACCGGGGTCCCGAGGCCGTCGCGTCGCCGCTGCCGCACGTCGCCATCGCCGCTCGGCCGCTTGGAGCCCCGTGCCGCCGCCCGCCGCTCCCTCCCTCTCTGTCGCGCCGCGCGCGTCGCGTCGCCGTCGCCTGACGTCGCCTGCCGCGCGCCGCGCTCGCCAGGGCCTCGCGCCCCGCGCCGCCGCGCCGGCCGCGCCTCCCGCGCCCCCCCCCCCCCGGCCCTATAAATTTCCCCCGGCCAATCCTTTCTCCCCGCCCGCTCCCCTCCGTTTTCCCAATTTCTTCCCTCTTCTCCCCTCTGCTGCCGCCGGCCGCCGCTGCTCTGCCGTGGCCGGCCGCCGCCGCTCTGCCGTCGCCGTCCTGTTGCGCCGCCGCCGCCGGTAAGCGCCGCCTCCCCTTCCTCCCCTTCCCCCCCCCCCCCCTTCCGCTGTCGGTGCCGCCTGGAGAGAGAGAGGGACCGAGCGAAGAAGAAACAGAAGGGAAGAAGGAAGAAGGAGCAGGAGAGAGAAGGAGCAAGAGAGAAAAGAAAAAAAGAAAGGAGAGAAAAAGAAAAGAGAGAAAAGGGAAAATAGAAAATAGAAATGGGGAAAATAAAAAGAGGGAGAGGATTTGGAAAATCGGAAATTTAAATTTTAGACACATATTTATATTTGGGTTGAATCGGTTAATCCATCGCCGATTATTTTTAGAAATTCGTAGAAATAAATCAGATTATTTAAATACAATTATTTACTTAATTAGATTATTCATTTAATTGATTATTTCTTTAGCGGGTTGTTTAGTCGATTATTTAGATCTTTACTCATTAGGTTATACATATCCACGTATATATTTAATCGGAGGATTAGTCGTCGTCTATTTTGAAAATCCATAAATAATAAATTACGGTTATCTATTTAATCGGTGACTTATTTAGGTATTTGGTCTATTAATTATCTATTCGGTTTTCGCTCGTTAATCTATTTACCAACCCGATTATTCAATGTGGTTATTTGGTCTTTCGTTAGGGTTGATTATTATCGATACCTAAGTATTAAATATGCGGAGTATCTTATTTCGGATTTAAGTATCGGGGTTAACTAGTATTAATCGGAATCTAATTTATTCGGAGTCGCGTAAATTAAAATGAGTTAATACTTTAATCGGTTAACGCAATTATTTTAGGAAAATGGATTAAAATCGGAATTTGTCTATTTCATAAATAATAGAATCGATATCGGATTTCGACGCTCGCGTTCGATTATTAAAATAAGATTATTAAAGTATAATTAAATCGTGCACTCTCTATGTCTTTGGGCCCAATCAATTTAATAGATAGTAGTATAATGTTAAGATTTGAATTGTTAGTATAGTATTAGAATTAGGGTGAATTTATAGGAGTTTAATTAACCTGAACACTATGATTAGTAGGTCCGACATAGATTATAAATAAATTAGGAATTAATAGTCATTCTATGTGAACATTTTTGAATTGTCGAGCGCAATATTTTTGATAAATATGGAGCAGTGCCGCTCCACAATAGTTTGGATTAATTTAGATTTGAAACTTTAAACTAGCATAACTCACTCATTTTAACTTGAATTTGAGTGAAACTTGAACCTAAATTTATAAGCTTTACATTGGCATATAATTCACTATTTAATAAAATATATTTATAATTATAATATCAAATGACTATATAAAAGTTAACCTAAATAGTGTGCTAATAAATAAAATTTATATTGTACAGTAAAATAATTATCTTTAACCTGTTTTATCATTGTAGCAACCACATAAATTAAAGTATAACTAATGTTTCAAATTAATGGGAGTATAGAAAAATACTAGTACTATTCGATGATCGTATAATTAAGTTCATGATTTAGTCATAATCCTCCTATAGCCTAGTAGCTAGACTAAACCACATATTAGCAAAAAGGTATATCTCATATATTATACTAGTTATTACCAATGGAGCCATCATGGCAATAGAAACAATAAGAGACCTTAGCCCTTAGCATGTTGGAATCCATTAGCAAGCCGGAATAGTATGAGCAACCCTAGGTGCGACCCCATCAATTACATTCTGTTTGTGCGTATGTGATTGTTGTTTGAATATTGGTTTTTCTCGCGTATTATAATATTGGTGTATCGATTAGTCGTGAGGCAACGTGTGCCGCTTCCAGGAGGAGAAGGTTGATCAAGATTATAGAGTAAGGACTATCTTGAGCAGGCAAGTCATCACTTATCCTTGACCATATTGATCGCAATTGCGAACTTACTTTATTTACAAATAAAATTGCATGCGATGATGAATATCCTACTTGTTATTATGCCATACCTTTGATTATTGTTTACCTTATTCCCTTGTACCCATAAATGCGTGTGATGTTCCTAGTCACTTATGACAAATGCTTAGTAATGCTAATTTAGATTCATGCATTCTCATATTTATTAAAGGCTATATGCTTGGGCAATTACCTTAGGGAAGGTAATTGATATGCGGCATGTGGAGACATGAGCACCACACTGCCATGATAATGATTACATGATTTGTGAAAGGAAAATAAAACTAAACAACCGTTTTCGACTGGGGCGGCTGGATGATTTGGGTGGTGTCCGGTAAAGGCTAGTGCCATCCCTGGTCAGTTAAGGACCGAGCCATGAAGCTAAGCATGAAACGACCCCCGTACAACCGTACTTCTCGAATGGGCATAGACCTAGCGGAGTAGATAGCCGAGTGGAGGCAGTATCCCTGCGTAGTGGTTTTCTTGATGTGTATGAGAGGCGGGGCCTATGGTGGAGCAACCACTGGTAGGACCGCCATGTGTAAACCTAAGCTTAACTATAACTTAATGCATGTGTGAGTCTTCCCCCCCCCCGGGAACGCCAGAACTCCTCTCACTGCTAGAAACCGTGTATGCCTAGAGTGCATGAGGATGTAAGTTCATGGAGCGGGTACTACCAATGTGAGGTTATTGAAATGCTTTGCCGTGACGCGTCTCATTCATTGGGACTTCGGCTCATGTGTTGGGCAAGTCACGGAGTACGGGTAAAGTGTACATCCACTATAGTGTGAGTAAACTAAATCTATTT
Organism: Oryza officinalis; assembly: GCA_008326285.1. Lineage (NCBI taxonomy): Eukaryota > Viridiplantae > Streptophyta > Magnoliopsida > Poales > Poaceae > Oryza > Oryza officinalis. The sequence continues at coordinate 425,629 of BDMV01000009.1, read as the reverse complement.
GAATAGCCGTGCTCGCGGTTATTGAGCACCGGGACATGTATTACACTTGGCTAGACTCTAAATTCTTAAACTAATTGGGATGGGATATTGCATGAGGATTTTTACGCTGGTGGATCCACTTCTCGAGAGGCGAGAAGGGGTAGACCCCAGAAAACCATGACGACACAATGGCGGGAAGCTATCCTTGGATCACAATGGATGGTGGATAGAATCGTCATTGATTAATGAACTATGGTATTAAAACTTGATCAGTCTATGCTAGGTCTTAGGCTTGTGAAAAGATTTACAAAACTTGCTTTACGCAAAAGAACCGGAAGCCACTCCTTGAAATACCCTCTATCATATGCATTCTTTGTGTGGTGGCTTGCTGAGTGCTTTTGTACTCATTGTTACTCTATATATATATCTTTAGCAGAGTGTTTGAAGAGAAGCCCTTGTTAGTACGCTTGCGTACCTAACAAGATGATCGGAGTGCGGTCCCGTTCTAGGTCTCGTTCCCCAGTCGACTGCTTGTGGCATGTCAACCGGGCCCTCGTATTGCTTTGTCTTCCGCTGTTGTTCTCTGATAGATGTTGGCCTGCCTGGCCCTAATGTAAGCACTTAACCCCTTTAGCCTGAATTCATCCGTGATATGTTGTGATTCGGCTATATATGTGTGTACCAACTACTGATCCAGGGATTGGTACGGATGAACACATAGGATTTCCGATTTCCAAAATCGGGGGTCTATAGGCACTCACCAGCAAGGGAGGATTGCGGGAAGAAAAAGAATAAATAGGGCCGGTTAGGGTTTGGCCGGCGCAGAGCGAAATCCCCGCCGGAGATTGTGGGCGGCGCGGGCGACGGCGGCGCGCGCGCGGGTGGCGGACGGCGCGGGCGCTGGCCCCACCCGTCAGCGGCCCGGGAGGGGGAGGGAGGCGGCTCGGACTTCGGCGGCTCAGGCCGGCCCGGGAAGGAGAAGGGGCAGGGTGGCGCCGGCGGCCTGGGCCGGGCCGAGAGAGAGAGGGAGGTGCGGTGGGGTGGCGTGGCGGCTTGGGCCAAGAGAGAGAGGGAAGGAAGATGGGCCGACAGTCCAAAGAAAGAAAAGAAAAAGAAAAAGGAAAAAGAATTTTCCCAGGGACTTATTTATTGCGCTTGAGGTTTTTAATTGGTTAAAATTATTTCTAGGGCTCTGAAAATTCCACTAAAAATTCTGTTAACGTATTTTAACATGGGGAACTCAAGAAAAATCCCACCATGTCATTTCCACTTGATTAAATATATTTTTAAATTATAATTTTGCTCTAGGTTAAAAAGGAAAATTTATTTGACGCGTTTTATTTCACGAATTTTAACCTGGAAAGCAAACTTCGGGGTGTGACATTAGCTACAAGTTTGATATGCTTCAGATTACATAAATAATCAAGATCAAGTAGATCAAAGAATATGAGTCTCAAGGCTTACCTTCGATTTCTTCTAAGGCTTTTATTTTTGTCAGACTCAAGTTTGGCATTGTCAGTTTCTGCCTTTCTTAACTGAGCCTTGAGTGAGTCAATTTCAGATACATTGGCTACAGCATGAAGATTTGGAATTATCAGTGTTAAACAAATTATGCAAGAACAAGACAAGATGGTTTTTTCTCACCTCCGATTGAACAACAGAGTTCTAGGTTCATATCTCGAAGCATATTGATTTCTTCCCGCAAGACGACCTCTCTAGCTGCGGCTTCTTCTCTAGCATTTTTGAGATCTTGCTGAATATTCTCCAAAGAGTTCACATGAGGTACCAGCTTCTCGAGAGTGTTTGATTTAGCCATTGAGCAGCGATGAATCCTCTACGTTATGAAGATTGAGTCAGTTGACTATACAAGACCGTGTGGTTAATATTTGAGGGATTTTACACATACATTCATTAGACGAGTTGCTTCGGTTAGGCTGGCGACGAGCATATCGTGTTCTTTGGCTTCTTTCTGTTTATTCAAGATGATGCCCTGCCTTTTGCCTTCAGCATCCCACCATTCAATTTTTATTGGAGGGACTGAGTATTCTGAGGACTTCAGTCGGGTAATTTCCTCCTCGTCGGTTGTTTGCTCTAAGGAAGGTGAATGAAGATGAAGAATAAGAAGGTATGTTTAAAACCAGAGTTTTGGCATTATTAAGAGTTACCTGTCATTGGAGCTCGGTCTTCAATCGGTGTTTCTTGACTGCACGAGCCTTGTTTGTCCTCGTCCGGCTGGTTTCCAGTCGGGGTGTCCTGGCTGGCGGTCGGGGGCTCCTGCTCAAGGATGTCCTCACTCGGGAGAGGGTCCTGAGACCCTTGTTCTGCAGACTTTGGTTTTTCTGGCGTTGTAGATGGACTTACTTTTTCTGTCTGCTCGATGGGATCTATGTCCTGAGGTTTTCTGCAGAAGAAGATAAAGATGATCAAGATGGCGTCAAGCAGAATCTCGACTGGAAGATAAATTTAATTGAGCAAGGGATACCTGTTAGATTTTCTTATTTTTGGGGTAGATCTGGTGGATGGCCTGGGAGAGCTTATATTAGCCTTCGGAGTCTGGGTTTCTTTCGTTTCTTCGTCTGAGTCATCCACAACTAGCCTCCTTTTGCTAGCGAGTTTGCTGGTCTCCTCTTCGGCAGTGGCTCTCTTGTTTTTGGTCTGTGGTTTGATTTTTGGGCCGCCTGCTGGCTTCTTGGTAGTTGGCTGGGCAGTTGTATCTTCGTGGAAGACTTTGTACGATCGAGAGATGATCAAAGCATTTGCCTGCAAGCAGTACTCTTGAGACATATTGAAGAACATAAATAGATTGAAGAATGATATGAGTTGCAGAGTCTACTTACCAGAGGAGGTGGTCGAAGAAGACTAAAGGGAGCGATCGACAGCTTATTGTTGTACTCCACTGCAATTCCAGAAGAAAAAATCTTGTACATACGAGCGCACAGGACCTGGAAGTTTAGGGATTCACGATCCTCCCAGTTGGGGTCACTCTGGCCTTCGTATTCGAATGTTGGCTTAAACCTTTCTTTGATGGGAGCCAGTCGGCTTTTGATGAAATGCTGGGTGATTTGTTCTCCTTGGAGGCCTTTATTCTTTAGCTCAAGGATTTTAGCCAGGAGGTTGTTCACTTCTAACCAGTCTTGTCCTTCTGGCATGGTGTTCCAGTTGGCCTGTTGGATGGGAGGGAGGCCGATGAAGTCGGGCAAGCTGGGGACTGGGTTTGAGATGTAAAACCAGTTCGCATGCCAGCCCTTATTGGAAGAATTCAGAGGAAGAGGGAAGTAATCTTTGCGGAGAGTCCCGCGAAGTTGAAAGCCGACGCCACCAACAACATAGGGATTGTCTTTTGTTGGGCGTGCCTTGAGAGAGAACATGCGGCGAAAAAGATTGAAGTGCGGAAGGATGCCTAGGAAAGATTCTCACACATGAATAAAAATGGCGATGTGCAGAATGGAGTTTGGGTTCAGATGATAAAGTTGAAGACCGTAGTACTTGAGGATGCCCCGGAAGAATTCGGAAGTGGGAAGACCAAATCCACAATAAAAGAAGTGGGTGAAGACTACGATCTCACCGGTGTTTGGGGTTGGGAACTCTTCGCCGAATGCCGGGCGCCAACCGATGATCTCCTTGGCCAGAAGAACTTCGTCCTTCACCATTTCCCGGAGTGTTGATTCCTTCACATCTGAGGTTGCCCATTGGTCGAAGGGGATTTTTCTCTCCTCTTCCATGGATGCGGATTGAGGAAGGTGGATCCGGAGCTAGTTGTGGAGATTCTTGGGGAAATGCTGGGAGCTGGTTGCGCGCAATGAATCTTAATGGAGCTTGAGCTTCCAGATGGATGGATTTGGATGCACACGAGTTCTAGGTTTCTACGAAGAGCATGTGAACAGGAGCGCGAAAGGGGAAATTTTTGGAATATGAAGCAGCGGGGAAGACAACGACGCTTCAGAGATTTTAGGGTATCGGTCGATTTTCTCGTGTTTGGGCCGAGACCCATGAGAAGCTTACGGCCCATACTACAGATGTGGCTTGACACGTGTCTCTAGGGACTTAAGCAGATTTGCCTTGGCAATATGCACGTGTCTTATTGCCCAATGCCTTTAAAATCCTTTCATACAGCAGTTCACAACTGGTTGAAGGTTGGTACGATGCAACTTGGAAGGTGACAAACAGTAAAGTTTTTTATAGCTGTCCTGGTAACTTTTTTATAGGTTGTAGGAGCTGTTTGGTTTTTTACAAAGCATTTGATTTTATGATTATATCAATGCTTTTTTGCTACCTTGGTGTGCTTTTTGATTAAGACCAATATTATGGCTGGAGCTATTTAATATTTTGGTCATATTTTTCAGATGACTGATAAATTTATTTTGAGTTTATTAACTCGGATTTTTTATTCCTGAGGTTGACCGAGTTGTATGCTCCGAAAGGACTTGGGCATAAAGACTCGGATAGCATGAGCTTGCCAATACTCGGGGTCATTATACACTATGCCTTGATTATAAGGTTATGTGTTATATGATTTTTTATGATTGCTTTTGGCTTAGGCTAGGCATTTATTTAACTCGGATGAGTATGATTATTATAGTTCTTGACTATATGCTTAGTTTGTTTAACTAAACACATAGTCGGGGGCTACACCTAATTAGGTGCATCAGTCGATGCACCTAAATATCTATTCTTAAGAAATTTTTTGAGATGTTTTCAGCCCTTCACAGTCTTTCGATTGGATGATAAAGCACTCGGGAGACTCAGGCAGAGATGATGGAAGCACTCGGCGATAGAAGCACTCGGCTAAGGAGGTACTCGGCTATGTGTTATTTTGGTTCGAGACAAAATTATCTCGTCGACTGTGATATTCTGGTTCGTTGTTGTCCTTGGTTGAATTTTGTTCTTAGATATACACACACGTTTCTTGTGATTCAATATCCTTGGAATACTCTAAGGTAAAGTGCTATAGTAGTATCCGTGCGTTTGCGGATTTACCTGTGATTGTATCAAACACCAACAACGCCTCTCCCTCTCTGTTGGGCCGGTCAAAGGCCTTGGCCCAGTTGGGCCCATGCCGCCCCTCTCCTCTCTGAGAAGCTAACAGGTGGGGCCCACCTGTCGGACCCATCCCTAACCTTCGGCCGAGAGAGCCAGAGGGAACCAGCCGCCTCTGCCTGCACGTGCGCACCTATTGGTATTTCTTACGTTCATAGATCAATCTGCAAGCACACGGACACCACTGTAGCACTTTACCATGAGTATTCCCAAAGGTATTGTATTTATATTTCCGCAGGGAACGCGATGGTGGAAAGACATAATTTATACATTATTAATCAATCTATAATTAACTCACCATAGTCTAAATAGGGGTCGGGATAAATATGATTAAGGGTAGTGGATACATAGGAGATTCACCTCTATATTAATGTTTAGTAGAAAAGAGCAGTAGAGACTACAATACAACTACTTCTATACTAGTCATGTCTTGTATAAACTTAATATATATATGCTTACAAACTAGAACTTAGTTCCAGACACCTAGGTACTACTGAGATACCACTCCTTGCTGGTCTACTAGTGTTGACGGAGGGTTAGCTCCTCAACGAGGGACAGCGAGGACCCCTGACGGAGGGTTAGCTCCTCAACGGGGGACAGCGAGGACCCCCTTTTGTGAGTTCGGCCAGGGACACAGGGTGAGATTCGTGCTCTAACGATCGAGAGAGAGACAGACGTTTATACAGGTTCGGGCCGCTTGTAAGCGTAACACCCTACTCCTGTGTGTGGTGGATATGCGACTAGAATGTGAGGGAATACAGGCGCTCTCCTCTCTTCTCCTTCCATCCTCCTCCTTCCTCAGGCCTGGGCCTACTTTTATATCTCAAGGGGCTACCACATGGGCCAAAAGGCTACCTAAGAGAGAAGAAAAACATTCTTTTACATTTAATGGCTGTCTTGTGCTTGACTCGAAAGCCACACGCACAGTCGCTGCAGCATGGCCCTCGTCCGGTTAGCTGGCTGACACGGGGGACGCCCACGTCCATCCCTATTAAATGGGCGAAGACTTCTGTGTTCCGTTCGCATCGGGAAACGAAAACCATCTGACCGGAGTTGGCATACCAACTCCGGTTGAGGGACGAGAGACAAAAAAGCTCTCATCATTCTGATGGGACGGGGCAGGGTGTGCTGCGCGTCGCCTGATGTGCGGATGGTGTGCAGGCACTCCGTTGCCGTCCCACCCGTCATCTGATCGGTCGTAGACTGGTCAGTTGCCGTGACCGGTCTGACCGGTCACACATGACACCCGCCGCATTAAATGCGGTGTGGTGCGCCCGCCTGAGCCGCCATTAATGCGGTTAGGTGGGCGCTGGAGGCACCCACCTAACCCCGCACACGCGGTGCAAGCGCAGAGGGGTCGGGGTGGCCCAACCCTCGGGGCAACGGAGTGAAGGGAGAAAAGAGGTCGGGGAGGGCAGCCGCCACCTCACCCTCGGGCCCGACCCCCCCTCGGGGGAGTGACATGTGGGTGTAGGGGGCCGCCCATGCCTTTAGCCTCGATACCCCTGGACTCGTATCACCGACAAGCGTAGTTATGACATTTATGCACTCTTACGTCATATCCGAACGTGGAGAAATACAAAGGACAGACAAGGCTGTCACCACCTGCCACTAACTCACTTTCCATGGGGCACACCCACATCCAACAACATTTATCTAACCTAAGCACCATGCTTATGCTAGTAAATAATGTCACTAACTCTCCTAAGACTCCTATCCTTTGAATGGACAAGTTAGAGCTAGAGCAACCTATAAAGGTCATTGGACCGTTACCGTAGCATGGATCGACTAGCCTAGGTTGAAGCAGATATACGAAGTATATACTACTCATAGAACATATACTCAACAAAGAAATACATAGACTATGAGCATAAATAAATAAAGAATATAATTCTATTAATTCAACTATAGTCTTACAAGAAGAATAAAGTACTAAAGACATACTGGAATCTCTAAGAAGACTATATGACCGAAGCTCTAAGCTTATTTCCACTAAAACTATAGAGAATACTATAGATAGAGAGATTTGTTCTTTGAGGTGTGTGTTGTAAGTGAAGAGAGTGAACTCTATTTATAGCTAACTTATGACGATTATTGAAGTCGGTAACTCCCACAACCGCCATCAGGAGCCAACCAGGGATCGCCACGTGGAGAGTGGAGATGAGAGGTGGCTATGGCGGTTCGGGCGAACCCTTGGCCCCACCTCTCTTCACCGCCTTTCACTAGGGATTGGCTTGTGGGCCCCTAAGGAGCACAGCAGTTTGGTCCCACTTTAGGTCAGTTTTGCTTGACTTGTGGGCCCCTCCATCCATGTGCTCACACGTGATTCGCCGGAGGTATGTTTCTTTGCATGCCGGCTTTATTTCTCCTTCACTTTGATGTATATTCTCTGCATCCATGTTAATTCTCCAAGTCTAGTACAACTACATTATTTATTATTGATATACGTGCAAGAAATGCTAGTTCTCCCTTTAATTATTATGATAGGTTGCGGTTGAAATTGGTACTTAACGATCGTCAACAGTGCCCCGCGCCCACGTCACCCGCCCCACACCCTACGTCCCCACTCCGTGCACCTACCCGTGCCGAAATCGCCACCACTCCACTCCCTGAATGCCGCGTCCCACGCCCACGTCGCACCCTACCTCGCCGCTCGTTGCCGCTCGCTCTATGAGAGCCTCTCCAAGCCCCGCACCTATAAATTCACTCCCCGGCTCCCTCTCTCTCTCTTTCCACATTCACCGTCGCTCCCCGTGCCCTGAGCAGCTCTCGCACAGCTTCACCCTAGCGCCGCTGCCAATCCATTGCCTTCGTCCTCCTGTCACCACTGCTAGAGCCGCCGCCGAGACACGCCGTCAACACTGTCGACTTTGCGAGGTCGAGGAGCCCCTTGGCCACCGCTTTTTCGCCTGTCTCCGTCGCCGAAAACTACATCTTCAAAATGTCGCCATGCCATCGCCATCCCTTGCTGCATAAGCCGATGTGTCCACCTTTCCCCCAATGCTCCCCATAGCCAGAACAAGAATCTAGCCATAGGAGGGGAGGAGCTCCACGGAGAGGAGGCTACTTGGCCGTCAATCGAGAAGACAAATCGCCATCGCCGCTAGCTGCTTCCCCGCTCGCACCACCAGTCGTTGAGGTATTCTCTAGATGCAATAGATCATGCATCTACACTGCGCGTGATCGAGGACAGTGGCTAGAGAGAAGCCGACCCCTCCCTCTCTCCATGGCCACTCCCACCACCGCCGATCTTGTTCCTCCCCCTGCCGTCCATCCGGGCCAAGCTGAGGGAGCCCTAGATTTGGGAGGAGTGCAGGAATGCAGGAGAAAGGCCTCTAAGCTTGGGGTGGGAGCTTCGTCTGCCGGGCGTCCCCGACGCGCTTGTCGCCGAGCTTGCCCGCCGCACAACCCCTCTTGCCGTCGCTGTACCATGGCCTCGTCGCATAGTCGCCGTCGTTAGCCACCCTCTCTTCGTGCCAGAGGGGGGCAAAAAACTGAGCCTCGCCACCGCCATCCTAGCTAGCCGCTCGGTTCCGGTGGCTAGCTCTGACAGTGGTGAGGTGGGGAAAAGGGGAGGAGGGTGGGGGTGCTAGGGTTTGCCCGTCGCCCTCAAGTCGCTTGCGTGGGGGCGACACTGGGGCCTCCTAGTAGCTTAGATGAATACCTAGGGCTATTATTTGTTTTATTTGGTTGGGGGACATGAGAGTTTTGATGGGACGAGAAATGGGAATTGAGCGAGGAACTCCCTCCTTTTAAATACGTAGGTAGAGGGTGAGAGTTGGGAAGGAATTCCTTCATTACCTTATAAACAAATCTCAGCCATTCCATTTCAATTAAAATCTAGTCTTCATCTAAACTTCCGGTCAATTCTCACCAACTCTACTAAACAAAAATCTAAAAATCAAATTTTCATGTTAATCTCACCATTAATTCTCTTCTCTAAAATCCCAAGCCTCTTCGCAAGTTGCCAAACAAACCGTAAGCCCTTTTACATTTTCTACCTAAAGTAGGATTACAGATGGATGCTGGGCGGCCCTGATCAATTTTGGTTGTGTAATGCCCCAGCGGTCCAGCTGATGTACTAGTAGTGATGTTGGTGAGACCAGTGATTTGGCTGGGCCTTATGGTTTCCATGAAAGAAAAATAAAGAAAACGAACGGACGGGGGAGGGAAGAGAGAGCCCTTTGCCCTTCCAGACTACCATCACATCCATCGAAAAAGGAGTCGCTCAGTGGAGTAGAGTAGCCGTAGTTGGAGTAAGAGTACTACAGTATATTAAATTAAGGAGTAGAAGAATAGTGGAGAGTGGAGAACTCACCGGCTTTTGCACTTCCATCTGGCCAGGGCCAGGTCCAGGTCCTTTGGCTCCGACCGACGACCATGGCGTTCTGGGGTATGTACAGTACTGTACTTACTACAGTGCCATTCCCCTCCAGGCAGCTTCTCGAAAAAGCTTTTGATTGCGATCCATGAAGATGTCTTCGGAGTGATTAGTTTTTGTCTGAATTTATTTATTATTATTATTTTTTTGCAATGGCGACGGCGGCGGTGGACGCATCCATGCAGGAGTGGCGGTGAAGCCTGGAGAGTCCTACATCCAGCTCCAGCTCCAGCCACACTCCCACTCCAACGCCCGTCTCCTCCGCATCACCAAGGTCCAGCAACTTTCTCCTTTCCTTCCATCGAACTTTGCTCTAATTTCGGATGCTAAATTTCTCATTTTCTAGTGCATTCATCAACTGGCAATCCTTTCTTTTGGGCTAGTGTTTGATCCACCGACAGATTTCGATGGTAATATATTTCTGTGTATATATATATATATATATATATATATATATATATATATATATATATATATATATATATATTTCCATNTATATATTTCCAGGCCACACTAGGCAATTGCGATCATTCTGGTTGGAGCATGGTACAGTATACTGCTTCTGATAAGAAGGAGAAGAGCGTGATGCTCTGTGCTTTGAATCCAAAGATTACTGCTATGTGCCGCCTAGAACTGGAATTCAAGGAGGATGATAATTTTGTCTTATCAGTCCATGGGCAGAGTCCGATTCATTTGTCCGGATACTACATTCATTCTCATAACGATGGTCAGAGGCACCACACGGATAATTCCACCGGTCAAAATGCAGAGATTCCACAGAGGTATATATGCGCGCATCTTTTTAATTATCAATCAGTTTCTCATAACTCTACTAAATCCCAAGCACACCATTACATCTTCTCTTGAAATGTACTAGCTAGCACCTTTGCTTGCTGGGTATTGAAGCATTATTTTTCATGCTAACAGAAGCAACTGCAAGCCAATACAGACAGAGGAGGCGTTACGCGGTGAACATGCCCGCATCAATGGTCATAATAACGGTGATTATTGGTTCAGTAACGAGTGGTAACTTTCTTGGCTGATAAACTTCTTCCATTTTTATTCCCTGAAACATTTATAGTCTATGTACTTTATATTTTGTTGCCGTCACAGGAACAATCATGATAAAGATGCTAACACTGGTCATGAAAACAGTGGTTTGCCTCATGATACATCTTGGAACACAAAAGAAGGTATAAATTTCACTCCAAATATTTGTTTCTTACTCTGTTAACAGAGCATGATGGATTTTACCATCCATCACATTATATGATTATTCCTTATAAATGGTATTCTAACGTGTTATATTATTTTGGCAATAATATTGCAAGGGGTGATGTATTCTAACTCGACAATAACCTACAAATTAAACTATTAAAGCTACAAAACCTCCATTTCTATAAGGAAATATAATGAGGGAACATATCTTGTGCACACAAGCTTCATATACACACCACATGCACACCAACTAACAACTGTCATGAAAAATTCTAGAACAAATTATGCATATACTTTCAATAGTATTACACCTATGTGTAAAATCTTAACCTCAAACTCGTTATATTTTAGGCGTAACAAAAAACAAAAATTTGACAGTTTTTGTTGTTCTCTATGTATGATGAATTTAAAGATGGGACGTTACACGTACATCTAATACCATTGAAAGTACATGCACAAATTTTTCTAGAATTTTTGGTGATATTTGTTAGTTGGTGTATGGTGTATACATATGAAAACTTATGTGTGCATATGATACATTCTCATATAGTGAAGACTGGATGTGACTTATTTTCACCTATAGAACTAATAATAAATAACTATAATAGGTGAGAAAACAGGGACCTTGAGAAGTTCAAATGTTCTACTGGTTTTCCAGTTATCCATGATGCCAATATATATGAAATGGTTTTTTACCTAGCTATTTCTTCTATTTCTCCTCTCTGCTTGCATATCACGTAAGTAATTTTGTGGTAGTGATTCAAATGTGTATTGTCCATATATTTTCTGCATAGCACATGCACACAATTGTTTCTTAACAATGGCAAATTACTATTTTTTATTTGTTAGTTTTTAAGAAGACTGGAAGTGAAGACGAAGACCACTATGATGACCTTCCTATCATGGTTGCTTTTGAGAAGAGAAGGGCTGCGAAGAATGGTGGAGCAAAAATACACACAAAGAAGTATATATCTTTTTTATTCAATCTTTAAGTTTCTTTCATTCTATTTGAGTTGAATCAACAATACTTGATTCTTTCTTGAAATCTGGCAGCTTCAGTTCTGTGCATTTAATGTTTTGTTTCACTGCCAGGAGGAAGTACTGTGGGATTCCAGGAAAAGAAAAGTTCCTGAGTGTTCAAAATAATCTCATGGACCAACTGAATGAGCAAAGATATTCAAAAATGATGTAAGTATCTTTTTAACAATGCTTATATTAGAATGACTAGCATGTACATCATTGGTCATCTGCATTGGAGCAGCATTATACTATTTCATTATAATGATGCTTTTCCTATGCATTAGGGAGTCCAATGGAGTACCAGCTAAAGATGATGATATTACACCAGAAGGCAATATTGTTCAAACTGCTAGTCGGGTGAAAAATGCTATACAAAATAAAGGACATGATGGTGTTACAAATAAAATTATCGTCCAAAGTCCATTCAAGTAATGAAGAAATATGTGGCCTCATTATCAACTGTTACAATATGGTATGTGTTTATCACAGTGTTTGTGATTGTTTTTGTAGGATTTCTGATGAAGGTTGTTGTTTTACTGTTGCTGCTAAAATAAATGTTAAGAAACATGGTAATAAAGGTAAAAATAAAAATCGCACTCGAAAGCATGATGGTGAATTAATGCAGCAACAAGATGCTCAGATCGATGGTCATAATAATGGTGATCATCAGTGCAGTAATGAGTGGTAGCTTTCTTGGCCGATAAACTTTTTTCCATTTTTGTTCCATGCAACATTGTTGATGTGTGTTCTTTATATTTATTATCACGACAGGAACAAGCATGTTAAAGATTCTGACATTGACTGTGAAAAGAATGGTTTGCCTCATGGTACATCTTGGAACACAAAGAAAGGTATAGATTTCATGGCAACTGCAAATTGTAAATAGCTTATTTGTTCCTTATACTCTGTTTAACAAAGCATGATGGATTTTAACATGTGTCATGTTATATGATTATTCCTTAAAAATGGTATTCTAACATGTGATGTATCCTAACCCAACAATAACCTACAAATTAAATCATTGAAGTTACAGAAACCTCATTTCTAGAAGGAAATATAATGAAGACTGGACGTGACATATTTCCCAAGTTAGGACTAATAAAATAAACTCCAATTGGTGAGAAAACTCTGAGAGGTTCAATTGCTCTACTGATTTTTCAGGTCCCCATGATGCCAATATATCTGAGACAATTTTTTACCTTATTGTTTCTCTATTTTCCCTTCCCTGCTTGCATATTCCCCTAAATATTTTGGTGGAAGTGATTCAATGTGTATTGTATTGCCCATATATATTTTTTTCTGCACTGTATGCACACAATTGTTTCTTAACAGTGACGAATTACTATGCTTTATGTGGTAGTTTTTAAGAAGCTGCCTGGAAGTGAAGATGAAGACCATGATGATGACCTTCCAATCATGGTTGCTTTTGAGAAGAGAAGGCATGCGAAGAATGATGGATCAAAAATACACACAAAGAAGTATATATCTTTTTTCATTCAATCTTTTAGTTTCGTTCATCCTATTTAAGTTGAACCAACAATATTTGCTTCTTTCTTGAAATCTGGCAGCTTCATTTCTGTGCATTGCAATTTTTTGTTTGTCTACCAGGAGGAACTGTGGGACTCCAGGAAAAGAAAAGTTGCCGATGGTTCAAAATAATGTCATGGACCAACTTAATGAGCAAAGACATTCAAAAATGATGTAAGTATACTTTTCACAATGGTTATATTAGAATTACTAGCATTTACATCATTGGTCATCTGCATTGGAGCACCATTTTACTATTTGCTAATTATAATCATGCTTTTCCTATGCATTAGGGAATTCAATGCAGTACGAACTAAAGATGACATTACAAAGGAAGAAAATATTGTTCAAACTGCTACTCTGGTGAAAAATGCTACCCAAAATGAAGGACATAATGGTGTTACAAATCAAATTATCATCCAAAGTGGACCTGCAGTCAAGTAATGAAGAAATATGTGGCCTCATTATCAACTATTACAATATAGTATGTTTTTGTCTCTGTTTATGATTGTTTTTGTAGGATTTCTAGTGAAGGTTGTTGTTTTACTGTTGCTGCTGAAGACATTGTTAAGAAACATGATGATAAAGGTAAAAATAAAAACCGCACAAGAAAGCTTGAGAATGGTTTGCAAATGAAAGATATCATTGTAGGAAATGATGATTCAGAAATTGCATCTAGCGGTGACAAGGTAATCCTTACCCTGTAAGCTATATCATTTATGGCCTTTATTGTACCTTTAGCCTGCCCTGTCTATAACTACATTAGATATACATATATATTTAGCTTGTTTAGTAGCACCTTATCCAAAATACCTATATGGGTGCCCTTAATGCTATTTCTTTCTTCTCTCATGAAGCCACATCACCTCGATTGTTTATAGCCCTTGGATGACTAATCTATGGTCCAAATTGTCTCCTTCTCATTTGTTCTATAAAGACAGTTCACCTCAATTATTGTTAGCCTTTTGGATAATCAATCTATTGTCCAAAATTGTCTCCCTTATATCGTCAACCCCATCACCTGAATTGTTTATAGCCTTTTTTTATGACTTATCACATGTTATGCAACATGTATAGTCATGCTGTCTGACTACAAGAAAATCCATCTGCTTACACCTTACTTTTACCATTGTAAGGCAATGTTCCCTCAGCAACACATGGAGTTTCATCTAGTTAGCTCTATATGCATGAATGTCCTTTTTATGCATAATCGATTACTCATGTAGTATCATGATTGCTACCTTTCAGTTACAATAACCACCATATGGACTAATATTAAGTAAATGTTATTGCCTAGGAAAAATCATTTAACGAACATGATGAGAATATGTGCAGGTTTACATAAGATATATGGCTTGGGTGATCAGTACTGGCAATGTTATCAACCGTGCGGGCAGTTTGATCAATTTTGAAATTGGTAAGATTGATAAAATCTGTCACTGTTATTCGAGTTATGGATCCTTTGATGCCAACACACACTCTCTTGATGGCGCAGGTGCTGGAAATGTCATTCGTGGATTGGACATCGGTATTTCTGGTTATTTTCTTTGCACTAAAGCTCAAGTTTCTTTGTGTTGGGAATGTGTTGTTAGAACTAATTTCTATCCTATTTTCTCTAGGGATGCGTGTTGGTGGCAAAAGGAAACTTACTATTCCTCCTTTGCTAGGGTAAGTGTTTTACATCTTCCTATATTTCTCGCATCTATGTAATCCCATTTTGTGCATAGAATGTGTACCGCACGCATTGTGTTGTAGGACTGGTACGGACTATTTATTTGATGATGCATTGTCTTTGATGTTAACAGATTTGTCGTGACATGCACATTAGCTCATTTTTCCATTGAGTACCAAATATGAAGCTTTGCGATTATATATCTGCTTTTACCTCCAAAAGGCATTTGATTTTTCTAAAAAAATTGTGTTCATGTATTTACTGCTTTGGGTACAAAGAGTTAAGAAAAAA
This sequence comes from Oryza officinalis, assembly GCA_008326285.1. NCBI lineage: Eukaryota > Viridiplantae > Streptophyta > Magnoliopsida > Poales > Poaceae > Oryza > Oryza officinalis. The sequence goes on along the minus strand of BDMV01000009.1, from coordinate 410,504 downwards.
AATCAGATTTTAGTTTGAGATTAATTACTTGTTTGTTGATAAAAATAATAAACTAGCACAAGATATTATGAGACTGCTTGTTTTATTTACAGTAAAAAAATACAGGATGTGTTTGTTAGGTGATGAAAGTAAAATCGCACACGACTTGATTTTTGCTGGCTGCATTTCTTGTTCAGCTATGGTGATAACGCTAAAGGAGAAATACCAGCAAATTCATATCTCATGTATGAGGTGGATCTGGTGAGTGTGAAGAAGTGTGCGAGAACGGCGAAAGAAGCTCCTGCACTCATGCTAGATGCATGAGACCTCTGATCTGATGTCAGTCTTTTGTTGAGTTGATGAGCTTCTGCAAGTGCCTGTGAGATTATCTAGCAGTACCTTGACAGGGCTGGTACACTGTGTCCATGGATCAATAGCTGGTGAACTATATAATAGCAACAATCCTTGTCTGTAGTTCTTTCGATTGTGCAGACTGACTGAAACTGCAGTTTATGGTTATGGCATGTATCATGTATGGATGGTTAAGTATATATGGCAGTACTGTGTCTGGAAGTTTACCTGCTAATTAAATTGAATTAATCTCCTGCTTACCATAATGTTTTGCCTCTTAGTTCTCTGCTAATAGCTTACTAATTTGTACTTGACCTCCTACTATCTCTAGGAGGTCTGGCTCTGAATGTGAATCGACCTTTTTCATCATAGCTACTCCCTTCGTTTCTTATTATAGTTCTGACTTTTTTCCTATTCAAGCTTTTTAAGTTTGATCAAATTTATAAAAAATTATCAATATCTACAACATCAAATTAGTTTTATTAAATATAACATTGAATACATTTTGATAATATGATTGTTTTTATTTAAATATTGTTAGTTTTTTCTATAAAATTAGTCACAGTGTCAAGGATAAGATATATTTCCTATACATGGGATAATGAAATACGACAATACCATATACCCAGTATTATATGAGAAGGTATTCTTTGATTAAGAAAATACGGCTTATAAAAAAAATTATCTTCTCGGAATAGATGGTGTCAGAGTCCTAGTCGAAGAAGATAAGATTTTTTTGGCCTGTATTCTGTTTAATCTCTCTGAGTTTTACTTGGAGAAGAAAATAATATATGCTATATATACAAGGCCCCCACGTTTAAAGAGGGGGATCAAATTACAAGCCATAGCCAAAGCCACATCCAGAAGCAATCCGGAGGAAACCATCGTCATATTTGCCGAATAGATCTCATCGGTTCGTTCTCGACAGCTTCTAATCAGCGGATTAGCCTAGTCGTTCTATTCCCTATTGTACTCTGAGTGGTATTCCCATCCATAATATATAAGCTGGAGTAGAGTTGTTACTCATCTCGAGAGCCCGAATCAGTATAAATCCTTGTCCTTTATCTGCTTGATTCAATCTCGCGTACACCCTGGTTCCAACGATCTTCATACTCTACAAATACCATCTTTGGGTATAGTCCATCGACAGTGGCATGCTACGTAAGGGGCTTGGTGCTAAAAGGTTTCGACGAGATGAATTCAAGAGCAAGATTTTTCGATGAGGACTTCTACGATCAACCTGGCCTGGGAGATCGAATCCAGCCAGCCTTCACCATAGTCCAAGTCAGATCCATCATCTTTCTAGTTTTCGCACCTGTCCCAATCTTGGCCCACTTGGCATCCGCAGAGAACGAAGCCTCGATGACAACGCAAGCGGATGCAACCCCTCAAACGGCCACCTCTCCAGTTCATACCAATAATGAGATGCCAAAATCTCAATCTATCGACGAAATTCCTAAAGCGGCTCAATCTTCGGCTCCCACCGATAAGCTGTAATATACCCATAATTTGAATTTCAAATTTTGCATCCAAAAATGTCAAAAATGTTTTTGCTAAATAGAAATACTATAAGTTTCCAACTAAAAACCTAGGTAGGTCTAATATAGCTAGTGTGTATATGAAAATTTGTGAATAATTTGAAACTTTTCCCTTCTAACCTAAAATAAAAACAAAACTTGGTGAGTGCTTGCATTTGCTTGGGTGCTTTGTATTATTTGAGTCCATTTAAATGTTTTTGGATCTTGCTTGCATTTCATAATAGGTCGCATGATCAATTATTAAAATTTGAAGCAAATAATTAAAAAGACCTAATGTTCAAATTTTAACATGGTCAATGTAAAACTTCATAAATTAAGTTGATAAACTCATCTGGACCTATGTCCTAAACTTAAATCTTAACAAAACACATTAACTCGCAAATATTATGATTCACCCTAACTGCCTCATGAAGGAACACTTAACCCAACAAAAATATATGCATGTAAATACCTTATGAGAAGAGTGCGGTAAAATGAAAACCAAACCTAATAACACCATCTCAGGTCAAACACAGCTTAAATATAATTTTACAATCATTTAATCACATTTTTATAATAGGAAACCTATAAGTAAAGATAAGCTTAGTGAATTTCTAAAAATAATTGGTGTAAGATAAAATCATGGAAAAATTCATGTAGATGATACTCAATATACTAGACTCACTGGAATTTTTTCATTATTTTATGTTTACAAATTATATCTCAATTAAATTGGTCAAGGAAGTCAAAATCTGATTTAATTTTAAACCCTAATCAGCAAAAGTAATATGTCGCCTAAATATGCATAGAGACATATGAAAGCGTATATGTAACATAATTTATTAAAATACTAGCTTATTTATCATGAATTAAAATTATTTTTGTAGAATTTATTTCATTAGTTTTGACCTCCTAAAAATCCAAACCAATTTTTACCGAGCCATTTTTAATTATTTTACTGAGAATAAAATATAATGAATTTTTGAATGAAACTAGAAAAAATGGAAAGTAGATTATTTTATCTATCACCACAAAAATCCACTCACTCAAATTTATCTGCTCCACAAATTAAATTAATGAATTACAAAGAGAGAGGGAGAGAAAAAAATCCTAAAAATGCCTAAAATTGTTATCCACCGAATCTTCTACCCATCCCTCACACCCACACCTTGACTACATCAAAGTGGACCCACAAGACAGCCTCTCCAGCTAGTCCAGCCCCTGTCCATCTTTATTCCTCACAGCCCAACTCAAAGTAGCCGAGAGAGAGATATCTCTCGCAGGCGGTGGCGTGCTCGACGCGTGTCCGTTGTCATGGCAATGCCGAGCTCCTCCCTTATCTTCCTAGATGCATCGCCCAACCATTCTCTCCATCCCAGCACCGAGTACACCGAGGGAGATAGCCATTAGCTCCTCTTTCCTCTTCATCTCCGCTGCCTGCTGTGAGGAAAGCGATGCCCGCCGTCGCTGTCAAGCCATCGCCATCCCCATCTCTTCCCCATTCCATAGTCTCCTCATCATGCCGAGCAAATTCTCTTTTGACCCCATCTTGTTTAATCCACTGTAGCGACGGGAATGCCGCTGTGGCATCGCCGGCTTGGAGCACGCACCGAAGGTCGCGCCGTTGGCATTGCTATCGTGCAACACGAAGGAGACCACCCCGAGCCAATTCCTCATGCCATCAACACCTCCTCGACGTCCTCTCCAAAACCCCTCAAGAATCCCCGAGGATCATCCACTGAGGACGAAGATCGCCATAGTCTTCCCCAACTCTGGCTAACTGCCGCCATCGTCGATTCCTTCTTCTCCACTGAGCCATGGTTCAATTCCTCGCATGTGTAGCTTCCTAGGGACCTCTCTAACGTTATGGACATGCATGCATCCTAGCCCTTCGGGCAGATTTTGCTGTCGCCATTTTCCAAAGGAGAAGCGCTGTCGCCAAGCTGCTACGCGTGCCGCTGCTGTTGTCCAGGCCACGATGACACCGGCCAACGTTTTGGTGAGAACCTAGGATCCCTAAAGACTCACATGCACGCGCCCATTTGGATTCAATCCGTCTCTAGCTCTACTAGCGCCACCCACCCGATAGCTTTTGCTGCTCGGACTCACTGCTTGTGATGCTCCAACCTCCTCATCCGACAAGGAGACCACCAAAGAATTCACCACGATGAGCTCTACATCTTTTCCTTTTGACGCATCGCCCGAAACCTAGCCGTTCACCGCCGGCGCCGTTGAGAAACTCGCCGAGGCACCGTTGTTTTGCTTTGCTACCACGCTTCTTCACCCCGAGCCTATGATAGATGGACCCCACTTAATTAAGGTAGTGTTTGGGTGCAGGGTTTTGGTGGGTTGGATCAGAGCCATTCCATTTTTGTAGTTGTTTGCTTGTAGGATCAGATGGGTTTGGATGAACTTAAAAAGGAATATTCTGCTGATATTCGGGTCCGCTCGGTCCAGCCAAAAACTCACGGACGGCTTCGACCCACTTTTCTCTTGCGTGTCACATAAACCGCATGCGCGCAATAGCAGCAGTGGCCTCATCCTCTTTCCCTATTCACCTCTCCCCTCTTCTCATTTTTTCACCGCACAGTCTTTTCCAGATCGAGATTGAGAGAGGCGACGTGAGAGGAGGCGGTGAGATCGCGAGCGCTTGCACAAGCCGGCGGCAGTGTGCGACCCTTCAACACGCGTGCGAGGTAGCGGCGGCGACCACGCGATCGTGAGCGCTCCACGAGCCAGCAGCGGCATGCGGCCCATCAACGCGCGCGCGAGGTAGCGGCAGCGAGCACACGACTGTGAGCGCTCGCACGAGCTGGCGGCGGCGTTTCGTGTCCCCCACCGTCCTTCGTCCTCCGTGCCCCTCTCTGAATCTCGACAAGATCCGGTGCCCCCCCACCTGTCGCCCCTTGTCCTCCTCTGCACTCAGCTGCTTTTCCTCATCCTCGCATCCTCAGAGAAAGGTAAGAAAACCCTAGCACTTTAACCCTAGATCTTGCTGAATTTATTTGCATGAGATGATTGTCCCTTGTTGTGAAAAGGACTAGTTGAAGCAATTAATTCACAGTAGATCAATTCACACTTGAATAGATGATTGCCTATTGATGTGATATTTTTGGCATATTTATTCACAGTGATGTGAGCAAGTAATTTGTGATTACATGATCTGTGATTGAGAAGAGGCTTTTTTTTTGCTTTCCTTTGATTGTTCTATTGTAGATGGATAAGAGGACCAAGCTTTTAATTTATGCTGTTGCTGCAAATATTTTATTGTCAATGATGGCCATTATTATTCAATCTAGAAAAAGAAAGAGAGGTGCAAGGAGAGAAAGTATCAAATATGGCCCATTGGATGAAAGGGATAGAATGAGATTTGATTACCTAGATAAAAAAATTTGGAGGAATGATACCACTTGTGTCAACATGCTTAGACTTAGAAAAGATTCTTTCTTTCGATTTTGTAAGCTGTTTAGAAATTGGGGTTTGCTTGAGGATACAATCCACATGTGTGTTGAGGAGCAGGTTGCTATGTTTCTAAATATACTGGGGCACAACCTTAGAAATAGGTTAGTTGCCACTAATTTTGATAGGTCCGGAGAAACAGTTAGTCATTATTTCAACAAAATACTTCATGCTATTGGTGAGCTATGAGATGAACTAATCAGGCCCCCCTCATTGGACACCCCAACTAAAATAGCAGGGAGCCCCAGATGGGATCCTTACTTTAAGGTGTGACATTCAATTGCGTCCCCTTTTCAGATTTTTATTTCTAAAAATATATGTGGACCCTAATTATTTATGGTATTGAACATAAATTAGGATTGTATTGGAGCTATTGATGGCACACACATTAGAGCTTCTGTTCCGAAGAACATGGAGTCTTCTTTTCGTGGTAGGAAGTCTCATGCCACGCAAAATGTAATGGCAGTCGTAGATTTTGATCTTCGGTTCACTTATGTCTTGACTAGTTGGGAGGGGACAATACATGATGCTATAGTTTTAAGAGACGCATTGGAACGTGAAAATGGCCTTCATATTTCACAAGGTAATAGATAAATATAGTTCCATCAATTTGTCCATGCCAAATGTTGAAATGTAGAAATTTGACCAACTTGTCCCTCATATGATTGGAAAATTCTACCTAGTTGATGCTAGATATGGAGCCAAACCAGGATTCTTTCGTGCTGTCCGATACCACTTGAATGAGTGAGGGAATAATCCAGTGCAAAATGAGAAGGAGTTGTTCAATCTTAGGCACTCGTCCCTTCGAATCATGGTTGAGCGTGCATTTGGGTCACTAAAGAGGAGATTCGAAATTCTTGATGATGCCACTCCATCCTTCCCTTTTCCAACTCAAGTAGATATTGTTGTAGCTTGCTATATTATTCATAATTGATGGGATTGATGAGCTTATTATAGATCCAAATGAGATAATTGAACCCGATGAAACATTGCCAATTGATGAAGCAAATGAACATGCATGGATGGTTCAATTCAGGCAAGCTGATGTGACCATGGCTACTATGGATACAACGGTTGCTCACATCATGGATCAACAAGAAGACATCAAGATCAAGTCCAACTGCTGGAATCCGATTCGGCCACTTGCTACATTACTGACTTCAAACGGCCGCCAAATCTGCATACGAGCTCCGATTTTGGCCCGTGAGTACGTGATGGAAAGTTCTCGAAGTCCTCTTTCCAACGAATCTAGCCTCATCTCCAAATTCCTTCTTAGTCATCTGCAATCACAAAAACAAGGTGCTGCATCACCTGTAATGGGCCTATGGGCTTGTAACTTCATCTGGGACCCTGGCCCAAGTGGGACCCATGTGGGGTGTGCCCCAATCTGGTGGAGCACGACCCTAGGGACCCCTTGGTCGTCCTTCCACCTCTTTAAATAGCTAGGTACCCCTTTAGGATTTCTTGGGTTTTGTTAGTTTAAAGTTTTAGCCATTACTACTTTATCTTGTAGTTAGTGTGTCGGCTAGACCACCCAATTACTTGTCTTTGGAACCCCACCTTATCATGAGCTTTAATTTCTATTTGCAATTTAGATTGCTTTTGTCTTTTTCTTGCTTGTTTCTTTAATTTGCTTGAAGGAATAAGGTTGATTTGCACCGGCAAGATCAACAACCCACGGAGAGGTGTATTGATCGCTAAGGCACAACACAACAACATCTTGTACGGTTGTAGTCGGGTCGTCAACGTTTCTCTCAAATCGTAGTTATTATCAACTCACTGAAAGATCGAGACAACCAGATCCCTGAGCATATCGAGTTGAGCTCAGGGTTTATCACAAGAACTTGCTGATCAGATGTGGGAGGACTGTCAAAACCATCATGGAAACTAATATGTAGCAGTACTATTTGTAGGGACATCCTAATTTGCTGAATTTCTATTGTATGGTCAATTTGTAGACTTGGTTTCACTTGTATTTTCATTTGTATGGTTAAATATACCGCTGATGTTCATTTGTGTGTGTGAGCTTGTTGACCTGTCTAAAGGATAGCGCGTAGGCTACGATAGCAGAAAACAAAACTTTTCTACTACGCACACCAGGACATCATGCAAAGATAGGATCATGGATCGTTACCACTAGACGCGCAGCGCAGCGGAAGTAGAGTTGGAGAAGCCGGTCCAACCACGCGCGTCGAGGTAGTAGTGGAAGTAGTCGATCACCACAAACAGATCGTCTCCTCCACGCAATTAGCCGCACCAGGAGCAGATCCGATCTGCCGGTTGTTGATGCCAATCTACGCCACAACGAGCAGCGCCTCCACCGGTATCCACACGTACGGGGCTGGAACACCGATCGCAAGTGTGCTAGCACTCGGGAGCGGCTAGGGTTTGGCTCTGGAGGTGGCGGCTAGGGTTATGCTCGAGATGAATAGATGATTACCTCCCTCAGCCCCTCACCTCCATATATATAGACCTCTCTGCTTGGGCCTCGTGGACCAAAGCCCAATAGGAGTCTACTCGAATCCCTATCCGAACTGAGCCCACATCCGAATCACATTCGAATGAGTGTTCCAACCCGTTAAGCGTGCGACCCTGTAGGTTCACATATACTTGGTCACGACCCGGAAACGCCTTTCCGGTCAACCTATTAATAGCGGCCCCTAGGAAGGCATATTAACCTCCAAAGTATATGTAAAGATCATATCGGCTGAACCTGCAATGTTCTCATGTACGAATCCCTTTGCCTCACGATATAGATTGAGCTCAAGGCGAGACCTGTGTCATCCTCTTAATAGCTCAATCGCTCTCTCGATTCCGTGATGGATTATAAACTTGTGATTGACTCCTCAATCACCTAGCATGGTCATGCATTTCCATAATCCATTACATTGAGGGGCCCAGAGATATCTCTCCCATAAGGAGGGGCAAATTCTATCTTGACCATCCACATCCCACCACACATTTCATAGCAAACCCGAAGACTAGTTTTATAACTACCCAGTTACGGAGTAGTGTTTAGTAATCCCAAAATAAGCTACTACGTATGTTGGGAACCGTGATGATCTCAAGTCTGAGGATTCTACATAAACAGTACTTGAGACCAACTGATGACACATAGAATCTTTGCAGTGTCTCATGGCAGGTCTATCCAACATATGTTCACTAACATATGTCCATATTATTGATTGGTATCTCTATACCATGATCCATGAGACATGATCATCAATCAATACATATGCTGATCTTTAAATCATATTTGTTCCTCATATGATATACGATCAGGGATCATTTAGAAATAGCATCATTGTAACATTAAGAGTCTCATGAATAAGTCACATACTCATTGATCAAGAATAATAATGTCTATTTCAAGGAACAAAGCACTGAATCATAAACATAGTCTGTGATATATACAACATCCCAATGTTGCCTCTAGGGCATATCACTAACACTGTCCCCGATTTGAGGTAGTGGCCGAAGCCCGGCACTTCCCTTCCACATGGCAGCTCTTCATTGGTTCCCTATGACGGTTATGGAGGGTCAGTGGCCTACATTGAGAGATATAAATAGAGCTCACTCTCTTCTCTTGCAACACACATCTCAAGGAGCAATTCTCTCTATCTACATTGTATTTCTATAGTATTAGTGAAAATAGGTTAGATTATCTTTGGTCCTATAGTCTTCTCGGAGATTCTAGTATGTTTTTAGTACTTTACTCTTCTTGTAAGACTATAGTTGAATTAATAGAATTATCTTCTTTATATTCTTGTGTTCATAATTCATATACTGCTTTAGTAGTTATATGCTTTATGAATAGGATGTACTTCTTTTATATGCTTCACTTGATTAGGCTAGTCAACCTATGCTACGGTAATGGTCCAATGACCTTGATGGGGTTGCTATAGCTCTAACTTGTCCATCCGAAGGGTGGGAGTCCTAGGGGAGTTAGTGATATTATTTACTAGCATAAGCATGAGTAAATAAATATCGTTGGATGTGGGTGTGCCCCAGGGAAAATGAGGTAGGCGGCAGGTGGTGAAAGCCCCGTTCATTCTTTGTATTCCTCCATGTTTGGGTAAGACGTAAGATTACATAAATGCCATAACCACACTTGCAGACCAGTAGGGAGTGATCTCTCGGTAGTACCTGGGTACCTAGAACTAAGTCCTAGCCTTGTAAGCATGTGTGTTAAGTACATACAAAACATGAGTAATATAGAAGTACGGTTGTATCGTAGTTCCCTTATGTCGTTTTCCACTATACTAATTAATTAGAGGTGAATCTCTTGTATGTGTCACACTACCTCTTAATCATATTTATCCTAACCCCTATTTAGACTATGGTGAGTTAATTATAGATTGATTAATGATGTATAAACTATGTCTTTATACCATCGCCTTCCCTACGGAAATATAAATACGATACCTTAGGAATACTCATGGGAGAAATTCTATAGCAGTATCCATGCGCTTGCGGATGTATCTGCGAATGTAAGAAATACCAACAAGCATTTCTGGCGCTGTTGCCGGGGAAGGCACTGGTTAAAGATAAAGTTATATACATCTATAATCATAATTAATGAAACCTTGGTCTAAACAGGTCAACCTTGATTTGTTTTCTTTTTTATGTGAAAATAGTTAGTGTGTGACCGGTTTCGAGCTGCCATCAAATTTCGTTGATAATCCAGAGAAACTTGTGAGAAGAGTCCGACCTCTCATCATTCCTCCGCAAATCAGGCTCTCAGCACCCGAACCATTCATCTTTGCACCATCACACTCTCAGCCAATGGCTCAGAAGTCCCTTCATGAATACTCCGCTCCCTCTGCTTCCAATGTACCCGTTGGGTCGACTATCAACACTGGGAATTCCAACTTTGAGATCAAGACGGGTATAATCACTATGGTATAGGCTACCATGTTCTATGGGAAGGCCAATGAGGACATAATGCCCATCTCCAACAATTCCTTGATGTGGAGATTATGGGTACCGGATACCCTCACAGCTAGCTTATCCGACTTACCATAGGGGATAGGTTATGCTTCATGATTATGTAAACTGGCTATGACTTGGGTATTACGTTACCATTAAGATAAGGTAACGACTCATAGTCTATAGTTGGTAAGATTAAGGAGTCCAACTTAGAATAGGATAGGTCTCTGACTTGTAAACCTACTCTTCGAGACTATATAAGGAGGGTAGGGCGTCCCTTGAAGGACACACAGAAAATACACGAGACTACAGAGAGAAAACTCATGAGAGCCCCTATTGAAAGAGATCAAGAGATCAATAAAACACTCGGCGGATCGAATCCCCGAAACAGGAGTAGGGTATTACCTCTCGTTAGAGAGGGCCTGAATCTGTCTAAACCTTTGTCCCGACTAACCCATTGTGTTTAGCACTTGACTGCTACCCCCAGATTGATATTGCCGAAACCAAGTTTCGATAGTTGGCGTGCCAGGTAGGGGCTCTGTGTCAAGTTTTCTTCTTCATCTCGCCGACGAGCGCAATGGGATCTCCATCAGGTTTCACCGACTTCGTCCTCGCCCCTGGGTAGGTGCTTCGCTTCGGCGGACTCGACTTCATCACCGACAGATTCGGTAAGCTCTCTCTTCTCGACTCAGATTCGAACCAGTCGGGAAGGGAAAATCCTTTGGCGCCGCTCGGGTTACCAAACGACGCTAAAATCTACCATAACCTCCTATTTTATGAGTTGGATTCGATCCACTCGGAAAACTCTGCATCTTCGTCGCCTTCATGCTGTCCCCCGGCCTCACGAGAGGTCGCGGTCATACTCGAACGACTCGGGTCGTACTCATCCACAGACATTGACGAACATCTGAGCTCCACCGACTTCGACGACCTCTACGACATCTCCACGGATGAAATCAACAGCTACGACGCAGACAAAGACTACTACGATCCGGACCTTCTCAACGTTCTCATGGCCAAAGTAGCCGAGACCGACTCAGCCATGGCCCAGAGGATCGCGGAGGAAGAATGGGCCAAGCTTGAGCAAGAGCGCAAGTGTGTGGAGGAGGAACTAGCTAAGCTTGAGCAAGAGCGCAAGCATGCGGAGGAGGAGAATAAGCGCAAGGAGGAGGAGGAGCTCAGGAAGAAGCAAGAAGTCGACAAAAAGAAACGAGACCTGAGGGCGATCGGGCGCTCAGCCCGCGAGGCCATACTGCAGACACGAGTCGACAACGCCAACATCTTCCAAACGCCTCAGCAAAACGCCGTCGCTGCCCTCACCCTCATCGACACCATCATCGAAGCGGCACCGGCTGCGGTAACACCATTCTTGGACAAGATCAAAACCATCGTCGCGGCTACGGCCAACGGCCCTCCCTCCAGCTCCGCACGAAGGCCGACCGAGTCCATTGCTGAAACACCTGACAGAAGCTGACTGCCGCCACTACGGTCCAAGGACTATAAGAGACCCCAGCAAAACAAGACACCAGCTAGATCTAAAGATCCTCGCCACGAGGCAGTATGGAGGCCATGAGTTCATACGGCTGACTCTCACGAGAGAGAACACAGCCCGCGAAGACCCCCGCTGAGTGATCTGCAGGAGGTTCTTGACCGACGCTATCGGGAACATGAACGGCACTCTTCTGACGACAGAAGGAAATCACCCGAAGACCATGACGATGGAGTGCCCGCATTCACTCGGGACCTGCGTCGAGTAGATTGGCCGAGTGGTTTTAAGCCTGCCGGGATTGACAAGTACGACGGTAAGACCAATCCCGAGTCATGGCTAACTGTGTACACCCTCGCCATCCGCGCAGCAGGAGGAGACAGCAAAGCTATGGCTAATTACCTACCCGTCGCTCTCGTCGACTCAGCCAGGAACTGACTCATGAGTTTGCCAAGAGGCTCGATCGACTCGTGGAGTGAGCTTCGGGATCACTTCATCACCAACTTCCAGGGCACTTTTGAAAGACCTGGGACCCACTTTGACCTCTACAACGTCATCTAGAAGCCGGACGAATCGCTGAAGGACTACATTCGACGCTTTTCGGAGAAATGGAACAAGATCCCCAACATCACCGATGACGTCATCATTGCTGCATTCCAGAAAGGCGTCTGCGACGAGTTGCTTATCGGCAAGTTTGGGCGCAAGCCACCGAAGATGGTCAAGCAAATGTTCGAGACGGCAAACTCCTACGCTAAGTCTGATGACGCAATCAAGGCCTCACGACAAAACCGGCACGACAAGAGGGAAGACAAGCCATCTGGAAGCAGCTGGCATCCTAAGAAGGACAGCGGCAACAACAACAGCGGCCAAAAGGATCGCAAGCGCAAGCCCGAGGATCTGGTCGCCACGACATCAAACTACCAGAAACAGCGTCCCCGAGTCGCCACTTACAATAAGATCATGAACGCTCAGTGCACGTACCACCCAAACCACAAGCACGCGGCAAAAGATTGCTTCATCTATAAACAGTTCGCCGAGCAGTACGCGACACAACTACGACAAAAGCCGGCTGATGAAGCCGGCCCATCGGGAACCAAGAGGAACGACCCGGCTAGCAGCACAGAGCCCTTCCAAGACCCCGTGGGCGAGCTAAACCACATCTTCGGGGGGCCACAGGCATACGAGTCCAAGAGGAAGCAAAAGCTGACTGATCGAGAAGTCAACGCCGCGCAACCTGAAGTCCCGCATTATTTACGGTGGTCGGAGGTGGCTATCATGTTTAATCGCTCGGATCACCCTGACCGAGTGGTTCAGCCGGGGTGGTATCCCCTGGTGCTAGACCCGATGGTTCGTAATATCAAACTCAAGCGCGTCCTCATCGATGGCGGCAGCGCTCTTAACATTCTATTCGCCAAGACGCTGGACGAGATGCAGATTCCGAGATCCGAGTTGAAGCCGAGTTCAGCCCCCTTCCATGGAGTCATCTCGGGGCTGTCATCTATGCCACTCGGGCACATCACCCTCCCAGTCACCTTCGGAGTTCGGGAGAATTTCTGGACGGAGAACGTAACCTTTGAGGTTGCTGACTTCGAAGCGGCCTACCATGCAATCATCGGAAGACCTGCGCTTGCTAAGTTCATGGCGGTACCACATTACACCTATCTCATCATGAAGATGCCCGGGCCCCATGGAGTTATCACCCTGCGCAGCGACGTCAAGCAAGCTTTCACCTGTGACAGAGAAAGCTACGACATGGCCTAGACTCGCGAGAGATTACGCGGCCAGCAAGAGGTCCGACTGGCTGCATCAACATCTAGAGAAGGAGAAGTCCCCGCCAAGAAGATAGCCAAGTCAGGAGAAGGCGACACCAAGACAAAGAAAATCCCCCTTGACCCATTTGATCCTTCTAAAACCGCTGTAATAGGCGCAGAGCTAGATCCTAAATAGGAAAGCGAGCTCGTCACCTTCCTCCAGAATAATAAAGATATTTTTGCTTGGAAACTGTCTGACATGCCGGGTATTCCTAGGGAGGTGATCGAGCACTCTTTAAACGTCAAAGATGATGCCAAACCTATAAAACAACGATTGCGCCGTTTCGCTCATGATCGAAAAGATGCCATCAAGGAGGAACTCGCCAAGCTCTTGGTTGCCGAATTCATCCAAGAGGTTTACCATCCCGACTGGCTAGCCAATCCAGTTCTTGTTAGGAAGAAGACAGGGCAATGGCGCATGTGCGTGGACTACACCGATCTCAACAAAGCTTGTCCTAAAGATCCTTTCGGACTACGTCGAATAGACCAAGTCGTCGACTCAACAGCCGGCTGTGAGCTTCTGAGCTTTTTGGATTGTTACTCGGGTTACCACCAGATCAGCTTGAAGGAATCCGACTGCCTGAAGACATCATTCATCACCCCGTTTGGAGCCTATTGCTACATCACGATGCCCTTCGGCCTGAAGAACGCCGAAGCCACCTATCAACGCATGATCCAGAGATGCCTTCAGAATCAGATCGGGAGAAACGTGGAAGCCTACGTCGACGATGTCGTCATCAAGACCAAGCAGAAGGAAGACCTGATTGCTGACTTAGAAGAGACCTTCACGAACATTCGGGCCTTCAGAATGAAGTTGAACCCGGAGAAGTGTACCTTCGGTGTGCCATCAGGTATGCTGCTCGGTTTCATGGTGTCACATCGCGGCATTGAGGCACATCCAGAGAAGATCAACACCATCCGAAGCATGAAGCCCCCGAGTAGCCAGAAGGACGTCCAGAAGCTCACCGGTTGCATGGCGGCATTAAGCCGTTTTGTCTCCAGACTCGGCGAACGAGGTATGCCATTTTTCAGGTTACTGAAGAAGACCGACGATTTCCAATGGACCACTGAGGCCCAGAAAGCTTTCGAAGACTTCAAGGAGTTCCTCACGACACCACCCATGTTGGCTTCACCGCACCCTCAAGAACCCCTGTTGCTCTACGTTTCCGCAACTCACCAGGTTGTCAGCACGGTCTTGGTCGTCGAGCGTGAGGAAGAAGGCCGAACTCAAAAGGTTCAACAGCCAATCTACTTTGTCAGCGAGGTGCTGGCAGGAGCCAAAACCCGCTACCCTTAGGTAGAAAAACTATTATATGGAGTTTTAATCACCGCTAGGAAGCTAGCCCATTATTTTCAGGGTCACTCGGTCACCGTCGTCACATCCTTTCCACTCGGCAATGTCATCCATAACCGAGAGGTTACTGGGTGATCGTGAAGTGGGCTCTGGAGTTGATACAGCTGGATATAGCTTTCAAGGCGAGGACGTCTATAAAGTCTCAAGTCCTGGCAGATTTCGTAGCCGAGTGGACCGAACAACAAGAAAATGTGCCTAGAGAGGATTTGCAGTATTGGACCATGCACTTCGACGGATCCAAAAGAGTCACCGGCTTGGGAGCGAGAGTCGTGCTGATTTCCCTGACTGGGGAGAGGCTACGGTATGTCCTTCATATCCACTTCCCCGCCTCACACAATGTCGCTGAGTACGGAGCCCTCCTTCACGGTCTACGACTTGCTGTTTCACTCGGGATACGACGGATGATTGTGCGAGGAGATTCACAGTTGGTGGTCAACCAGGTAATGAAGGACTGGTCCTGTCTAAACGAGACCATGGAGGCCTACCGACAGGAAGTTCGCAAGCTTGAAGACAAGTTTGACGGACTGGAGCTATCCCACGTCTTGAGACACAATAATGAAGCGGCAGATCAGTTGGCGCAGTTTAGGTCCAAGCGCGAAGCAGCCCCGATTGACGTTTTCGTGGAACACCTCTACGAGCCGACTGTTGCCAAGAAATTAACCCCCGACGAGGAAGACACAAACCAGGTTGCCATACTCGACGCCGACTGGAGGACACCGTTCATCAAGTTTTTAACTCAGCAGGAGCTACCGGGTGACCGAGATGATGCGGAACGAGGCCGACGTCGCAGTCAAGGCTATGTCATGGTTGATTCAGAGCTATACAAGAGAAGCCCCTCTGGAGTTTTGATGAGATACGTCACGCTGGAGGAAGGACGACAATTATTGCAAGATATTCACTCGGGCATCTGCGGCAGTCACGCCGCGGCGCGAACTCTGGTAGGCAAGGCTTACAGACAAGGATTCTTCTGGCTCACGACGGTCTCCGATGCAGACAAGGTAGTTCGCACGTGTGAGGGTTGTCAATTCTTCGCTCGGCAGAGCCACGTTCCGGCCCAAGATCTTCAAACAATTCCCTTATCATGGACTTTCGCCGTATGAGGCTTGGACATGGTCGGTCCATTCAAGAAGGCGCTAGGAGGATTCACGCATCTGTTCATCGCGATTGATAAGTTTTCAAAGTGGATCGAGGCTAAGCCGGTTGCTACGATAACTGCGGACAAGGCACGAGACTTTATTCTAAACATCGTGCATCGGTTTGGTGTCACGAACAGAATTATAACCGACAATGGGACTCAATTCACTGGAGGCATTTTTAAGGAATTCTGCGAAGACTTCGGTATTAAGATTTGCTATGCATCGGTGGCGCATCCTAAGAGCAACGGACAGGTTGAACGTGCTAATGGTATGGTTCTTCAAGGTATCAAAGCCCGAGTGTTTAATAGACTACGACCGTACGCCGGAAGATGGGTTCAAGAGTTGCCTTCGGTGTTATGGTCATTGCGGACCACATCCAGTCGGGCTACCGGCCAATCTCCTTTCTTCTTGGTTTACGGAGCAGAAGCAATGTTGCCGAGTGAGATGGAGTACGAGTCTCTTTGTGTTCGTAGCTTCGACGACGAGCGTTACGACCAAGATAGAGTTGATGACCTCACCTGACTGGAGGAAGCCCACGAAGCCACATTGATTCAGTCGGCGCGGTATCTTCAAGAACTTCGCTGCTACCACAACCGTAATGTTCGATCATGAGCTTTCATTGTTGGAGATATGGTTCTACGCAAGATTCAAACTAGAAAAGATCGCCACAAGCTACCTCCACTATGGGAAGGACCCTATGTAATCGCTGAGGTGACTCGGCCAGGAGCATATCGCTTGAAGCGTGAAGACGGGACTATGGTGGAGAACTCCTGGAATATTGAGCACCTTCGTCGATATTACGCTTAAGTTTTTCCGGTTCTATGTTTTTCTCGACTGCCAATCTCAAGCAAGATGACTTCTTGAGTTGACAGTCGGGGGCTATAAATATATCAATAAAGCATGATTTTTCTTATTTCGCTTATCATTGTTTAGTGTTTTGGTTCGAGTTCAATAGATAAGGACTGAGGTTTTTTGATGACTTAGTCAAGCCTAGGCTTGGTTCTAGTCGGACGAAAATTCTTAAGAAATTATATATGAAGACTCGGATCAGGGCATTAACATAAATAAGCTAAATATTTACAAAGTGATGAATACAGCAAGTTATATACATCAAGACAATTCAGTCATTCTTGGAAGTGTGAAGCTACATCACCGGCTACTTTCTTCGCCGACTCCTGCGCTTCACTTATGAGCTCCAGGGCTCGCTCATCTGAGGTGCCAGCCGCAAAGCCATCTCCGACAGAGTCCACGTCTAACCGAGGATAGAGTGATTTCGTCTGTGCAAGAGCAAAGCTTGCACCCATAACGGCCAAGGCCATCCTGAGTTTATCGAAGACTTCTACGGCATCCAACGAGCTCGTCCCGAGTCCTTGTTTGTACAGTGCCGACAGGATTGGTGCAGCAGCATTGGCGATATCATCCCGCACGCTTTTAGCCCTTCGGACTCTCTCGGTGAAGACATTGAATTGTGCTTGGGATTTCACCTTATTGGCTACAAGATTGATATGATTCAGATTACGTCAGTAATCAAGATTGGGTATATTCAAGAAGTATGAGCTTCACAAGTTACCTTCGATTTCTTCCAAGGCTTTTTCTTTATCAGATTCCAGCTTGGCCTTATCGGTTTCCACTTCTTCTAGTTGGGTCTTGAGGGTATTAATCTCAAAAAGGTTGGCTACAACGCGAAGACTTGCGGATGTTAGGATCAGAAGGTTAAAGGAAGACAGAGCAAGTACAAGGGTGGTTCGGCTTACCCCCGATTGAGCCACGGAGTTCCAAGTTTTCATCTCGGAGCTTCGCAATTTCTGCTCGCAAGACGACCTCTCGAGCTGCGGCTTCTTCTCTGGCGGCCTTGAGATCTTGGTGGACATTTTCCAGAGAGTTTACATGGGGGACCAGTTTTTCGAGGGTGTCTGATTTGGCCATTGAGTGACAATATATTCTCTGCATAAAGGGATGAAGATAGTCAACCACGTCAGATAACGATGACAAGACATAGAGGAAATATACTTACATTCATCAGCCGGGTCGCTTCATTGAGGCTGTCCACGAGCATATCGCGTTCCTCATCTTCTTTTTGCTTATTTAACACGATGCCTTGCTTAATACCTTCGGCATCGCACCACTTAATTTTGATAGGAGGGACCGAGTCCGTTGAAGACTTCAGTCGGGAGATCTCCTCTTCTTCGGCTGATTGATTTAGAGGGACTGAATGAAGATAAAAGTAAAGAGCATAATAAAGACAAGAGTCTGGTGATTATTGAGAGATTTACCTGTTTTAGGAGTCGGATCCTCGGTTGGTGCTTCTTGACCATGTGAGCCCTGTGGATCTTCGTCCGGCTGGTTTCCAGTCGGAGCATCCTGATTGGCAATCGGGGGCTGTTCTTCTTCGGCCGACTGGTTTCCAGCTGGGATGTCCTGGCTGGCAGTTGGGGGCTCTACTGCAGGAGCATCTTTGCTTGAGGATTCTACCTTGGGATAGGGTCTTGAGTTTTTGGTCCTGCAGGCCTTGGCTTTTCTGACGCTGCAGATGGATTGATGGATTTGGCCCGCCCGGTGGGATCAATGTCCTGAGGTTTTCTGCAAGAAAGAAGACGAAGCTGATTGGGATAAGAAAGGAAAGAATTTTTGACGAGGAGTTGGTTTGGGTTATGTGAGATACCTATTGGACCTCCTGATTTTGGGAATAGATCTGGCCGATGGTTTCGGAGGATTTATATTAGCATGAGGAATCTGGACTTCTTCGTCATCCGAGTCATCGACGATCAGTCTCCTTTTACTCGCCCTCTTGCTGATATCTTCGTCGGTGGCAGCCCTCTTTTCTTGAGGTTCGACCTTGATTTTGGGGCCGCCAATTGGTTTTGTGGCAGCAGGCCGAGTTGGCATATCGTCATGATACACCTTGTATGGCCGGGAAATAATGAGAGCATTTGCCTGTAAGTGGAATTTTTGATATGCATTGAAGGACGTATGCGAGATTGAAAGAGTTTCAAAGAGCCGAGTTGACTTACCGGATGAGGAGGTCGGAACAAGTTGAAGGGAGGAACCGACATCTTGTGGCTGCGATCTACTATTATTCCAGAGGAGAAAATCTTGTACATACGAGTGCACAAGGCCTGGTAACTCAGAGCATCGTGGTCCTCCCGATTGGGGTCGCTTTCACCCTCATACTCGAACGCTGGCTTGGATCTCTCCTTGATGGGCGCAAGTCGGTTCTTGATGAAGTGCCGGGTAATTTGTTCTCCTTGAAGGCCTTTTTTCTTCATTTCAAGAATGTTAGCCAGGAGGTTATTCGCTTCTACCCAGTCTTGGTTCTCCGGCATTGTGCTCCAGTTGGCTCTTTGGATCGGTGGAAGGCCGATGAAGTCGGGCAAACTGGGATGAGGGTTCGAGATATAGAACCAGTTTGCATGCCAGCCTTTATTGGAGGATTTCAAGGGGAGAGAGAAGTAATCTCTGCGAAGAGTCCCGCGGAGTTGAAAGCCAGCCCCACCGACGACGCAGGGGTCATCCTTAGTCGGGTGTGGCTTGACATAAAACATGCGGCGAAATAGATTGAAATAGGGAAGGATGCCTAGAAATGCTTCGCACACATGGATAAAAATTGCAATGTGGAGGATGGAATTGGGCTTCAAATGATAGATTTGAAGGCCATAGTATTCGAGAATACCACAGAAGAAATCGGAAGTGGGAAGACCAAATCCGCAATAGAAGAAAGAAGTGAAGACCACAATCTCACCGGTGTTTGGAGTGGGGAACTCTTCGCCGGTCGCTGGACGCTAGCCGATGATTTCATTGGGCGGAAGAGCTCCGTTCTTCACCATTTCCCGTAAGGTCGACTCCTTCACGTCTGAGGTCGCCCATTGGTCGAAAGAGATTTCTCTCTCTTCCGCCATGGATGTGAGCTGGGTGGAGGTGGATCTAGGATGGGAGATGGGGATTTTTCGAGGGGATGTTGGCAGATGGATGCGGATGATGGATTGTGGTGGAACTTGAGTTTTTTCGATGGATGATTTTGTGTGAGCACGAGTTCTCGGATTCCTCAGAGCAGTTGGTGAACAGGAGCGCGAAAAGAGGAAAAAATTTTGGGAAGATGAAGCGGCAGGGATGACACTGGTGCTTTAAGAAAGATTTAGGGTTTTTGCTGGGTTTTCTCGTATTTGGGTCGAGCCCATGAGAAACTTGCGGCCCATCTTATGAGTATGGCTTGACATATGTCCATGAGGACTTAAACAAATTTGCTCTGGCAATATGCATATGTCTCATTGCCCGATGACTTAAAAATCCTTTCATAACAGCAGTTACACAACTTGTTGAAGGTTGGTACGATGCAATTTGGAAGGTGACAAATAATTTTTTACCCATGAGGTTGGTTGCGAAGTCTGCTCTGAGATAACTCAGGCAGAAAGACTCGGATAAGCATGAGCTAGCCGAGTATTAAACACTATGCCTTGATTATGAGGTTATGTGTTATCAGATTTTTTATGATTATTTCTGGCTTGAGCTAGGTGTTTATTTAACTCAAAAGAGTCTGATTATTATAGTTCTTGACTATATGCTTAGTTTGTTTAACTAAACACATAGTCGGGGGCTACACCTAATTAGGTGCATCAGTCGATGCACCTAAATCTTTATTTATGATATTTTTGAGATGTTTTTCAGCCCTTCACAGCCTTTTTTGGATGATGAAGCACTCGGGAGATTTAGGCAGAGATGATGGATGCACTCGGCAGTAGAAGCACTCGGCTAAGGAGTCATTCGGCTGTGTTTTATTCAAGTTCGAGGCAAAGTTATCTCATTGACTGTGAAGGTCTCGGGGGCTACTGTGGAGATTATGGGTACCGGATACCCTCATAGCTAGCTTATCCGACTTACCATAAGGGATAGGTTATGCTTCATTATTATGTAAACTGGCTATGACTTGGGTATTACGTTACCATTAAGACAAGGTAATGGCTCATAGTCTATAGTTGGTAAGATTAAGGAGTCTAACTTAGAATAGGATAGGTCTCCGACTTGTAAACCTACCCTCCGAGACTATATAAGGAGGGTAGGGCGTCCCTTGAAGGACACAGAAAATACGCGAGACTATAGAGAGAAAACTCACGAGAGCCCCTATTGAAAGAGATCAAGAGATCAATAAAACACTCGGCGGATTGAATCCCCGAAACAGGAGTAGGGTATTACCTCTCGTTAGAGAGGGCCTGAACCTGTCTAAAGCTTTGTCCCGACTAACCCATTGTGTTTGGCACTTGACTGCTACCCCCAGATTGATATTGCCGAAACCAAGTTTCGACACTTGAGCTCTGTGACACCATCGTCATTAAGGGAGTAACTCAGGATGCCATCAGGCTCCATCTATTCCCGTTGTCGCAACTTGGGAGAGCGAATCAATGGTTTTACTCCAAGAGAGGTGCCATAGACACATGGGAGAGGTGCTTAACATCGTTTCTTGCAAAGTTTTTCTTGATGGGCAAAACCAATGCCCTTCGTGGGAGAATTTCAAGTTTCCTGCAAGCAAGCAATGAGACAATCCCAGAAGCATGGCACAGACTCCAGTTGTATATCTTGGCCTACCCTCACCATGGGATGGACAACTGGCTCATCATCCAGAACTTCTACGATGGGCTGACACAGTTGGCCCATGACCATATTAATGCTGCTGCTGGATGAGCCTTCTTCTCATTAACTGTCGCTCGTGCATCAGAGTTAATTGAGAAGATGGTCTCCAACTAAGGCTAGAGTGAAGAGCGACTCCAACCGCGTCAGTGGGGCATGCACACCGTCAAGGAGACGAACATGCTCGCCACTAAGATGGATGTTCTCTTGAAGCATTTGGATGAACACGCTCGAGATAAGGCGAAAATGTACGGTACTGCCCAGGCCTTGGACGTCCCAATGACATGTGAGACTTGTGGTAGTACTGGACATTTGGGGAACGATTGCCTCGAGACTCATGAGGACATATTCTTATGAATAACAATAATGGGTACCATCCACAAGGAGGCCAGGGGTGGAACCAACCACGCCCATATTACCAAGGAGGAACAACGGTAACTACAATCCTAACCAACCCTCCTTGAAGGATCTTGTCTTTGGTCAGGTCAAAATCAATGAGACGATGTCCAAAAGACTGGCGCCCAATGACAAAACCTTGGGGAGCATCGAAACCAAGATGAAGGAACTCTCCTTGGCTAGCAAAAATCTGCTGAGCTTTAACAAGATGCTGGAGACTCAATTAGCTCAACTACCTGCTGCCGTTAAATTCCCTCTGCCGAGACATGGAAGATTCCAGGGCAACCCGAGTCATCCTTGGAGAATGTCAACATGGTCACCATGAGGGGTGGAAAATCATCTCGTGATCCGCCATACGCAACTGAGGCAGCCAAAGGGAAGGAGACCTAGGAGGAGGAACCCACTCCTGACAACTCCAACATGACACAAGACGGGAGGATGGCTCCACAGGAGTTCATGGATACGAACATCCTGCCATTTCCTCACCGCAGTAGGAAGCCGACCTTGGATGAGCAATTCAGTAGATTCATCGAGATAATCCAGAAAATATATATTAATATCCCATTATTGGATGCGATGCAGGTGCCTACCTATGCATGCTACCTCAAGGACATCATCAACAACAAATGACCTGTGCCCACCACAGAGATCGTCGAGCTGATAGAGGAGTGTAGTGCAGCTATACTCAATCGGCTTCATGAGAAGAAGAAAGATCCGGGGTGTCGCACGATCAATTGCACGATCGGGACACAACACTTCGACCATGCCTTGTGCAACCTTTTAGCAAGCGTCAGCGTCATGCCCAAGATAGTTTTTGATTAATTGAACTTCACTACTCTCTCGCCTACACCCATGATGCTGCAACTAGCAGACTCCACGGTCCGCTACCTGGCGGGAATTGCCAAAGACATTCTGGTGAGAATCCAGGATTGCTTCATTCCCGTCGATTTGTGGTATTGGACATGGACACCGACAAGGACACAACACTTATCTTTGGGCGTCCATTCCTAAGCACCACAAATGCACGCATTGAGGTTGGAGCCAAAGAAATCTGACTCCACATTAATGACAAGGAGGAGAAGTTCGATTTTCAGCCCAGGAAGGAGCAATGCTCCATGATAAAAATTAAGTACGGGCTGATCAAGCAAAATATCTATGAGGTCGAAGTGCCACCCCAAAAGAAGGTCAGCCTTGTGGCATTCATGGAGAAAGTGCTAAAGAGGGAATTCTCTCTCCAATACTAGAATGTCAAGACAACAAAAAGAGAGGTGGTGCAGCCAAGGCCGCAGCCCCCGAAGTCTGCAGAGTCATCCACGCAGCAATACCAAGGAAGACCAAAAGAGTGTGGCGAGTCAAGAAACGATAGTCCTTCGTCTCATCATATCCGGAGTCGGATGTTGTGACAAGCTAAATTCGTTGGACTTAAAATAATGAGTCTGGGCCAAAAGGTAAAATCAGTAGCTACCCCATATTTGATTCTTCCAATTGCATATCTGATTTTCCAACCTGTATTTGCATATTTTCTTTTCCCAATCATATTTGAATTTCCAACCCTTTGCATTTTCAAAATCCTTTTGCTAAAAACCAAATTTGAGAAATGACAGAGTTAGTGGGCTGATCTCTCTTGAAATGAAGACCCACTAATTTAAAACTTTGGAGCCACGTGAGGTGATCCCCTAATCTTATCTTCTTGAAAATCAAACTAGGACCACTTAGGGATTTAAAGAGGTCTGAATTGGCATCTTTCTTGGAACCAATCTTTCACTTTTATTTAGTGGAAAGTGCTATTATTATTGCCTTGAAAGGGGAGCAATATGGGGGGGCAAGAGGGGTCGGCTGACCCCCTGGTTCGTTCGAACCAGGGGTGGCTCTCCCCTATAAAAGCCACCCCATGGCTCTTGTTCTCCTTGCCTCAAACCAAGTTGCAATCGCTTGCCCTTGGATTCTCTCTTCCTCCTATAGTTTCTCTTATGTCCTTGTCTCAAGTTGGAGAACAAAACTTTGCTTCTCTCTTCCTCTTGCATTTCAAGTTCACCTTAAGCGCTGAACTACAAGAACGTGTTGTGGTGGTGTCACTACCCTGCAATACAATTTCGAATGGACAAAATTTTGTGGTCGAGTGTACCACCCTGTTGTATGCAAACTCCACTTGTGGCAAGCTTTCTTCCCATAGCTTCAAGTTCTTCTTTAGGACAGCTCGCAACAATGTCGACAATGTACGGTTCACAACTTCGGTTAGCCCATCAGTTTGAGGATGACACGTTGTGGAGAATAACAGCCTTGTTCCAAGTTTTCCCCACAAGGTCTTCCAAAAGTAGCTCAAAAACTTGGTGTCACGACCAGATAAAATGGTACGCGGCACTCCATGTAAATGCACAATTTCCCTGGAAAACAATTCAGCAATGTGTGAAGCATCATCGCTCTTATGACAAGGAATAAAGTGTGCCATTTTGCTAAATCGATCAACAACAACAAAGATTGAATCCCTCCCCCTCTTGGTTCGTGGTAAACCAAGAACAAAGTCCATAGAAATATCCTCCCAAGGTACACTAGGAATAGGTAGAGGAGTGTATAAACCATGAGGGTTCGAACGGGACTTAGCTTTGTGGTAGGTTTCGCAGCGAAGAACATGTCTCTCCACATCTCTTCTTAACTTAGGCCAAAAAAAGTGATCAGCAAGTACTTGTTCTGTTTTCTTTGAACCAAAATGGCCCATAAGTCCACCTACATGTGCTTCCTGTACAAACAAAATGCAAACAGAACAATCTGGAATGCAGAGTTTATTCGCCCGAAACAAAAACCCATCATGCAAATGGAATTTTTCCCATCCCTTGCCACCACAACACTTGGAATATGGTTCAGCAAAATATGAATCAGTGGCATATAAATCTTTTATGCTTTCCAAACCAAGAATTTTAGCGTCAAGTTGTGAAAGTAAAATATGACGACGGGACAAAGCATCAGCTACAATATTATCTTGCCCTTTCTTATACTTAACAATGTATGGAAAAGACTCAATGAATTCACTCCATTTTGCATGCCTTCGGTTCAGTTTTAGTTGTCCTTTAAGGTGTTTCAAAGATTCATGGTCTGAATGTATCACAAATTCTTTAGGTAGAAGGTAGTGTTGCCAAATTTCCAAACTCCGAACAAGAGCATATAATTCTTTATCATAAACTGAATAATTCAAAATTGGGCCACTTAGCTTTTCACTGAAGTAAGCTATTGGCCTCTTTTCTTGCATGAGCACGCCTCCAATCCCTACACCACTTGCATCACATTCAATTTCAAATGTCTTACCGAAATCTGCAAGTGCGAGGACTGGGGCTGTTGTTAACTTCATTTTAAGCTCTTCAAATGCCTTCTCTTGTGCTTCACCCCATTTAAGAGGCACTTCTTTCTTTGTCAGCTCATTGATTGGAGCAGCTATGGTGCTGAAATCTTTCACAAATCGCCGGTAGAAACCAGCAATTTCGAGGAAGCTCCGAACTTGACTCACATTTTGTGGAGGCACCCACTCACGAACAGCTTTGATCTTTTCCTCATCCACCTCCACACCTTGTCCTGAAACAACAAAACCAAGAAACACTACCTTGTCAGTGCAAAAGGTGCAATTGTCAAGGTTAGCATATAACTTTTGCTCACGTAGGACAGCAAGCACACTTTGAATATGTTCAACATGTTCATCAAGGGATTTGCTGTAAATTAATATATCATCAAAGTAAACCACTACAAACTTGCCAATAAAAGCTCTAAGCACATGATTCATCAATCTCATGAAGGTACTAGGCGCATTAGTCAATCCAAAAGGCATTACCAACCATTCATACAACCCCAATTTTGTTTTAAAAGCTGTTTTCCACTCATCTCCTTCTCGCATTCTTATTTGGTGATATCCACTTCTCAAGTCAATTTTTGTGAAAACAATAGCACCACTAAGTTCATCAAGCATGTCATCAAGTCTAGGAATGGGATGTCTATACCTTACTGTGATGT
Source organism: Oryza officinalis (assembly GCA_008326285.1). Classification (NCBI taxonomy): domain Eukaryota; kingdom Viridiplantae; phylum Streptophyta; class Magnoliopsida; order Poales; family Poaceae; genus Oryza; species Oryza officinalis. The sequence continues at coordinate 384,471 of BDMV01000009.1, read as the reverse complement.
TATTAATAGCTCTACAATCAACCCACATTCTCCAGGACCCATCTTTCTTGGGAACTAAAAGAACAGGAACAGCACAAGGTGAAAGACTTTCTTGCACGTACCCCTTTTTGATCAACTCTTCCACTTGTCGCTGAATTTCTTTTGTTTCCTCTGGGTTGGTGCGATATGCAGCTCGGTTTGGAAGTGAGGCACCAGGAACAAGGTCAATTTGATGTTCAATCCCTCTGTTAGGTGGCAGCCCCGCTGGCACTTCATCTGGAAACACATCCTCATAATCCTGTAACACATTAAAAACAACACTTGGCAAAGTAGAGGGTAAGACGTTAGTGGAAAGAAAATTGCCCTTGTACAGGAGTACAAAGAACATGGCATTGGATTCACTCAACTCTTTTAAATCCCTCTTCCTAGCCATCTGTTGGCGTAGAATTTCGACCCGCCTTGCAACCAAACGGGTTCCACGTTTCCACGGCGGCCTGGGAGGTTTGCTTTACTCCAGTGCAGGTCCAAAGGCTTGCCTAGGTGCATGTAGGGCGTGCCAGTTGATTTGATCTACAATCAACAAGATAAACAAGTAAACCAGGTTAGAAAACAATGGCTGATCGGCCGATAGGCCGATGTCGCATTGTCGTGGCCCAGCCGATAGGGCATAGCTATATCAGCTTACTCGTGATAGAGTGAGATTAAAGCATGGATCTAATCTTATCGGCCTTCATCAACATACTGATATCAATTAATGGCATCGGCCGATAAGGAATAAAAATAACCACATTAGCTAATACTCTAATGTGAATCTATATGAACTAACCAACCAATATAAACATACTGATCACAGATAAACCCTAAAGAGTAATCTATAACAAATACATTTATATTCATCAATCCATTCATGTAGATGGCAGACACATATAAAAACCTTAGAATAATCATATGTATCAGGTAAGACTGGCTGAAACCCCAGTGCTATCCTTAATTACAACCGAAAACAGGCTTCGAGTTAAATCTCAAAACAGGACTAAGGTCGATAGCAACTCAAAGTGTGAATTGAGACTTAACACAAAGAAAATCAAGTCGCCGATTGCTTTTGGGGATGGTAAGTGTATTGAAAGATCTAACCAAGTATAGTAATTAAACCGTCGTCGGCAACAAACCCTAAAACGAGTAAATCGCTGGCGAAGCATAATTAAGACACTTGTCAAGATCATTCAACACATGATAAACGACGATCACATCATCGAGGCTTAACGTGTCTAAAGCGACACGTTAGCCCCAACGATGTAGATCGTCAGGCATGAGTTCTTACCTCTGCTCTGAGGAAGCAAGAATTCGCCAAAGATCAGATCTAAACCTACTTAATTTACAAGATACAATTGCCTAAAACCGAGCTTTATCTCTATTTGGCAACTTCCTTGAAGCTTATCCTGAGCCCAAACCAAGCCCACGCTGACTCTATCAACTTCCAGCCTCTATCGGCCAATGACCATACTAAATCCGTATCGGCTGATACGCTCTTCCTGGTAGCGCCTCTTCCAGTCCGATACGCTTACCGAGTCCGATACGAGACTTGGTTTGACTCCAATTCAGCCCTTTTCTCTGCGTCGGTTTCCTCTTCCTTCTCCAGGCCGATTACAAAAATCCGCTGTTAACACATGCCCCCCAATTCCGTTTCATTATATAATGTGGTAGAATTAGCTCCGAGGAACCCATCGACTTCTTTGCTAGGGTTTGTCTAAAACCGCGCAGATCCAGGCTCATAACTTCTCGCCACCTATTTCCTTGCGCAATTCCTCGTTCAGCCTCTTGCGCCTCGCGACTCCGGCGACTCCTCGGCGTCCCATCAGCATCAACCCCTTCATCAGCGACCTCTTCGACAGCACCAATGGCTTCCACTCTGTTCTACGCCTCTGAGATCCCCGTGGTAGGTCAATCCTTCACATTTTCATTTTCTCGCCGAGTTCCTCAAACTAGGGTTTCTGCTTTTTGCCTCCCCGGGTCATTACCTCATATTACTATTCATATGCCATAGGTCTTCAAAAATCAAATCTTAATCCCTACCAACCACAAATCCCACCGGTTCCTTCTAGGCCCCATGGGCAACTGCGACCCAACCTGGCTGATAAACGTAGAGACCAACAGAGTTCCTTTTAAACAAGCCAAGCCTAACGTTTCTTCTTGGAAGCACACCTTCAGATCCTGGCCGTCAAAGCTCAATGGCTACATGGAGGACCATGGTGGTTTATCCAACTTTGGTTAACTATCCATACCAACACCATAGTCGATCGGCCTCCATTATTGGACTCCTGCTTCCCATCGAAATATGCCGATCACGAAGATCCCAGAACCAGAAGGTGCATGTCTTTTGGAGAAGCGGCCTCTGTCTATCCTGGAGCAGATCAATCGGCCGAAGACATGTCCACATGGTTTATCCGATTCTATACCGGCCCCCCATCAGTTAAGATGGACATGTTCGTTTACACTTCAGACCAAGATTTTGAACTCCCTGACGATCTTCATTTGGACCTGGTGAATGATGACATGGAGTCGCGGGAATCATTTATGATCGGCATCACCCCATGCCTGCTCCCAATAGGCATATTCCAAGGAAGAAGCACCAGCCTATCGTATGAATTCTACAACCCCATGGTGGCTGCTAGACAGTGCGGGCTTGGACAACTCCCCATCAACTTATACTTCCATAAGCTCCTAGAGAGCAGGGGCACGGTTTCACCAGCGTTGATCATGAGTAAAGCACTAGAGATTGAAATCCCAAACCTGGGTGACTGTGACCGATTGCATCTGAGCGCCTTCATCCACATCAGCTTCCAAGCATGGTGGCAAGAATGGGCTGCTCATATCTTTCATCAATCGGCCAGATTTTATGTAACAGAGTTTATGAAGGATATCAACCCTCAAGTCCCTGATGGCCCGATTCCATCCGTGAGCAATAGTGGACAGAAGATATCATATGCAATGGTCCTGGCTCCATCGGGCAATTCTGTTCTAGAATCAGCTATCGGCCTTACTGCCCCAAAGGTCTCATCGCTGCTCCAAGGACCGATAGCCAAAGAAACCACCAAAAGGAAGGCGCCGGCAAGGGACAAACCCCAAAAACCTATGAAAAAGTCCAAGGTTGCTGACCAGGCTGATCCTGTCCAATTAGACCCCTCCGTAGAAGAGTTTCTGGACGACCAAATAATGGAGGAGGAGGTCGATGCAGCTGCCGCTGATGCGCCTGAAGAAGAAAATCCATTGGCCGAGACTACTAAGGAACCATCGGCCAAGACCACCGCAATCCCACCGGTCGATGACCAAGCCGACACCACCCAGCCAAGGAAAACCAGGCATGCAATCCGCAAGGTAACACATTTCCTTTCTTGAATTTATGCAATCTCCTTTTGTTGGTATGTTACATCTCGATCCCTTGCAGGTTCTTGCATCGTCTTTGTTGAAGGAACGAACTCAATCAGCCCCTTTGGCAAGAACCAAGAAAGCAACCTTGCAAAGGCGCGAACGAGCCAAGGCCCAACTGAGAACACTGTCTCCTTCTCCACCACCCTCTCCGATTGCCTCGGTAAGAGTTAATCTCTTTTTGTCTTATCCTTCTGATGATATGGATCTGATCGTCTTTTCTTGTCCCTTTTCAGCCACGAGCTCCATCACCTGCACCACATCGGCCAACCCCTTCGCCTACGGTATCAAGACAGCAAAAGGAAGCCGACGCCAGCACAGCCGATGTCCATTCTCAGGTAAACCAGATCACTTTGATTCCTTTGCCGATTTCTTGTCTGACTAGGCTGACCATGCCCTATGTTGATATTTAAAGAACTTAGCCAATATGTTTTCTTTTGATATCGGCCAATTCCTTGATGACGAGGACAAAGAGCCACCCATCACAGCCAAGGCGTCGATCTCTAACGAACTGAAGAACCAGCTGTCTGACATCGCCAATCGGCTAGAGTCATCGTTGGAATTCTTGGTGGAGGATTGCACTTCCATCAGAATCAGGGTACAAGAAATTCAAGACCAACTGCCTGAAGACCTGATGGAAAACCTGACACCGGCCATCTTCTTGGAACAATACCGATTTAAGCTCCACAAGGCGAAAGAAAGAATCGCAGAGAGGCGGGAACGTGAAAGCTTGGAATCGGCCTTAACTGCCAGCAAAGCTCAAGTCAATTCCGATAAGACTAGATTGGATGAACTGGCTGTTGAGCCGATTATCCTAAACATCAGGCTTGAAGAACTCCTCCGTCTCGAAGCAGATTTGCCACTGAAGCTAGAAGCCACCCGCAAAGAAATCCAAGAAGTTGAAGCCGGAATAGCTGCATCACCCAAAGCCATAGAAGACCAAACGGCGAAGCTTAAGGCATCGGCCAAGTACCTTGCAACCCTGAGCAAATCTTTGAAGCCAATCCCAGGGTCGACGGCCGATGACGCCCAAGTAATAGAAGACATTGACCAAATCCGTCGTAGGGCCATTGCAGCTATTGAAAACTTCATAGGGTGATGTAATATATTTTGTGTCCTTCTTGTAAACAGATAACTTCTTGTCTTGATTAACATAAATCTCATCGGCCAATCAGCCGAATTTGACCTGGTCAAATCTGAAAAAGTCCGAGCTTGGGATAATCATAAATTGCATTGGCCAAGCGGCCGAATCTAATGTGAGCAAATCTGAAACAAAAAGTTTTTCAAATCTGAAAACATGAATCAATCTGATAAACTTGAAGAATCTTGAAGAAAAATCTTGAAAAATTTCGCGCTTGTATATATATCTGCCCCCCAAATTTTGGAAGATGAGGGCTCATGTTGTAAAATTTGAACTAAGGGCGATAATGCATATCGGCCATCTAAAGACGATGCGTACCACATCGGCTATTATCATAAATCGGCTGGCAAGCCGATCATGAATCGATCCAGACGCTAGGATAATATTTCTTCAAGGATTTGCCATTAAGAGCTCTACGATAAATTTCACCATCCAATCCTTTGAGCAAATAAGCATTGCGGGGAGCACATCGATGGATCTGAAAAGGACCTTCCCAATTGGGTGACCACTTGCCGAATTTATTATCTCTAGAACCAATCAGCATTATTAACTTCCAAACAAGATCCCCTTCCTCAAATGACTTGGCGACAACTTTCTTATTATAATGACGAGCAACGCGAACTTTATCCCGCTTTATTTTCTCCAAAGCCCGCAATCGGACGTGCGCCAAATCATCTAACTCATCAACCATAAGATTATGATATTCATCGGCTATCAAGTCGTCTTGCAAAGCAATCCTACTTGAGCCGATGTTGGTCTCCCACGGCAGTACAGCTTCATGTCCATAAACCAGCTTATAAGGTGGCACTTGAGTTGCACCATGACAAGTCATCTGATACGCCCAAAGGGAATCGGCCAGCGTGGTATGCCACCGCCTTGGCTGTTCATCAATTTTTCTCTTGATCAACTTAATTAAAGTCTTATTAGAAGCTTCTGCCTACCCATTGGCTTGTGCATAATATGGAGAAGAATTTAGTAGCTTGATGCCCATGCTGTCGGCAAACTGCACAAATTCATCGGACACGAAAATTGATCCCTGATCTGTAGTCAATGTTTGGGGTAACCCAAACTGATATATAATATGCTCCTTGACAAACTGAATTGCATCCTTGGAATCAACCTTCTTAAGAGGGATGGCCTCAACCCACTTTGTGAAGTAATCGGTAGCCACTAAAATATACTTGTGGCCTTTGCTCGATGGTGGATTAATCTGCCCGATCATATGTATACCCCATCCTCGAAACGGCCACGGCTTTATGATTGGATGCATAGCTGATGCCGGTGCTCTCTGAATTGCTCCAAACTTTTGGCAGTCTTGACATCCTTTATAATACTTGAAACAATCCTCAAGCATTGTTGGCCAAAAATATCCAACTCGCTTCAAAAGCCATCTCATTTTATGGGCTGATTGATGGGTTCCACAAATGCCTTCATGTACCTCGCTCATAATAATTTTGGCCTCCTCTAGACCTAAGCACTTGAGCAAGACACCATCAATCATCCGATAATATAGATCATTGTCCAGTAAGACATAATGTAAAACTGTATACTTCATCTTTCGTGACGCCGATTGAGAAGGATTTCTCAGATATTGGATGATAGCAAACCTCCAATCATCGGCATCCACGTTGGCAATTTGAATCTGAACATCTTTGGCCATCGGCTTGTATCCTGATACCCCTTGAGCTAAATCATTGGCCTCAAAATTCTGCTTCCTGGGTATATGCCTCATCGTCAGAATCTTGAAAACCTATAGCAACTCCTTGCACTCCTCATTGTAAACTCTGAGAATATCATTCTTGCATTCATACTCCCCAGAAAGTTGATTAATGACCAACTACGAATCACCAATGATCTCTACGGAATCGGCCTCGACCTCTTGTAATAACTGCAAACCTTTGAGAACAGCCTCATACTCTGCCTGATTGTTAGTATAATAAGGCTTGATAGTAAAGGCAAATTCGAAGCTTGCCCCCCGAGGGGATATGATGACTAGGCCGATACCGCACCCATGTCTGCAAACAGACCCATTAAAATACAATGTCCATGGCACAATATCTGAATATGCAATTGAATCATCTCTATGCTAAACAATAAAATCGGCCAGGGCTTGTCCCTTGATTGCTTTGGCCGATTCATACCGAAGGTCAAACTCTGTTAAGGCAAAAATCCACTTCCCAATTCTCCCTTTCAACACGGGGGCCGATAACATGTATTTCATCACATCGGCCTTACTTACCACAATGCACTCATTGGAAAGTAAATAATGCCTCAGGTTAGTACATGAGAAATATAAGCACAAACATAGTTTCTCCACTGGCGTGTACCTTGTTTCGGCATCTAACAACCTCCTGCTGAGATAGAAAATAACTCGTTCTTTACCGTCAATTTCTTGAACCAAAACTGAGCCGATAGACTTCTCATCGGCCGATAGGTACAGCCTGAACGGAACTCTCTTCTGTGGTGGAATTAGAACTGGTGGGGAGCTCAAATACTCTTTGATGTCGTCCAGCACCTTTTGCTGCCTGTCACCCCATGTAAACTCTTGATCGTCTTTTATCTTCAACAATGAAGTGAACGACTCTATTCTTCCTGATAGGTTCGATATAAAGCGCCGGACAAAGTTGATCTTACCGAGCAGAGATTATAACTTGGTCTTGTTCGTCGAAGGCTTGATCTCCTTTATAGCGTCAATATTCTTCTGTGTAATCTCAATTCCTCTTTCGTGGACCAAGAAACCCAAAAACTGACCGGCCGATACGCCGAAGGCACACTTGTTAGGGTTCATTTTGAGACCATACTTCCTTGCTCTTTCTAGTACCTTGCGTAAATCGGCCAGGTGCATATCATACTCTTTTGACTTTACGACGACGTCATCGATGTAAACCTCAATCAAAGAGCCGATAAGATCGTGAAAAATATGATTCATGGCCCTCTAATAAGTAGCTCCAGCGTTTTTCAAACCGAACGTCATCACAACCCACTTGTATAGGCCGATTGCCCCTGGACACCGGAAGGCTGTTTTGTGAATATCTCCTTCGGCCATGAAAATCTGGTTGTAGCCTGCGTTCCCATCCATGAAACTGATAATTTTATGTCCAGACACGACATCTACCAGTAGATCGGCCAATGGCATAGGGTACTCATCTTTTGGCGTTGCTTTATTCAAGTCTCTGAAATCGATACACACCCTAAGCTTGCCGTTTTTCTTCAACACTGGAACTATGTTGGAGACCCACTCCGCATATCGGCAGGGTCTTATAAAGTTGGCATCGTAAAGTCTTGTGATCTCTGCCTTAATAGCTTCATGCATATCGGCCTTAAATCTCCTAGGAGCTTGTTTAAATGGCCGATAGCCTGGTTTGATAGGTAACCGATGTTCTACGATCGATCGGCTTAATCCTGGCATCTCATGATATTCCCATGCAAAACAATCCATGAATTCTTTCAAAAGATTTATCAAGTTATTCTTATAATCCCTTGGCAGGTTAGCACTTACATACGTCGGCCTAGGCCTATCACCTATCCCTATATCAACCTCTTCGAGCTGATCGGCCGACGTAAAGCCTTGTCCCAATTTTCCATCTAACTCATCCACCGCATCATCTGTGTAGGGACTAGCTTTCTTATCTTGGGCAGTGGATGAGACATCTTTGTTAAAGCAACTGTTTGTCTTGATCTTCAATTGTCTCGATGTCGCAATCAATTACTTTGAGGAAATCGGCATCCCAGACTCGTCCGGACAAGCAATCGATTCCCTCCATCTCCCAAACTGCGAGATCGGCATTGGCCACGTGTACTGACTGATCGGCCTGCACGATCTCGACCTGGTCCCCTTGCCATTGTATAAGGCATTGGTGCATTGTTGAGGGGACGCAACAATTTGCGTGGATCCAATCGCGTCCCAACAACAGGCTGTAGGAATCCTTTCCATCAAAGACGAAAAAAGTGGTGGGTATCGTCTTGTTGCCCACGGTGAGCTCCACATTTAGCACCCCCTTCGCCTCGGATGCGTTGCCACCAAAGTCTTTCAGCACCATGTTGGTCTTGATGAGATCCTCAGGTACTTTTCCCAGCTTCCTGAAAGTCGCATATGGCATTAAGTTTACTGCCGCGCCGCCGTCGACCAGCATCTTCGTCATCGGCCACCCATTGATGAATCCCTTGATGTATAACGGCTGTAGGTGCCTGTAGCTGGTGTCGGCCGGCTTGTCGAACACGGCTTGGTCTGGCGATAACCGTAGTGTAGCCGAGGGCTGCTCATCGTCGGCCATCGCTTCATCGGCCATCTGCACGCTGTATTTTGCTGGCAATATGAAAACCATATTAACTGAAGCCGATGCTACTCCTTTACCTTTTGCAGATGCAGGGGCTTGTGCTGATTTCGAGGTGCCTTCATCGGCCTTGACCACCGTAGATTTTATCCTCCACTCTTTTTTAGTCCTGGTGGGCCGATGGGTGGTTGTTGCTTGCTGCTCCTGGACCTGCTCTTTCTTCCTCAGCCTTTGTACCCATCGTTTTTGGGTCTTGGTAAACACGTCGCTTGGGCACCACTGAGGATTCTAGGGTTGATCGTCGTCTTTCGTGCATCGGCCCTAGCCTTACGTGCACAGATTTTCTTTGCTTGGTTGGCCGATGCGTTTGCCTGTTCGAGCTGCCTTGATGAGGGTCTTCTGTGTCATTGCACGCAGGGCACTCTTGGATGGATGGCAACCTCATCCCTTCATTCCAGCAGAACCGGAAAAACTCGCACTCCCAATGCGGGTCGTAGAAGTTGTCTTGATCAGAGTAGTCTTGTGCTTGTTCTTCCCGCCGCCGCTGGTATTTTCTGATCAGGCCCTCTGAGGTCTGATAAGGTCGCTTGCCGGTCCGATGGCCATCGCCGTCGGCCCTGTCCGCCCGCACCATGTTGACTGGGAACGGGTGTCCTTCTATCTTCATCGGCCGCTTGGCATCATCGATCTTAATCCTGCCCTGCTCGATGGCCGATTGGATCTGTTGTCGGAAGATCTTGCATTCGTTGGTATGATGGGAATATGTATTGTGCCACTTGCAATATCTCCTCTTCTTGATTTCTTCGGCCGATGGTAGTATATGACCTACTGGCAGTTGGATCTGCTTTTCAAGTAGGAGTAAGTCAAATATCTTGTCGGCCTTGTTGATGTCGAAGTCGTACTTATCTTCCTTATCGCCTTTCTTGGCCCATTGGCATGTCATCGGCTTCTTCATCCGGGCCCACTCGGCTAGATCGACGTCGGCATCTTCTTCGCCGCCTTCGTCGGAGGCGTACTGATAGACCGTATTGATCTTCTTCATGAACTTCTTCACCTCCTGGAATCGCTGCTCGTGGGCCGATACTCGTTGTGCTTGCTGAGCTAGGCTGTCAAATTCCTGAGAGGAGAATCTTTCTCGTATCGGCCCTAATATTCCTCGAAACGCCAAATCGGCCAGTTGGGAATCGGTCAAACTAAGGCTGTAGCACCTATTCCGGATGTCCCTGAATCATTGAATGTATTCCGGGACCAATTCGTCAACCCTCTGCCTGATGGCGGTGTGATCGGATAGCTTCATCTCTTGTACGCCATTGTAAAAGTATCTATGAAACTATTTCTCCAAGTCGATCCATCCTCTGATGGAATTGCAGGGTAAAGAGGAGAACCATGTAAATGCTGACCCTGACAAAGACAGAGGGAAAAACCTCACCCTCAATGCCTCTATGGCCGATGCCTCCCCACACTGTGCTAGGAATCGGCTCACGTGCTCGTATGTTGAGACGTTGTCCTGCCCCGAAAACTTGGAGAAGTCCGGGATTTTGTATCGGCTTGGCAGTGGCACTCTGTCGAATTCCTCGGGATATGGGTGCCGATACACCGTAGAGCTCTCCTTGGGCTTCAAGCTGAACTGATCTCGCATCACCTCGGCTATCATGTCAGCCCAGTATCCTGCGGGCTGGTGTGGGAAGTCCTGGTGGTAGGACTGCTGTAGGCCCTTCGCCCGATATTGCCTGGGAGAGTACGGTTGGAAGTGATGGTTCAAGTTCTGTGCATCGTACTGCCCTGCAGTATACTGCTGGTAGCCTTGCGGCGCATTGTACGCAATCGGTGGCGGAGGGTTACTGAACACGGGGGCTTGAGGTTGTCCGGCCGATGGCGGGTTCACTGGGACTTGCTGCATCGGCTCGATCACCGGTTGTTTCCCCTTTGTCCATTGTGCAAATTGTTCCTCCGTGATGTGCTGGGGACTTCCTCCCGCTTGCTTGGCTAGGACCAGTGGCATGGTTGGCACCGGCTGAGCCGATGGAGGCGGGATCGGCGCCGTCGGCTGTGGGGTTGAACTCAAATCGGTCCTCAGGGTCCGATAAGCGGGGAACTTGTTTTCAGGCAAGAAAATCGGCCCTTGAGGTTTGTACTGGTGAATTGAGCCATCTAGGGCTGATTTGACCGTATTGGTCAATGTATTCACCAGAATCCCCGACTGGTTGACCAGCGCAGAGTGGACTGCGGAGTCGATGCGGTCTTGCAACGTCGGCGCGGCGTTCTCTTCAGTTTTGACGGCGTGGTCGTGGGCTGCCGCCGACGTGGTGGCTCCATCTTCAGGGCTCGGCATTATCACCTTAGATTTTTGGATGAGGGTGTCTTGCCGAGTCCTAGAGTACATCTGCAGGTACATGTTCCGGAATTGCTCGACCAGCTTGTCCATCTCAGCTGTTTGCTCCTCGTTGAGCTGGTCGACAGTCACGGGGATGACGTTCTCCTCAGAGACCTCGTTCTGCTTTCACATGCTGCAGTGATCTTCTTGCTGTTGCAAAGCTTGTGTTCTTGATGTCTCAGCAGGCGTGCCAAAAGCGTGTTGGCGTAGAATTTCGACCCGCCTTGCAACCAAACGGGTTTCACGTTTCCACGGCGGCCTGGGAGGTTTGCTATACTCCAGTGCAAGTCCAAAGGCTTGCCTAGGTGCGTGTAGGGCGTGCCAGTTAATTTGATCTGCAATCAACAAGATAAACAAGTAAACCAGGTTAGAAAACAATGGCTGATCGGCCGATAGGCCGATGTCGCATTGTCGTGGCCTAGCCGATAGGGCATAGCTATATTAGCTTACTCATGATAGAGTGAGATTAAAGCATGGATCTAATCTTATCGGCCTTCATCAACATACTGAAATCAATTAATGGTATCGGCCGATAAGGAATAAAAATAACCACATTAGCTAATACTCTAATGTGAATCTATATGAACTAACCAACCAATATAAACATACTGATCACAGATAAACCCTAAAGAGTAATCTATAACAAATACATTTATATTCATCAATCCATTCATGTAGATGGCAGACACATATAAAAACCTTAGAATAATCATATGTATCAGGTAAGACTGGCTGAAACCCCAGTGCTATCCTTAATTACAACCGAAAACAGGCTTCGAGTTAAATCTCAAAACAGGACTAAGGTCGATAGCAACTCAAAGTGTGAATTGAGACTTAACACAAAGAAAATCAAGTCGTCGATTGCTTTTGGGGATGGTAAGTGTATTGAAAGATCTAACCAAGTATAGTAATTAAACCGTCATCGGCAACAAACCCTAAAACGAGTAAATCGCTGGGAAAGCATAATTAAGACACTTGTCAAGATGATTCAACACATGATAAACGACGATCACATCATCGAGGCTTAACGTGTCTAAAGCGACACGTTAGCCCCGACGATGTAGATCGTCGGGCACGAGTTCTTACCTCTGCTCTGGGGAAGCGAGAACTCGCCGGAGATAACCTCTTGCGAGGCTTGGCGATGCGCCGACAGTAGATTGAAACAAACTAATTGTTGTATTGAGTTGTGAGAGAGTTTCTATGTACATACTACCGGGATATTTATACCCGAGATTACAACATGGTCCTTGTAGGACACGATCTTATCTCTAACTAACAAACAAGTCTTTGCGGCAGAATCTTGCCAAAGATCAGATCTAAACCTACTTAATTTACAAGATACAATTGCCTAAAACCAAACTTTATCTCTATTTGGCAACTTCCTTGAAGCTTATCCTGAGCCCAAACCAAGCCCACGCTGACTCTGTCAACTTCCAGCCTCTATCGGCCAATGACCATACTGAATCGGCCGATACGCTCTTCCTGGTAGCGCCTCTTAGAGTCCGATACGCTTACCGAGTCCAATACGAGACTTGGTTCGACTCCAATTTAGCCCTTTTCTCCGCGTCGGTTTCCTCTTCCTTCTCTGGGCCGATTACGAAAATCCGCTGTTAACACCATCATGACTAATCCCTCTTTTCCCATTGTCTTGGTTTTCTGCAGCTGTGGGGTTTTATTTGGCTTTGAAAACACTCCCTCACTATTTTTGTGGGTCTCTCGCAATTGTTTCTCGCTCGCTCGCTGATTTCTTTTTAGATCATCCTTGAAAATCTTCTCCAGTGTCAAAGGGAGCAATGAGATTCTCTCTCCTTTGTACATGAAGGTCAGCTTGTTTGTTCTTCCAAGAATCTGAACATCACGATCATATAACCATGGTCTACCTAGTAGCAGTTGGCATGCTTGCATAGGTACCACATCACACTCCACATGATCATTATACCGCCCAATAGAGAAAGGAACCGTCACAATATTGTTCACACGCAGCGCACCACAATCATTAAGCCATTGCATCTTGTATGGATTAGGATGACGCCACTGCTTTAGCCCTAATCTATCAACCAACTCTTGACTGGCAATATTATTGCAGCTGCCACTATCAACAATGATTCTACACAATTTCTCTTTGATCATGCCTCTAGTATGGAAGAGATTGTGTCGCTGCCCATTCTCTTCTTTTACAGCAGAAACATTGAGCACTCGAAGAGAAATAAAGCAATTATTATCACTTTCATCGGGTTGGATCTCATTGTCATCATTGCTTTCATTTTCTTCATCATATCTTGGACCAACTTCTTCCTGATCACTTTCAGATTCCCATTCACCATGCTCATTCACAATCATGGTCCTCCTACTTGGACATTGGGCTGCAATATGTCCACGACCATGGCACTTGTGGCACACTATTTCTCTGCTACGTGTAGAGGACGCAGCGGCTGAAGCAACACTTGGGGCTGCTGCACTTGCAGTAGATCGCTGCTGATTTGCAGGAGATGATGCAGTAGAAACCGCCATCTTTGATGGAGCAATCGATGGAGAGGGCCTAGCTGCAACACCTTGAGATCGACCCCCACCAAAAGAAGTACCGGACTGCTGCTTGCGCCATGGGGCAGCTATGGAACAGCTGCCATAAGATTTTCCACGTGACTCTTGCCACAATTTTCCTCTCCGTGCACTTAGCTTGATCAACAAGTTCTTGCAAAGTACTCAACAAAATCAGAAATCTCTTCATTAAGACCACCTAAAAATCTTGCCATTTTTGACTCCGGATCTTCTCTAATTTCAGCATGCACTAACAGCAGCTCCATCTCCTTATAATACTCATCAACCGTTCTTTTTCCTTGCTTCAACGCTTGCAACCTATTGCGAAGGTCACGCTGATAGCTTGAGGGTACAAATCGCCTTCTCATCACGTCCCAACTCAACTTGATTCTCTTGTACTTGATTCCACCAAGTCAGAGCATAGCCAGAGAACTCAACTGAAGCAAGATTCACACGCCTCTGATCAGAAAGATTATGAACTCTAAAAATCTGATCACATTGCTCAGCCCACTCAAGATATGCATCAGCATCTTCTTTTCCAGTGAATTTGGGAATTCTCAACTTGACACGAGCTATGTTGTCCGGGTCATCTCTATTACGATGACCATGATGATGCTCTCTTTCTCCATAATCAGCACGCCGCCGATGATCTCGGCGCCGCCCAAACAGCCCATCATTTGCAAAGGGATTTTCATTATCATCAAACCCCTCTTCATCATCAAAGTCACCAAATTCTTCATCTTCAAAGCGCACATGGTGGTCACGACCACGCCCGTGACCATGTCCTCCATTGCGGCATGGATGACCAGCCCGCCTATCACCACCACGACCATCTCTGAAACGGTCATGAACGCCATGTCCCGCATCAGAATTCTCACCACCAAATTCATCATGTTGATGGTGAGGTGCCCTTCTCTCGGCCATTTGGCGCAACTCAGCCCGTGCAACAGGGGGTTCTTCTTCTCCATGACGTTTACCATGAATACTCGAATTGGAGTCTGCCATATTAGCACTTATGCAAGAAAAATGGAATAGGTAAATTTGTGGAATCACACACCTCACCTCTTACTTACCAATGTTCTTGCCTGTTCTCAAGGACAGTGATTGTGCTAGTGTAGCAGCTCAACGGAAGTGATTGAGAGGTCGCAAGGATTATGAGTCAAACGTCCCAGTTTCAGTTTTTGGTGGAGCTATAGGTGACTAATCAAGGGAGGCTACGGTACTGCAATCCAAATGGTTTGATGTGTTCAAAGTTGCTGCTATTGAGACTACCACCAACTTGAATATGTAAACTGAAATTTTCAGCAAACAAACCGCAACAAAACCCCTTGAACTTCTTTTTCTTTCTTCCTTTTTTTTCTCTCTTTTTTGACTCTTTTCTTTCTTCTCTGAAATTTTTTAACACTAATATGGGTGCAGATAACAAATGAAACACGACACAAAATATATGAAAATGGTGACTACCAACTTGATGATTTATTTTGTGGCTTTTTAGTGGACTTTAGGTGATGAACAAAATAGTAGTATATGATGGACAAAAACAAGGTAAATATGTGGATGATGGTAAGACCTATCGTGACAACCATTGCTCTGATACCATATGATAAGTACCGAAATGATTCGGTGAAAGGGATGGCCCGATCTTCACGACAACAGGTGACGAATCGAAGGAAAGTTGCTGCGAACAGCGGGGGATAACTAGCTTTATACCCGTCCAAGGTTGGATGCGACCACACGACGGGGAGAGAGGCACCGAAACCGTGAAGACTTCGCTTGATCTCCGAATGACCACAGAACCACAATCCGGAACTAATTCACACAGTACGGCGCAGCCGAACGGAAGCCGTAGAGCACGAAGTAGGGGATTCCGAGGAATCACTTCACAAGTCCAAGAAGAACAAGGAAGAACAATGGTTTGAGTAAGGCACTCAGCAGTCTCGGCTACGATATGATGTCGTTTATCAAAAATGATCAAAAGTCCCCTAATAGCTTAGAGGCAGGGGATATATATACTAGGAAATCCCCTCCTAGATAGGTGTGAAAATGATATAGAGTTTCTGAAGAAAGGCTATGTGAAAGGTCTCCTCGAGATGACATTCCGAAGTGGCTTCGCGTGACTGTTGGCCTCCAGAGCAGTTTCTACTAAACTGACCATAACTCCTTATTGGGAAGTCCAATTGACAAACCGTTTGTTGGGTGTGAAAATAGACTCGAAGAGCTTTCCAGACATGTGCAACATGCATCACGAAACATTGTGGATTAGTACAGTTTTGCACGAGAAGTTGTACCAATATGCTGACCTGGCAGACTCTTAGCCTTCAGAGCAGTCTTGACTAAGCTGTGTATATCTCACCATTGACACGTCCAAAAGTGGTGAGGTTTGTTGCATTGGAAAATAGACTTGATGAGCTTTCCAAAATGTCCTCATGGGCCTCAAAAGCTTCTTGGAGTGGAGAGATATGAACATTTCTTCTATTGGTCCATTTTGGACTGTACTGGTCCCGATTCTTCCTCCTCTTTAAACCTAAACATAATCAAGGTAGAACACTTAGGTAGTATAACATTCTCATGTATATCAAAGTTAATTCCAGCTAGAGTGAGTTCACCTCTTTTTGGAGTAGTTTTGCACGGCTACGCGTAATTAGCCCTTGATTTGTATCCTTTGAACTTGAGCTAGCGTGCATGGTTGGGATGTCCTCATCAGAACGGGACCGCACTCCGATCATCTTGTTAGGTACGCAAGCATACTAACAAGGGCATCTCTTCAAGCACTCTGCTAAAAGATATATATAGAGCAACTATGAGTACAAAAGCACCAGCAAGCCACCACACAAAAAAATGCATATGATAGGGGTATTTCAAGGAATGGCTTCCGGTCCTTTATGCGTAAAGCAAGTTTTTGTAAATCTTTTCACAAGCCTAAAACCTAGCATAGACTGATCAAATTTTAATACCATAGTTCATTAATCAACGACTATTCTGTCCACCATCCATTGTGATTCCAAGGATAGCTTCCCGCCATTATGTCGTCATGGTTTTCTGGGGTCTACCCCTTCTCGCCTCCTGAGAAGTGGATCCACCAGCGTAAAAATCATCATGCAATGTCCCATCCCAATCATTTTAAGAATTTAGAGTCTAGCCAAGTGTAATACATGTCCCGATGCTCAGTGACCGCGAGCACGGCTATTCGAATAGATTTGATTTACTCACACTGCAGCGGATGTACACTTTACCCGTACTCCGTGACTTGCCTAACACATGAGCCAAAGTCCCAATGAATGAGACGCATCACGGCAAAGCATTTCAATAACCTCACATTGGCAGTACCCGCTCCATGAACTTGTATCCTCATGCACTCTAGGCGTACACAGTTTCTAGCAGTGAGAGGAGTTTTGGCGCTCCCGGGAGGAAGGACTTACACATGCATTAAGTTATAATTAAGTTTAGTTTTACACATGGCGGTCCTACCGGTGGCGACCCCACCGTAGGCCCCCGCCTCTTATACACATCAAGAAGACCACTATGCATGGATACTGCCTCCGCTCGGCCATTTACTCCGCTAGGTCTATGCCCATTCGTGAAGTACGGTTGTACGGGGGTCGTTCCATGCTTAGCTTCATGGCTCGGTCCTTAACTGACTAGGGACAGCACTAGCCTTTACCGGACACCACCCAAGTCCTCCAGCTGCCCCAGTCGAAAACAGTTATTTGGTTTTATCTTTCCTTTCACAAATCATGTCATCAATATCATGGCAATGTGGTGCTCATGTCTCCACATACCGTATGTCAATTACCTTCCCTAAGGTAATTGCCCAAGCATATAGCATTTAATAAATATGAGAATGCATGAATCTAAATTAGCATTTCTAAGCATTTGTCATAAATCACTAGGGATTCACACGTATTTATGGGTACAAGGAAATAAGGTAAACAATAGTCAAAGGCATGGCATAATAACAAGTAGGATATTCACCATTGCATGCAATTTTATTTGTAAACAGAGTAAGTTCGCAATTGGGATCAACATGTTCAAGGATTAGTGATGACTTGCCTGCTCAAGATAGTCCTTACTCTATAATCTTGATCAACCTTCACCTCCTGGAAGCTGCACACGTTGCCTCATGACTAATCGATACACCGATACTATAATACGTGAGAAAAACCAATATTCAACCAACAATCAAACATGCGCAAACAAATATAAATGTTGGAGTCGTACCTAGGGCTGCTCATATTAGTCGTGTTTGCTAATGGATTCCAACATGCCAAGGGTGTCTCACTTATGGCCACAACTGCTTATATAGGCAAGGGAAAATGGAGGTAGCCTAGGCTCTAAGTTACTTAACATGCAAGCACCTTATGGGGCAAGGAAGCTTAGGGGCTTGGATTTCCTAATTCATATATCTTCATGGTGGCTTATTTAGGAGCTAACCAGCACAATATAAATCAGATGTACATTTTGCTAACATGTGATTTGGTCTAGCTACTGGGATATGGAAGGATTATATCACTACACATGCTTATATTTAAATAAAATGGTTATGTCCTAAAGACTAAAGTATGGTTCTGCCATTGGGTAGGTCTAGGATCAACCGAATCATCATAGTGCACCATCCATATTATTATTCTATCAATGGAGTCATTATTTTAATTATGGACATATTTTATTAAATGGAACTAGTATTTCCTAAGCTTCAATTAATTTGAAACAATACTTCTAATTAGTCTACATGGTTTCCACAGTGATAAAGCATGTTAAAGACAATTATTCTTATACCTAGTTTACTGTACAAAATCCCTTTTTATTTATTAGCACACTTTTAGGTTGACCATTATCTAATCATTTGATATTAATTATTTTATAAATAAATATATTCATTAAATAGTGAACTATATATTATTGGAAAGTTCATGAATTTAGATGAATTTAGGTTCAAGTTTCGCTCGAATCAAAGCTAAAATGAATAAGTTACGCTTGTTAAAAGATTCAAATTAGAATTAGTTCGAGAAATTGTGAAAATGTACTGTTCATAATTCATTCATTTTTAATCCATTTTGTCCTAATATATTTGCGTTAGCCGATTAAGGTATTAACCCATTTTAATTTATGCGATTCCGAATAAATTAGATTCCGATTTAATAATTAACCCTAATGAATAAATGAATGACTAAATAACCGCAAAGAATAACTAGGTGGATAAATAGATTAATGAGGGAAAACTGAATAGATAATTAATAGACTAAATACCTAAATAAATCACCGATTAAAGAGATAACCGCAATTTATTATATAAGGATTTTCAAAAATAGCCGACGACTAATCCTCCGATTAATATATACGTATATATATAACTTAATGAATAAATATCTAAATAATTAGCTAAATAAATAACCCATTAAATAAATAACCAATTTAGTGAATAATCTCAATTTACTAAATAATCCTGATTTATTTTCTAGAAGTTCCCAAAATAATCGGTGATTAATTAATCGACTAACATGTATATATATATCTATATATATAAATTAAAATTTCCGATTTCCTAAATTTTCTTTCTTTTATTTTATTTTCATTTTCCCTTATTCTTTTTCTCTCTTCTTTTTCTTTTCCCTTTTCTTTTTCTCTATTTCTTTTTCTCTCTATTCTTTTTCTTTTTCTCTTTTTCTCTCATGCTTCCTCCCTCCTTCTCTCGGCCTCTCTTTCTCTCTGCCACACTTCTCTTTTCTTCTCTCTCCCTCCCGCTACTCCTCTCTTCCTCTCTGCCTCTACCGAGCCGAGGCAGCGGCGGCGCAAGGGAGGCGAGGGGGGGCGGCGCTTACCCGGGGCCGGCGGCGATGAGCCAAGCGGCGGCGGCAAGACGGCGGCAATGCGGCGACAGAGCAGGGCGGCAGCACGGTGGCAGCGTGGCGACGGCCCGGGTGGAGAAGGGGAAAAGGGAGCGGGGTGGGGGAGAGACGGGGTGGAGGGGAAGGGAGGCCGGGGGATTTTTAGGGGTGGGGCAGGGGCGTGGAGGCCGGTGCGACGCAGGCCGATGCGACGGCGCGCGGCGATGCGGGGCGCGAGGCAGCCGTGGCGATGCGACGGCGCGCGGTGACGGGACAGTGGGTGGCGGAGGGGGCACGGGGCTCAAGGCGGCACGGCGGCAGCAGTAGAGGCGCGGGGATGGGCTAGGGACTTGGTTGCACAGGTGGCGGACAATGAACAGTGACTTTTTCCTATTTTGCTGATTTTGCTTGATTTTCAATTTAAAATTCATCCAAAAATTCATAATTTCACACAAATGGGTATTGTTCAACATTTGTATTATTCCTAAATATTTCACCCAAGATTTTCATGTTTCCATAATTTATATTTATATTCATTATATATATATATGTGGGTGTAGATAATTATATATATATATAATTCCCTATTTAAATATATATTACCCAAATAAATTCATGACATTTATATAGAATGTTTTCTCCACTTTTTTTAATTTATTTTTCTTAATTGTTCATTTAGCCGATTTTCCTTTTTTGGGTTTAGGGAGAAATTTAAATAGGAAGAAGAGGAGAGTTTAATTCGTAAATATTCTAGGCAACCAAATTTAACATTTAGTATCCAAAAGTCTAAATTTTACCCAAAGTTGTGATGGCACCAATATATTTTTATTGCATTTTTTAAATGAGGTTAAATCCCAAAATTAATCTAGATAATTTGGAGGCTCTTGATATTTCTAAAACTAATCAAAATATTCTAAGGTGGCCTTTGTTAATGTAATAGCACATTGGTTGACCTATGTGTATAGCAATGTATTTTACACGAACTGTCAAATCTATTTATCCCATGGAAGTAATTTGAGACTTGGTGTAACATTGATCTAATTATTTAATTACACATATAGACCCATTTCATATATAAAGCTTAATTTATTTACATGACCAGTTATTTTATGAGTGAATTTTATGCCATGAGAGGCTTGATAAAGTGTTTTCTTAAGATATTAATTATTACTATTCTATTGGAATGCTCTGTTATATAATGGATCATTATAGTGGTGATCATTATTTGATGTGCACCTATATTTCATTTCATGACACCTACCACCGGGTCCAAGTATTTAATATTTGACATGTAATTTATATTACAGATGTTAATATTCATACTGTACTTATTCGGCTTTGCTTTCTCCTGCATAAATATTTATGGGGTTAATAACAATAATGTATTCTTGTATATTGTATTTATTTAGATGTGCATCTTTAATTTGATTTTCCATTGTGACAATTTACGGTTGACCAAGCAATAACAACCATAATAACCAGCATGCTGCAAAAGTTCTAAAACGTTTGAAATTTTAGTGATTTTCATTGTTACGAATTTTCAGGATGTTACACAGACCTATTCAGCCATCATTGCACACTATAAAAGGAGAAGCTCATCTCACTCTCGAGACACACAACTCAAGTGGAGTACAACTCACCTACATATTTAGGCTACTCTCTAGTAGTAGAGTTAGAATATAGGAAGAGAGTGAGCGGAAGCTTCGAAAGAAGTGTCCCAGTTGTCGGAGTTCTCTCTGGGAGAGTTTCGGAGGAGTGCCGGATATGTCAGCACTCTCTCCATTGGAGTCCTGGAGGAGTGTCAGAGTTGTCGGCACTCTCTTCGATCTTGTACCTCGACGGATGGTTCTTTTATATAAGTAAGTATTCATGATTTCATGTGGTATTTACTTTTCTTATTTAAGTAAGATAGCTTCTCATCATCGCGGGTTCATCGCTTAATATTTATATTGAGTGCTCTAGTTCTAAGACTCTGGATACAGAAGAAAATTCTTGGACAAGGCTAGAGTAGTAAATGATAAACGTGGTGGATCGGTTAGATGTTACCTTCGTTTTTTGTGTGCTCCAAGAGAAAGTGAGATAGGTGGCAGGTGGTGACAGCCCTGTCTGTCCTTCGTATTCCTCCATGTTCGGGTACATCATAGAGCTATAGGCTAGACCCAGCTTGGCAGACCAGGGGAGAGCCAGTGTCCGAAGCAACTGATAGAGTTATACTTTAACTTAATTAAGAGAATTAACCCATATGTGTCCTATCTATCATAAACCTCTCATTTGGTTGTTGTCCTTGGAAAAATCTTGTTCTTAGATTATACACACACATTTCCTATGATTCGATACCCTTCAAATACTTTGATATGAAGTGCTACAACGGTATCCATGCACTTGCAGATTTATCTGTGACTGTAACAAATATCAACACTCACAGTAAGATTGGGTGGCTTACAATGCGTTGTGCGTTAAGGCAATTTAGTGCGCATGCACCAAGTAGATTTTACCATCAAATAGACATGCTGTTCCATTTTGCTATATCTTGACAAGGATTTGCCAATCAGCTACTCCTTCCGTCCCATAGTTTTAGCTAGTGAAATACACATTAAAGAGGATACAAAAAGACTACAATGCCTTTATTAATATGGAGAGAAAACGAGGATGAGGGAGTTCTATTGGTTCAATGACGACTAAAGATGAGAAGAAAAAGATACAGTAGTATTAAAGAAGTCTAGTTAACCCTGTGTTCTTCCCTCATGGTTCCCAACCTAACATATCTCATTTTCACGCGCACGCTTCTCAAATTACTAATCGGTACATTTTTTACAAAAAGTTTCGATAGAAAAGTTGCTTTAAAAATCATATTGATCTATTTTCAAGTTTTTTAAGCTAATACTTAATTAAACATGCATTAATTCATCGCTCCGTTTTGTGTGCGGAGGGGAGGGATTCCCAACCCCTCCAAAAGAACACAGCCTAATACTACACTCTTTTATGATAAATTGTTAGGCTAAAACTGTGTTTATTTATGGACGAAGGGAGTAGGAAATAAGATCCTCTTGTAAAAGGCACTGTCATTATTCCTTTAGGGCAATAGCCTAGCACTGTAAAAGAAAATATCAATATATAGCAACACTCCCTAAAGTATGATTGCAGTTTAATTATGAATTATCAACATACACACTCTGTCCCAAAATATAACAATCTATGACTGAATTGGATATATACTAGTCGTATGATTCTACATAGGTCTATGTCTAGATTCATAGGACTAGGATGTATATCGAATCCAGTACTAGGTTGCTATAGTTTGGGATGGATAGAGTATTATCTAACACCTTCTTCTTCTTCTATATAATGCCCAACAAATTAAAGAGTGATTAGTGCTTAGTCGGTTTGGAGGAATTTCAACCTAAAGGAATAGGAAAAATGAATGTACACATCAATCCATAGGAATTCCAAGAGGTATAAATGGGTAAAAAAATTCCTACGTTTTCTCTATACAACTAGTAGGAAAGGGAAATTTTTCTTTGGTTTTCTATACTTCATTCCTACAACCAAATGACACTCATATAAATTAATTCCCATAAATTCAAATTCTTTATTTTTTCCCTCCAAAGTGAATAAGCTCTTACTCGTAATATTAAGTGCACACAACAGAATGGGAGCAACGTACAACGGCCAAAACTAGATCAAGATAAAAATAAATGGCACCACTAATAGTGAAAATTTCACAGTACATATGTTCATTTGAGATAACAACTATCCTGAGTTACCAGCAGCCTACTGAATGTCTGAATGATTTACAAAGATATTAATTTGCAGTGAAGAAGTTGCATGTCCTCCAGATAACCCGGTCACCTTTTTCTTTCATGTTCTCCTAGAGCATATCTATACTCCCTTAAAAGGGAGTAGTGGTGGTGGCGGCTACCACAACCATTCACACCATCAACTCTCTACTTTTTTATGAAAAAAAGGGATAGGTGAGGCTAGAGAGCGCACTTGTCAACCAACTCTCTACTTTTTTGATAAGGAAAAAGGACACTATCGGGCCAAAGGGTATATCTGCAGAAAATAATGATAATAACATATTAATGATAATTTTTTTAATTATAATCCTGTTGCAATGCATGGGCTATATGCTGGTACGACCAAAATGTAGTAGTATGTTTCTGAACTGCCTGGAGTACAATGAGTTTCACATGCCTCTAGCTTGTCTCTTTGAGCTACCGAGCTTTATGTGCATGGCTTATACTGAAGTTTCTATCTATGGCTTGAACTCAGATGAATCCCTTTTTGTTAGAATTATATGTGTGTGTCTCTCTCTATATATATACGGTAACGCTACATAGCACATCGGCTGCTATGTAGCCTAGTAGCACGACTCACACGCCCATGTCCGGTTTTTTTGGTTCATCACTCCTTCCCATGCAACCTCTCTCCCCACTGTTGCCACGTCGGTTAAAAAATTACTCACGCCCCGGATTTCTCTTTTCTCTCTCTTAGCGCTGCTGAGATGTCCTCTCCAGTTTTTCTGCCAATTTCATCTCCTATTTTTTCGTTCTCTACTAACACCTCTTGCTGATTCCATTAGGAGTAAAAATATCACTGACTTGATACATTAAAAAATTACCATGTCTTATCTCACATAGTCTCATCTGTAGTAAGAAAAAGTTATTTACTAATATGTCCAGTAAGAAAGGGTAGTAAAACATTTTCTACCAATCTAATACATGGCTAGTATTTTTTTACTGAACATGTTTTTAGTGAATAACATGTATAAAAAAATCACACGGGCCGAGTGAAAAAATTACAGAAACACAAAAGAGAAAAAGCATTGGCCATCGGTTGTTCTCATCGGCAACAAGAATACAGCAGGAGTCCTCTAGGCTGTAGATCAGCAAATATAACCGGTGACGGCAGCGTGTTGTTTGCGGAGGGCCGGCCGCCGGCGACACTTGCAAGATGTAGTGCGATGGACCCTCTTGGGATGGACAGCACGGGCATCGGTCTTCCTCGGGGTTGTCAAAAATGCAAAAAAGAATAAAAGATAGAGGAATAAAGAAAAAAGAAAAAAATCAGTTTTACCGATGACTTGCCGCTGGCATCGGCTCGGTCCTGCTGATGTTGCGCCGCCAAACCGATAACCTGTGCGGGATCCATCACGCCGCCTGGAGCGCCTCCCATTGTCGAGCTCGTGATCACTGGGAGTGAAAGGGAACACGATCACTTATGGCTATGCGACACAGTGAATAGGCAGGTCCATATGTCGGTGATAGAGGGATGGCTGATGGCACCATGCCGACCTCAAACCACGTCGGAGGATCTGACCTTCGCCGCCACAGCCAGTGGTCCCGGAGGAGTGGCCAACCAATGCAGGTGGATATGGGTGTGTCCACCAACGACCAGCAGCCGCTGCTCATCGCGAGCGGACATTAGAACGAGTCGTTGAAGACTGGATCCCGCCGCCCCCACCAGATACATACGATGACTTCTTCTCATGCTGGATCTGGTGCCTGCATCCCCGCTTCCGCCTCCGGCCACTGAAGATAGGGACTGGATCCCATCATCGGGTTCGGTGGCGTTGCCGCTCCTCTTATTGGTGTTGTTGCCGATCTGAAAAATTAGGATTGTATGGGGAACGAAAGAGTAGGGATGGTCGATCTGGCTGTGGTAGCACCTAATATAAATAAATATGCATACTGCAGTAAGAAGAATTATTCCTAACCACATATTAGTGTAATTATTCCTAACCGCATATCAGGTTTAAGTGAAAAAATTATTCATGTTGGGTACGACAGGGGTGTGTTTAGCGTAGTATGTAACGTAAGTAAAATAATTACTATGTGTGAGGTGAATGCAGGTTCATATATATTCTCGTCCGTAGATAATGTTGTTGAGTAAAAACTTCACTTAGGTAAAGTGAGGGGTGGGAGGGCGTGCTGTGAGAGGTGCTACGTAGTTAGGTAGGGCGTTGTGTGACATGTAGTATCTCCATATATATATATAGGGAGATATATATATACACACACACTACATGGCACCCTATGTGCTAGGTATCTTCAAAGCACTCCTCACAATCCCTTCTGTCTCCTCACTCGAAGAGTAATTTTTTTACTTATGTGGCTCCAACACTCAAAGAGTAATTTTTTTTACTCACGCGGCTCCAACAACCAACCCCACCCCACCCCACCCTATCCCCCTTCGTCATTAGTAATTTTTTTACTATCCCAAACTACCTTTATTTTTCACCTATATGGATCGATTGATCAGCATATGGGGAGTAACTTTTTTACTTTCATCTTGACATCCTATATATATATATATATGTATATATATATGTGTGTATATATATATATATATATATATATATACTTATATATACTTTGCCCGTAGCTAGCCATTTTATTGCTCCCACTTTTTTCATCCCATTTATATGGATTTGGCAATAATACGAGGAGAGCGGCAATGGGATGGTGGTGGCTCCTCGACGTTGACAGCAATTTCCGCTTTTTTCTTTTTTTTTTTGCATTTTTTACAACTATGAGGAGGCTGCCCCCATGGTGGCACGGTGCTGTCCAGCCTGAGAAGTCAATCGTGGTGCTGCAGTGTCGTTGGCCGGGATACTTCGCTTGCCGATCTGGAAGTTATTGGCTCCTATTTGCCGATTGTGATGTTACCGAGAGCCGTCTCTGGCCATTTGTGTTTCTTTTGTAATTTGTTCATCATGCGTAAATTTTTTATGTATGTGCTTCACTGTATGATGTTGGAACAATATGTACTAATTACCATTCACATATCAGTATATCAAAGTGGATTAAAAAAATTACTATTGGTAATTTTGAGTAAAAAATTGCAATTTACGTGATATGTTGGGAAAAAAATTAAATGATGAAAGCTGAAATTATACATGTTGATAAAAAATCACTACACGATGAATATGGAGTGATTCGTGTTAGTAAAAAAAATACTAAATCATGGATATTGAAAGATGATTACAGGATTGATATGAGATTTGAACTTTGACCGTACCTAAAATGTTTTCTCAAGAATTTATGCTAAATTTTTACATGGAGACACGATCTGTCCCATATTTACAGGTTACTGGATAAAAGTCATGAGTATAATTTGTCAACTTGATGAGGATGGAGGTCACATGACGAGTAAAAAAATTACGGAATTGGATACTATTTCGCAAGATCCATTTTTTTTCGAAACTAATAAGCTGCACTGGCGTTATTTTCGGATCGAGACTGTGGAGTCTGTTTGTTATTCACATCATCAGAAAAGTTAGCACGAATTAATTCTCTGTTTTCCATGACCTCATTTGACGGCTTCTTGAATTAAAGTCTATTTAAAATACGCTATGATCGTGCAGATTCTAGTCCATTGAGTTTTTTTAACTATCACAATTTCTAACCTTATCACAAGAAAATAATTTGTGCCACCTAAACTCCCAATGTAACAAAAAGCAATAAATAAATTACCACCACTCTATTTTATTCTTAAATGAAAGTAAAATTATCACTAACATAAACCTCATGACAAGTAAGGCCTAGAGTAATTTTTTAACTTATAACCATTGACGGAGATGAGACAGTAATTATTTTACTCAGCCTTCACTAGGAGTGGTGTACAGGAAAATTAGAGGAGAGATGAGCCAGTCATTTTTTTACTTGCCATACAAAGAACAGATAGTATTTCTTTACTCACTAAACATTCAATATGACTAGATGAGTAATTTTTTAACTTGGAACAAATGGGATGGGAAAAGCCTTTGTAGGCAGTGACAACAGTAAAAGCGGTCTAGGACGCTAAAAAACAGAAATCATGGGCCACATGCTCGCTGTTACTCGTGTCATGGCGCTGCCTAGCGCACAGCGCTCTACGTAGCGTCACCGTGTATACACACACACACACATACATGCATACATATATATATGTAAAATTAACTGGGGCACCATGGTGCCCGGGCACCAAGATTCAAATTGATTATATACCAAATTCAAATGAGTATGAATTTTTTTTAAATGTTTAGGTCATATATATATATATAGCAAAACTATTGTACACCCAGGGCATAGAATAGCTATTCTATAACCCTCTCCCTCCCAAGGCCCAAACCCACCTCCCCCTCCTTCCCAAGGCCCAAAACCCACCTCCCACCTCAGTCAAAGGCTGGTCAAGCATCCCTACGCTGGTCAGAACTTGATCAACACGTCTGCTGACTTCTCCTACCACCCACCTCTTCTTAGCTCTCTTCTCGCAGGAGTGGTGCAGTAACGCAACGGTCACCATGCAGTAACACTACGTCTTACTTGTAGTAACAACATTAAAATATAGTTGAAATATAGTCATGATGGATCTAGCATCATGGTGCAAATGATTTTAAAAGTAGTACATCATCTAAGAGATATTGCTCTCAAAAGATTGATCTTTCAAAAAATATTGCTCTTCAAAGATTGATCTTTTGAAATTTACCTCTCCATAAGTAGTAATACTATAGCATATAGCATAATTGTTACTATTTTCTATTATAAGTTACTACAATTCCATCATGATGTTACTACAAGAGTGCAGTAATGACTATAAGTTTTGCAGTAATATAGCGTGTTACTGCAATTTATTGATAGTGTTACTGCAATAACATGTGATAACAACCGAACATAGATGCAAGACCTACCACTCACCTTGCACTAGCAAAGCTATGTGCAAGTGAGATCTTTAGAATTCTCATCTTTAAACAATGATATCTCTCACATCACATATTATATTTTCGAACCGTTTGGACCATAATGCTTTAAAAAAGGAGCTGTACAAAACTAGATATGTAATGATTATATTTTAACTATATTTCATCATTGTTACAGCATGTAAGCTGCAGCATTATTGCTTGGTAATCGTTCTGTTACTGCAACGTTTGTACGAGATGAGGACATCAAATAGGTGGACATGGGGGAAGTTAGCAGGCGGGTTTGGCCGACATGAGAGCTCTTTGACCGTTCTTTGACCACGTTTTGACTGAGGTGGGAGGTGGGTTTTGGGCCCCAAGAAAAGAGGGGGAGGTGGGTTTGGTTTTTGAGGAGGGTGTAGAATAGCTATTCTAGGGGTGGGGTCTAGAATTATCTTGTCCTATATATCTATACCTAATATAAAAATAAGTAAGGCTTCCGTCGCTTCCGTCGTCCGTATGTAGCAAGGAGGAGGAAAGTTAGACTTCTGTGACTTTTTTCCTTGGCCCGATTGAAGGAAGGATGTCAACTGGACTTTGGAAAGGACGTGGGATGGAGAGAGACAAAGGGAAAAAGCCCGGTTTGAGAAGGAATGTAATCTGTACTTTTTTTGGATAGAAGAAAGGTTGGGCTGAATTTCGCCCAGATCTTGAAAGGAGAATTAAATTACTTTTTCAATCTCTATCTCTTCTCTGCTGTTTAAAAAGATAAAGAAGTTTCCATCGTCTGTCTGAAAAAAGTTCGCAAAAACAATTCCTCCAAAATTCCTAAAATCCTAAAAAAAGGTTAGTGAAAAAAAAGTTCCGCGCAACGTTAAAAAATGGTCCGATTTTAAAAAAACCGGTTCGGCATTTTCTGCTTTTCCAAAAATTTCTCAAACTCAATTCAAAAATTTAAAAGCAAATTCAATTTTCCCTTTTTCAATTACTTTTTTTATCAGTCTTCCCGTGTTCAAAATTCATTCAAATTCTCATATATCAAAATCCACCTAAAGATGCAAAAGTTTATATAAACTGCACAAGAAAAAAAGCCGTTTATAAAAAACCGCTCCAAAAAAACTGTTAGAAAAAACGCTGTTTACAGAAAAAGATCGAAAAAACATTTGACTCAATGCAAGAAAAAAACCACTGTTTATAAAAAACCGCCTTTTCAAGATCACAGGGCCGAGCTAAATCACATCTTCGGGGGACCGCTGGCATACGAGTCCAAGAGGAAGCAGAAGCTGACCGACAGAGAAGTCAACACGGTACAACCCGAAGTCCCACACTACTTACAATGGTCGAAGGTGGCTATCACATTGTTGACGTCGAATCCGTACCGCCGATGGGGATACGGCGTGCGGACACACGAAGGAGATCACAATTTACGCTGTTCATTTTGTTCATTTCTAATACGTTATCAGCACGCTCTAACCGAGCAAGAACGGTGAAAGAACTCACCGACACGTGAAGGGTAAGATGGCTCGTCCCATTCCTCTCGATGCCAAATCCTCCCTTCCCCGCAACCTACGTTGTCTCATGCAACAGATCAAGTGGATTCTCCGAGCTCCGGTGCACCGTCCTCGACGTGGCAGGGGTCGTGTTGCCGGCATTGCCGCCCGTGGCCCCCGTTCTCCTCCCTCTGGCTTAGCCAAACGAGGAAGACGACGGTGCTGCTTCTCGCGGCAACACTAGGGCCGACAGAACCAAATCCAGCACTTTCGCAACCCTCCAAGGGACTCCGGCGGTGACTGACGTGTGCATGGCACCAGAACGCATTCTGGTGGAGTCACCGCGTCACTGCGAGTCCCATGGGTGGACAGCGCGGGTGCGGACGCAGCAAAAGATGCCCGACGTGGTGACGTCCTTTTGCCCTCACCACGGCTGGACAGAGCATCATCACCGCGCCATTTCACCATCACCATCGCCGGATTACTCACCGGCGACACCGCTGCACACACCAACACCAGCGGATCCACCGGAGTTCCTCCTCAGAGGAACCATCGCCGCACGCCGCGGAGCCCCGCCCTTTTACATGGCAGTGGGTGCTTCCAATAGCGCTGCACCTCCATCTCCACCACCAATCCCTCCAGTCCTCCATCCTCGCTCGCTTCAGCCAGCTGCAGGCCCTCCAGGCTTCCCGGCTCGCATCATCAAGACCGGGCATGTCCCGGCCAAGATGAGCGGCAGCGGCAAGGTGAGCCGACCCTCACCCTCGAGTGAGGGGGAGGCCTAAACAAGGGACAAGGTCAGGAGGTGGTGGTGAGAGGGGGGTGCAGGGCGGCGGCAGCTGCGGGTGCCCTATTGGCAGTGGCGGCCATGGCGGCCACGACGGATGCAGCTACGGGCGGAGTCGGCGGCGGCCTCGATGGCTGCGAGCGGCCACGGCAATGGCGACGACTGCGGACGGCCACCGCGGCGGCGCCGACGGCGGGTGGCCACGCGGCTGCGGGCGACGTCGGCCACGGCGGCGGTTGTGGGCGGCGTCAGCGGCGGCGGCGCCTACCGGCGGTGGGGGCAGCGCCCGCCCCTCCCCATGGCGGAGGCGCACCGGCCTCCCCACGGTGGGCACGGCGGCGGCTGCTGCGGGTGGCCAGGACGGCGACCGCAGGCGGTGTCCTCGGCGGGCGGCGGCTACGGTGTCGGTGGCGGCGGTGCCTACCGGCGGTAGGACGGTGTGCCCCTCGCTCACAGGAAGGCGGCGGCTTGAAAGGGAGAAGGAGCTAGGGTTCCCCCCCCCGCCCGCCTGCCGTTAAGTCGGCCGGGCCAGGCCGGCCCATTAGCCGCCCCGCTAATGGGCCGCCACCCCGTGCCGGCCACTGGGCCGGGCCGCCTTACGTGCCCGCGCCGAAACCCCCCTCGGCCTCTTGGGCCAAAATCGGCCGGTGGGCCAAAATAATCTTTATAATTTTCATATTTTACATTTTAGTACCTGACCTTCGGTCAATTTACTTTCCGCAAATAACCAGAGAATATACACTTGCTATTAGCACCCTGTAATTCTCTGTTATTATATATATGAGTCTATTTTCAGCACTCTATGCATTTCCATGTCTTACACTTACTTTGCAAAATTTAATTTATCGCTCTATCATTATTATTATTATTTTAATGCAAATATGCCATAATTTCTCAAAATTGTGGCTATCACAATGTAGGTTAGATGGCAACCAAAGAGTTTGATATTCTCGCTCTTGATGGTTCCAATTTCCCTGCTTGGGCGATGGATCTCAAAGTAAATCTGTCGACAAATGGACTATACAGATGTATAGATGAAACAACTGCGGACAACGTTACCCCCTCTAACATGTCTAAATTCTCCGCCTTAAAAGTAATAAGGAATCATATCCATCAGGATTTGAAAATGGAGTACATGTATGAGGAGGACCCAGATGCTTTATGGATAGCTCTCAAAAATCGATATGAACAGTATAAAGCTATCCTCCTTCCAGAGGCAATGCATGAGTGGAACCTCCTACGCCTACAGGATTTCAAAACTGTAGACGAGTTCAACCATGCTGTTCATAAGATATGCTCTAAGCTCCGGTTTTGTGAGAAAGAACCTTCTGAAGTGGATAAAATTGAAAAGACTTTGTCTACAATGCTCCCATCAGAACGGATCATTACTCAACAATACCATGAGAAGAATTTCACAGTCCACTCTTTACTCATTCAGACATTGAAACAGGCAGAAAAGAACCATGAACTCACTGTATGGAACTCGAACCAGCGCCCGTTGGGCACTGCACCATTGCCTGAAGTACATGTGAATGTAAAGAAGAATGTCCCGAATGGGAATAAAAAGACTAAAAATTCCTCTGGCAAGGGCAAGCGCAAGAGAACCAAAAAGCAACGTGGTAACGCCCAAAAGGGAAAAGGCATTTCTAAGCCCAAAAATGATAGTGGCAAAAAGACCACATGTTTCAGGTGTGGTTGCTACAATCATATTGCTAAGAAGTGCAGGACCCCTAAACACCTTGTTGATCTATACATGAAGTCCATGGGTCATACACAGAACACCGAGAAGCATGAAGCACACTTCACCTCTCAAACACTGGAGACTGGAGCTATGGACACCTCCCTTGATAGAGCGGGACCAAGCAAAACCAAGACTCCACCAAGTGAAGAGGAAGGCTCTATGGACATCGACGACATGCTCGTGGAATATGCTTCCAACGACATTTTTGGAGACCTCAAATAGGCTCCATAGCTTTAATTTAAATTTGCAAAATTAATCATTGTAATAAAGATATGATGTTGCCACACCAACTATCAGTTGTAATAGCACTCATGCTATCTTAATATATTCTATGTGTTTTCCTATATTTTGCCTTTATCTTATGAATTTAAATTCTGCATTATATAGATTTGGTGGACTATATATAAAGGAAAGGGGTTATTTTTCCTTTACGGCAATAAGAGCTGTTACGGGAGTCAATCCAATGGAAGAAGAGATGTGCCTAGTGGACAGTTGTACCACTAACACTATACTTAGGGAAATCAAATTTTTCGAAACTCTCACAAAGAGAGAAGGACAAGTTTTGACCATCGCAGGACGCGAAGCTATGATTGTTGTTTCTGGTATAGCCACTATCATACTCCCAATGGGTACACAAATAAATATTGAGGAAGCATTATTGTTTCCCGATTCAACACGTACCCTACTAAGTTATAGAGATATCCGGAAAAATAGGATTCATGTGGAAACACATGAAGAAAACAATGAGGAGTTCCTCCTCCTGACCAAAGATACTGGATATGACAAACAAACACTTGAAAAGGGGCCTTCTCTCCCGTCTGGATTGTACTACACATACATAAAACCCGTACCTTATGTTGCATACAAAGTGATTTTTCAGAATGTGGATGCATTCAAAACTTGGCATGAACACCTTGGCCATCCCGGCATCGGGGTGATGAGAAAAATCATGAGCAATTCAAGTGGACATAGTATGAGCGACAGAAAATTCCCGAAATCCTCAGATTTTGTGTGCACCTCATGTGCAACTGGGAAATTAATTTTGAGACCCTCACATCTTAAAATACAAGCTGAACCACTAAAATTTCTTGAACGCATTCAAGGTGACATTTGTGGCCCCATTCAACCATTGTCTGGACCATTCAGGTATTTCATGGTTCTAATTGATGCATCCACAAGATGGTCTCATGTGTGTCTATTATCGACACGAAACCATGCCTTTGCAAAATTGATTGCACAAGTCATTAGACTTAGAACAAATCAACCTGAACACCAGATAAAATCAATTAGATTGGACAACGCTGCAGAATTTTCTTCCAAAGCCTTCAATGACTATTGCATGGCTTTAGGAATTGAAGTTCAACATTCTGTACCATATGTTCACACACAGAATGGTTTAGCTGAATCTCTTATCAAGAGAATAAAGCTTATTGCCAGACCACTATTGCAAAATTGTAACCTACCGACCTCTTGTTGGGGTCACGCAGTCTTACATGCTGGTGACTTAATACAATTGCGTCCAACTACATACCATACAGTTTCCCCACTGCAATTAGTTCGTGGTGATCCTCCTTGTATTTCCCATCTGTGGAAATTTGGTTGCGCTGTATACGTACCGATCTCACCACCAAAGCGTACATCCATGGGCCATCACAGGAAAATGGGGATCTACGTGGGGTATCTATCTCCGTCGATCATTAAATACCTGGATCCCCTTACAGGGGATTTGCTCACAGCCCGGTACGCTGATTGTATCTTCAATGAAGAACATTTCCCGGCATTAGGGGGAGATTTCAAGTATCACACTGAATGCCCGGAAATAAATTGGGATGCATTTGACACCCTAAAGGAGGATCCTCGTACTACAGAATCTGAACTTCAAGTTCAAAGGATCATTGATTTGCAGGTTGCTGCAAACAATTTGCCAGACTCATTTACTGTGAGTAAAAGTGTCACAAAATCATACATTCCTGCAAGGAATGTGCCAGAAAGAATAGAGGTACCAAACAAAACTATTCAACTCCCTTCCTCAAAAGAGAGTGGGAGAAGTACGGCAAATCCTCGCAAGCGCACAGGGAAACAGAGGAAAGAATCCTTTGACACAGTAAATGAAACTCAACCTCAAGTTGAGAGACACCAAGCGGATTTATCCAATCCACTTCCCACATCAACAGTGCACTCAATTTCTGATGATGGGACATTGGGTCACCCCGACGCGGTCATATTGGGAAATACTGAACCAACAACTGGGGTACATGAAATTTCCACAACCGTAAGACTACAATTGTCGACATACACTTTGCCTCATCAATTGTAGATACCATCCAAAATGATCCAGATCCAAAATCCATGGTAGAGTGCAAGAAGCGCTCGGACTGGAACAAATGGAAAGAAGCAATTGAAGCAGAGTTAGCCTCCCTCAATAAAAGAGAGGTATTCTCATCAATAATATCTATACCTCCAAAAACCTTCCCTGTAGGTTTCAAATGGGTTTTCATCCGAAAGAGGAATGAGAACAATGAGGTGGTGAGATATAAGGCGAGGCTTGTAGCACAAGGGTTCACGCAGAGACCCGGCATTGATTTCAATGAAACATATTCTCCAGTCATGAGTGGAATTTCGTTCCGATACTTAATATCATTGACAACTCAAAAGCATCTATCTATGCAGTTGATGGATGTCGTGACAGCATATTTATATGGGTCACTAGATTCGGAGATATATATGAGGGTCCCTGATGGGATCTCTATACCGAATGATAGCACAAATCGCAATATGTATTGTGTAAAGCTCAAAAGATCACTCTATGGTCTGAAACAGTCAGGTAGAATGTGGTACAACCGACTGAGCGAGTACCTTCTGCAGAAGGGTTATTCAAATAATGATGATTGCCCATGCATCTTTATCAAAAGATCCTCCACAGGATTTTGCATCATATCAGTATATGTGGATGATTTGAATATCATTGGTAACACACAAGATATTGATGAAGCACGCAACCATCTTAAGACGGAGTTTGAGATGAAGGATTTGGGTAAAACCAGATTTTGCTTAGGTTTGCAAATCGAGCACCTTCACTCAGGAATTTTAGTGCATCAATCTGTCTATGTCCAAAAATTATTGGAGAAATTCAATATGGACAAAGCATACCCAAATAAAACCCCCATGGTTGTTCGATCTCTCGATAAAGAAAAGGACATTTTCCGACCACGGGAGGAGGGAGAAGAGATATTAGGACAAGAATATCCCTATCTCAGTCTCATCGGAGCACTCATGTACCTTGCAAATAGTACCAGGCCTGACATTGCATTTGCAGTAAATCTATTGGCAAGACACAGTGCTGCCCCAACTAAGCGTCATTGGACTGGAGGAAAACAAATCCTCAGGTACCTGAATGGTACTAAGGATCTTGGCTTATTCTTCCAGAGAACTAATGATCCTAGCTTAGTTGGATACACTGATGCTGGCTATATGTCTGATCCCCACAATGCTAGATCACAGACAGGTTTTGTGTTCCTTCATGGAGGAACTGCCATATCATGGAAGTCATCTAAACAAACATTAGTGGCTATCTCTACAAATCATTCCGAGATCATCGCACTATTTGAGGCATCACGTGAATGCGTATGGCTCCGCAGAATGATAAGCCACATTGAACAATCTTGTGGTATTGGTTCCTCAGAATCACCTACCATTATCTACGAGGATAATGCTGCTTGTATTACGCAGATGCAAATAGGTTACATCAAGAGTAACGTCACCAAACATATTGCACCTAAGTTGTTTTATCCCCATGAGCTTCAGCAAAGTGGAGAAATAAACATCTTACAAACAAAGTCTTGTGATAATCTGGCAGATCTTTTTACCAAGTCCCTACCAGCTTACTCATTCGAGAAATGTGTTAAGGGAATTGGTATAAGACGGCTCAGAGACTTGCAAGTTTCAGGGGGAGACTCTCTGAATGATGAACCTTGTTAAACGCTTCATATTGTACTCTTTTCTTTTATGAGTTTTTACCAGTAGGTTTTTCTCATACAAAGTTTTTAATGAGACAATATCTGATGCAAGCATATGTCTTATCTCATGTTTTTCCCACAAGGGTTTTTCTAGAGATAAAACCCAACATAGATTGCTCCTTAACCCTTACAGGTTCATGTTAGAGCAATCAACAGACAAATTATTCCTTTTTTTTTCCCACAGGGTTTTTCGAAGGAATTAAAGAACACATTGATCTCAAGAAGGACTCGATCAAAAGGGGGAGTGTTACACGACATATTTGATCAAGTCAAAGTAGCAAATGGCCATGGTTAATTCCCCTCATTGCAGCTCATGATTGTCTTCATGCAAGGGATTAAACTAGCCTAATAGCAGCCCATAATGTGCCTTCATGCACAGGAATTAACCAGCCCATAAACAAGGCACTAAATCACCCCTATTCATATGGCACTAAATCACCCCTATTCATATGGATTGATGATGTTTTATGTATTTGTAACAGCCACAATTAGTTGGCTAAAAATCTCCCTATATAAGGAGAGATTTTGATCAATGAAAGCAAAGAGACAAGTCTCACTATTCAACTCTCTACCTTTTTGTTTCAATCTCTCGATTTCTAACACGTTATCAGCACGCTCTAACCGAGCAAGAACGGTGAAAGCACTCACCGACACATGAAGGGTAAGATGGCTCATTCCATTCCTCTCAATGCCAAATCCACCCTTCCCCACAACCTCCGTTGTCTCATGCAACAGATCAAGCGGATCCTTCGAGCTCCGGTGTACCGTCCTCGACGTGGCAGGGGCCGTGGTGCCGGCAATGCCGCCCATGGCCCCCGTTCTCCTCCCTCTGGCTTAGCCAAACGAGGAGGACGACGCTGCGACGACGGTGCCGCTTCTCGCGGCAACACCAGAGCCGGCAGCACCACATCCAGCACTCTCGCAACCCTCCAAGGGACTCTGGCGGTGACTGCCATATGCACGGCACTAGAACGCATTCTGGTGGAGTCACCGCGTCACTGCGAGTCCCATAGGTGGACAGCGGGAGTGCGGACGCAGCAAAAGATGCCCGACGGGGTGACGTCCTTTTGCCCTCACCACGGCTAGACAGAGCATCATCGCCGTGCCATTTCACCATCACCATCGCCGGATTACTCACCGGCGACACCGCTGCACACACCAACACCAGCGGATCCACCGGAGTTCCTCCTCAGAGGAACCATCGCCGCACGCCGCGGAGCCCCGCCCTTTTACATGGCAGCGGGTGCTTCCAGCAGCGCTGCACCTCCATCTCCACCACCAATCCCTCCAGTCCTCCATCCTCGCTAGCTTTAGCCAGCTGCAGGCCCTCCAGGCTTCCCGGCTCGCATCATCAAGACCGGGCATGTCCCGACCAAGATGAGCGGCAGCGGCAAGGTGAGCTGACCCCCACCCTTGGGTGAGGGGGAGGCCTAAACAAGGGACAAGGTCAGGAGGTGGGGGCGAGAGGGGGTGCAGGGCGGCGGCAGCTGCGGGTGGTGACGGCCACGGCGGCTGCGGCTGCGGGCGGAGTCGGCGGCGGCCTCGGTGGCTGCGGGCGGCCACGCGGCTGCGGACGGCCACCGCGGCAGCACCAGCTGCGGACGGCCACGGCGGCAGCGCCGGCTACGGGCCGCCACGGCAGCGGCGCCGGCTGCGGGCAGCGTCGGCCCCGGCGGCGGTTGTGGGCGGCGTCAGCGGCGGCGGCGCCTACCTGCAGTGGGGGCAGCGCCCGCCCCTCCCCATGGCGGAGGAGCGCCGGCCTCCCCACAGTGGCCACGGCGGCGGCTGCTACGGGCGGCCATGGCGTCGGCGGCTACGGGCGGCGTCGGCGGCGGTGGAGCCTGCCGGCGGTGGGGGCGGCACGCCGGCCTCCCTTCCCCACACACACTTAGCTCCAGTGCA
This sequence comes from Oryza officinalis, assembly GCA_008326285.1. Classification (NCBI taxonomy): domain Eukaryota; kingdom Viridiplantae; phylum Streptophyta; class Magnoliopsida; order Poales; family Poaceae; genus Oryza; species Oryza officinalis. The sequence goes on along the minus strand of BDMV01000009.1, from coordinate 346,319 downwards.
GGTCCTAAAATTGATGAAGCACGGGCGTGCCAGTCAGTTTGATCCTGCCACTAACAAGATATGCAAAATAGCAGACAGAAGGTCTATCGGCCGATAGGCCGTAGGGCAAAAACGTATCGGCCGATAGGCCGATAGCCAAAACAATCGATCGGCCGATGATAACATGATGATATAGCAACATGATATAACATAATCCAAATAAACATTGATCTGAAGATTAAATCACACATCGGCCAGAGGTCCGATGGCATAAACTCTCAATAAGCATATAAACAATAAATACTCTGTTGTCATCGGCCAGATCCAATCTATATGTAAAACTCTTGGGCCGATGCAATGTCCAGATAACTCACCGGCTGAAACCCCGGTGAAACCCTTATTGGCAATCGACAAGCAGGCTAGAGATTACGGTTCTAATCACGACTTAGCGGCACTAAGTATGAAAAGAAACGCAAGATCTAGACAATCAAGCCCTCGACTGATTTTCGGGGTGGTGGATACCTTAACCCATCTATTCTAGCAAGGCGATTTAGTCGATATTGGCGTAAACCCTAAAATGAATCTCGGCCGATACGACTAAATCGAGACACCAAACCAGATTGACTAAGATATATGATAGTAGGTGCTTATGTTGACGAGATCAGAACATCGAAGCCCTAGCCCTGACAGCGCAGGCAGCCATAACGAGACTTACCCCTCGCGGGAAGGGCATGAACTCGCCGAAGAAGACGAAAAGTAAAGGTTGGCGATGCGCCGAAATTGTATTGATCGTGAGATGATTTTACATGAACCTTGGGCTTACATATTTATACCCATAGACTAACAATGATCCTAACAGATTACGACTCAAACTTTCCTAAAGATAAAAGGAAACAAATAAAGTCCTTACCGGACACTAACACACTTTCCTAAAGATAAAACAGAAAACTAACGAACTCTTCCTAATTAAGAGATACAAGCCGCATCCTTCTTGAACTCGGTCTTCTCTGGATAAGATTTTTTTGAATCTAACAAGAATCCGACTGTTGTTGGTGGTTGGTCTAAGATAACCCCCATCGGCCGATATAAGACTCTAGGCCGATACCAACCTTGAGGACTTCGGGGCTTACCAAATTCTGGCGTTAACACATGCCCCCCAATTTTGGCGTTACCACATTCTGGCGCTGACTTAGAAGAAACCTTTGCAAATATTTGGGCCCTCAGAATGAAGTTGAACCCGGAAAAGTGCACTTTCGATGTGCTGTCAGGTAAGCTGCTTGGCTTTATGGTGTCTCATCGTGGCATTGAAGCAAATCCAGAAAATATCAATGCTATCTAGAACATGAAGCCCCCGAGTACCCAGAAGGACGTCCAGAAGCTCACTGGTTGCATGGCGGCACTGAGCCATTGTGGGCACCCGGAAATTATACCGTCCAATGCATTTTGTGACCACCACATAATTTTGGATGAGTGGGATCTATACACGCATAAATAGCCGCTCATACCTCAATGTGCCCATGATCACAGAATTTACAACATTCGGTATAAAATCCATAATGCCGAATAATGAGCAAAGGACATATTGTTCGGACTCCACATGCCAGTTAACTTCAGCCTGAGACATGCCCATCAAACCACACGAAGGCAGCAACCAGATGTGTTACACATCTCAGGAGACTTGACTCAAATTGCTTGAGCTCTACAACATCTCAATTGCTCAAAATTCCTACTCATGCTTAGCTAGTCCACAAGAAAAGCGACTAGCCTTGCACTTTCATCGCAAACAATTGATAACCATCACAAATGCATAAATATGCGTAAAAGAACAGCAAGATACATATATCATAATGGGATTCAACAACCCATCTTACAACGCAAACTATAGCAGCAGAAGTTTCATAAATTCACATAAGCAAAAGTAAGGCCCATGATTTACCACTTAACCCAAAGGGCAACCAACCGAGCAAGAGTCAAGCTGAAAAGGCTACTCACTACCCTCACCACCCTCGGTAGGGTAGTAAGAACAATCAAGTACGCCAACATCTTCGTCTGACATCGTGTTAAGTACAAGAATGTACTCGCAAGACTTACTCATTAATATATATACATAGAATAAAGGAGTATGCAAGCTTCTATCTTAAACGATGGTATAATGGTTCAAGTTTTGCATAAAAGCTAATTTAGTTGAGCAAATAACAAGTTGCAAACATAGAGTTTCTAACTTAGCATAATCTGGAATTTAATCGCAAATAAGCACAACCCGTGCTCTCATCACCATCCATGGACTACCATTGTCCAACCATGGTTTGCAAATATAACCATCCCATATCCAGACTAATCCAACCCATTTAACCCAAGTTTGATGCTAACATAGACTGACTAACACATCAAGCGATTGTCCTGTAACTGTGGACACAGCTATTCGAATAGTTTTACTCTGATCAAAGGGGTACATCTTTACCCACACGAAATGAACAAGGATCAAATGCTTCACACGCACACAGGTGTGACTCACAAGTGATACTAGCTCATAACATGCCCTATCCTAGTCACACCCCAACCACCTAAACTACGCCTGGGCCCCCGACGACTTAGCCACGTGCGTGTGTGATGTGGCTAAGGCGGGCTCACCATCGCGGGAGAAACCCCTTGCCAAAACCAGGCACACTCGGGCACTCCAAAGGAAACACCATCCTCACGATTGACCAGCGTAGCGTAGATGATCACAGTGCGACGTAGTACTAAGTCAAGCCGTCCCATACCGGCGTGTGGTAGTACGTAAGGTGCTTGAATAGATGTCAACATGTTCGGTCCTTAACAACCCAGACGAGGCTACTTGCATCAGGGAAAACCACCATCCCTTCATCGCCCTATCTCTCGTCCAAGTTAAAGCATATTTTCCATATGAATCATTTAGTGAAAGTAGTCAGATTTTATGCCCATAAATCGCAAATAGTGAATAAGTTCAATCGATAGCTCCATCTATTGATTTTTAACACTAATAGACCTAACCATGGCTAAGCATCGATGAAACAATAAAACATTCCCAAATATTTCTATCCCAAGGTTACAAGGATAAATGGCAACAATGAAACAAGGAAGGATATGCAGCAATTAGGTATAACCAAAATTAACCATTACCGGTAAGTTTGTAGTAAATCAACACATGCATATATATTGTTTTGCAATCAAATCATTTTAGCAAAATAGGGATTCTATATGCTTAGATGCTTCCCTTGTTGCTGTGAGAAATCACACTCCAATTCAGATTCTTGTTCCACGTACACCGGAACGTCGGAATCTAAATAATCATACCGTACAAAACAAATAAACAACCAAATAAAGCGAAAAATCCAAAATGCTCTAAACTGCATGAATTCCTAACAGCGGGTTAGTCATGTCCTAAAATGAATTTCTGTGAAGAAATTTCTATTTTATCATTACTATTTTGAGAGTTATAAATTTTACAAGTTCAACAAAAAGAGAGTTAGTTATTTGTTTAAATTTGTTTTAGGAGGTAGTTTTGTCAAATTCCATTTATCCAGATCAAATGGTACATATTTCTAAGGTGAACAGCAGTGGATTCAATTTTTTGGGATTAACTAATAATTTTCTAGAGATTAAATAAGTCCTAGGTGAAAAATAAATGTTTTCATGTTATTCACCTTTATAGTCACATTTTCTGTAAAGAATTTGGGAAAACTTTATTTTATAAACATAAAGAGCACAAATTAAGGAATACCTAGAAATTTGGTTCAATAATTTGGATTATAATTGAATTTTCTACAAATTTTACAAGTCTTGTGTTAACTATTCCATATTTGAATTTTACAAATTAATATCCTACTGTGAGCATAGGATTTTATTACACCATATTAAAGTTTACAATTTTATGGATCTACTGGAGTTGGTTTCATCTCAAAAGAAGTTATATTTAATTTGATATGAATTTTACAAGTTGGTGACAGTGAAAGCAGTTTTGTAGAAAAGCCCCTAGGGTTTGCAGAATCAACCTGCAGTCCTTAAACACGTGCTATTGCAGTTTTCATTAAGAGTCCTTGAGGTCTTTTCTAATTATAATTAGGTCCTAGGTCCACATGTAATAGACAGAGATTTTACAAATAGAACCTTATATGCTTTAATCTCTTGCTAATCAAATCCTTGTCTTTTAGATAAAGTGGGGCCCACCCGTCATTGAGACAAGGGAGTGAGGAAGCAGTAGCAAAAGTATAACTCACCGGCCGGCGAGCTTGACGGTGATGCCGACGGCGAATGGCGGGAAGCTGGACGAAGCGGCCAAAAGAGAAAGGATGCTCCGGCACCTTGCGCACCCGACGGTGGTTTATGGATGTTTGGTCTACTGTTTAGACAAGGTTTGAACTCTATTTGTATTATGGTTGAATTTTGGGAGGAGATCAAAGAAGGGTAAATGAGAACTGTAATTTCCCAGGATTATTTTCTCTCCATCTCCTTTGTTAATCTATAAATTAATTTGTGGCCTTGATAAATTAAGGTGGATTTTACTGGAGGTAGATAAGAATACCTAGGTTCCATTTTCTTTGGTTTCACACAAAAATAATCTATATTTTATTCTCAGGAAAATAAAGAAATTCAGTTCAGCCGAAAATGATTTGAATTTTAAGAAGGTCAAAACCTACAAAATAAATTCTGGAAAAATTATATTAATTCATGATAAATAGAGTAGTATTTCAATAAATTATATCTCCTATACATTTTCATGTAATAAAATACACATATGAGATGTGTATCCGTTTTGCCGATTAGGGTTTAGAAATAAACTATAGTTCGACTGTTTTGACCTAATTATTTGAGGTATCAAATATACATACTAAATTATACCAAAATTCCAGTGATATATATATATTGAATAGTATCTGCATGAATTTCCCTATGATTTTATATTGCACCAATTATTTTTAAATATTCACTAAGCTTATCTTTACATATATGTTTCCTATTATAAAATATAATTAAATGATTGCAAAATTATATTTAGATGATTCTTGACCTAATATGATGTTGTTGGGCATGATTTATATTTTTAGTTACTCAACTTTATATATTTCATATATATATATATATCCTTGTAAATATACATTAAGTATTTGCTTCAAGTTTTTAAGTTAATGCTCATGAGTCCTAATATGAAATGCTAGTAAAATCCATAAACAAGAAAAAGGACTCAAATCTCAACAATACATCATGCAATTACATGCACACACTATGTTTTATTTTCTTTCTTTGAGCTATCAAGAAAAAAATTTTTAAATTAATCACGAATTTGTATATCAAAACTAGTATTAATAGACTCGCCCAGGGTTTTTGTTGGAAAATTTTAGTGTTTCTAAATCACAAAAATCATTTTCAATATTTTAGATGCAAAAGTTGAAATTTAGAATTTTGGGTATGTTACAGCCGTTTTGTTTCCAGACTTGGTGAACGTGGCATGCCATTTTTCAAGTTGCTAAAGAAGACGGACGGTTTTCAATGGACCACCAAGGACCAGAAAGCTTTTGAAGACTTCAAGGAGTTCCTCACAACGCCACCCGTGTTGGCGTCACCTCACCCTCAAGAGCCTCTGTTGATCTACGTTTCTGTAACTCACTAGGTGGTCAGCATGGTTTTGGTCGTCGAATGCGAAGAGGAAGGATGAGCTCAGAAGGTTCAAAGGCCGATCTACTTTGTTAGCGAGGTGCTGGCAGGAGCCAAAACCCGCTACCCTCAGGTACAAAAACTGTTATATGGAGTCCTAATTACTGCCAGGAAGTTGGCCCATTATTTTCGGAGTCACTCGGTTACCGTGGTCACGTCTTTAACGATTGGCGATGTCATCCATAACCGGGAGGTTACTGGACGCATTGCGAAGTGGGCTCTAGAGTTGATGCCGCTGGATATTACCTTTAAAGCGAGGACGTCTATAAAGTCTCAAGTCTTGTCGGATTTCGTGGCCGAGTGGACCGAGCGTCAAGAAGATGTACCTAGGGAGGAGCTGCAATACTGGACCATGCATTTCGATGGATCTAAACGAGTAACCGTCTTGGGAGCAGGAGTCGTCTTGATTTCCCCGGCTGGGGAGAGGCTACGATATGTTCTTCATATACATTTTCCCGCCTCACACAATGTGGCTGAGTACGAAGCTTTACTTCATGGCCTACGACTTGCTGTATCAGTTGGCATACGACGGATGATTGTACGAGGAGATTCCCAGCTGGTGGTCAACCAAGTAATGAGGGATTGGTCTTGCTTGAATGAGACCATGGAGGCCTATCGACAAGAAGTTTGCAAGCTTGAGGACAAGTTTGACGGACTGGAGTTATCTCACGTTTTGAGGCACAACAATGAGGTGGCAGACCAATTGGCGCAGTTTGGGTCCAAACGAGAAGCAACCCTCACTGACGTTTTTGTAGAACACCTCTACGAGCTGTCTGTTGCTAAGAAATTAGTCCCTAATGAAGAAGCTACAGACCAAGTTGCCATGCTCGACGCTGACTGGAGGACACCGTTCATCAAGTTTTTGACTCAGCAAGAGCTGCCAGAAGACCGGGATGATGCAGAGCGAGTCCGACGTCGCAGTCAAAGCTATGTCATGGTCGATTCGAAATTATACAAGAGAAGCCCTTCTGGAGTCTTGATGAGATGCGTCACGCCTGAGGAGGGACGACAATTGTTGCAAGATATTCATTCTGGTATATGCGGCAGTCATGCTGCGGCACGTACTTTGGTGGGCAAGGCTTACAGGCAAGGTTTTTTCTGGCTCACGGCGGTCTCCGACGCAGACAAGGTGGTCCGCACGTGTGAAGGTTGTCAGTACTTCGCTTGGCAAAGCCATGTTCCAGCCCAAGAGCTACAAACAATCCCTTTATCATGTCCTTTTGCGGTATGGGGCTTGGATATGGTTGGTCCTTTCAAGAAGGCTCCAGGAGGATTTACACATCTATTCATCACGATTGACAAATTTTCCAAGTGGATTGAGGCTAAGCCGGTTGCTACAATAACTGCGGATAAGGCGCGAGATTTTATTCTAAACATTGTGCACCGGTTTGGTGTTCCGAACAGGATCATAACTGATAATGGGACTCAGTTCACTGGAGGCGTCTTCAAAGAGTTCTGCAAAGATTTTGGAATCAAGATTTGTTATGCATCGGTGGCACACCCCAGAAGCAATGGACAGGTCGAACGCGCCAATGGTATGGTTCTTCAAGGCATCAAGGCTTGAGTATTTGATAGACTAAGTCCTTATGTTGGAAGATGGGTCCAAGAGTTGCCTTCGGTATTATGGTCACTACGGACTACACCCAGTTGGGCTACTGGCCAATCTCCTTTCTTCTTGGTTTATGGGGCCAAAGCAATGTTGCCGAGTGAGATGGAGTTTGAATCTCTTCGAGTTCACAGTTTCAATGATGAACGTTATGATCAAGACAGAGTTGACGACTTGACCCGACTGGAAGAGGCTCATGAGGCTGCATTGGTTCAGTCGGCAAGATATCTTCAAGGACTTCGGCATTATCATAATGGCAACGTTCGGTCACGAGCTTTTCTTGTCGGTGACATGGTTCTACGAAAAATTCAGACCACAAAGGATCGACACAAGTTATCTCCACTATGGGAAGGCCCTTATATAATTGCTGAGGTTACTCGGCTAGGAGCGTATCGTTTGAAACGTGAAGATGGAACCATGGTGGAGAATTCCAGGAATATTGAGCATCTTCGTTGATATTATACTTAAGCTTATTGTATCATGTATTTATCGACTGCCGACTTCAAGTAAGATGACTTCTTGAGTTGTCAGTCGGGGGCTATGAATATCAATAAAGTGTGCCATTTTTTATCAATAATGACTTGTTCATACTTGGTTTATCATTGTTTATTGTTCTGGTTTGAGTTCAGCAGATAAGGACTGAAAATTTTTTGATGGCTTAACCAAGTTTAGGCTTGGTGACAGTCGAATGAAAATTTTTAAGAAAATAAATGCGAAGATTTGAATTAGAACATAAGCATAAATAAACTAAGCAATTACAAGTTATGTTACATCAGCAAGTCTATCCTTGGAAGTTTTCGACTACATCGGCAGCAATCTTTTTTGCCGAGTCCTGTGCTTCATTTATAAGCTCAATGGCCTGTTCATCAGTGGTACCATTAGCAAAGCCATCTCCTATTGAGTTTATATCTATCCGAGGATATAGTGACTTTGTCATTGTCAGGGTATGGCTCGCACTCATGACGGCAGCATCCGTGATATTTTCCAAGTACTTCTTCGGCATTGTCCTGAGTTTATCGAAGACTTCAACAGCATCCAAAGAGCTTGTCCCAAGGACGTTCTCGTAAAGTGCCGGCACTATTGGCGTCGCAGCGTTGGCAATATCATCTCTGACTCTTTCGGCTCTTCGGACTTTTTCGGCAAAAACTTCAAATTGACCATGGGATTTTATCTTATTAACTACAAGTTTGATATGCTTCAGATCACACAAATGACCAAGATCAAATACATCAAAGAATATGAGTCTCAAGGCTTACCTTCGATTTCTTCCAAGGCTTTATTTTTGTCAGACTCGAGTTTGGCATTTTCAGTTTCTGCCTTTTTTAACTGAGCCTTGAGGGAGTCAATTTCAGACGCATTCGCTATAACATGAAGATTTGGAATTATCAGTGTCAAACAAATCATGCAAGAACAAAACGAGTTGGTTTTTTCTTACCTTCGATTGAACCACGGAGTTCCAAGTTCATATCTTGAAGCTTATTGATCTCTTCTCGCAAGACGACCTCTCTAGCTGCGGCTTCTTCTCTGGCATTTTTGAGATCTTGCTGAATATTCTCCAAAGAGTTTACATGAGGTACCAGCTTCTCGAGAGTGTCTGATTTGGCCATTGAGCGGCGATGGATTCTCTGCGTTGTGAAGATTAAGTCAGTCGACTATACAAGAACGTGTGGTTAAGATTTGAGGGATTTACACATACATTCATTAGACGAGTTGCTTCGTTAGGCTGGCGACGGACATATCGCGTTCTTCGGCTTCTTTCTGTTTATTCAAGATGATGCCCTGCCTATCGCCTTCAGCATCTCGCCATTCAATTTTTGTTGGGGGACTGAGTCTTCTGAAGACTTCAATCGGGTAATTTCCTCCTCTGCGGTTGTTTGCTCTAAGGAATATGAATGAAGATGAAGAATAAAAAGGTATGTTTAAAACAAGAGTTTTTGCATTATTAAGAGTTACCTGTCCTTGGAGCTGGGTCTTCAACTAGTGTTTCTTGACTACATGAGCCTTGTTTGTCCTCGTCCGACTGGTTTCCAGTCGGGGTGTCCTGGCTGGCAGTCGGGGGCTCCTGCTCTGGGATATCCTCACTCGGGAGAGGGTCCTAAGACCCTTCTTCAGCAGACTTTGATTTTTCTGGCGTTGCAGATGCGCTTACTTTTTCTGTCTCCCTGGTGGGATCTATATCTTGAGGTTTTCTGCAGAAGAAGATAAAGATGATCAAGATGGAGACAAGCAAGATTTCAATGAGAAGATAAATTCAGTTATATGAAGGGTACCTGTTGGACTTCTTGATTTTTGGAGTAGATCTTGTGGATGGCCTCGGCGAGCTTATGTTAGCCTTTGGAGTCTGGGTTTCTTCCGTTTCTCCGTCCGAGTCATCCACAACTAGCCTCCTTTTGCTAGCACGTTTGCTGGTCTCCTCTTCGGCAGTGACTCTCTTGTTTTTCGTCTGCGGTTTGATTTTTGGGCCGTCTGCTGGCTTCTTGGTAGTTGGCTGGGCAGTTGTATCTTCTTGGAAGACTTTGTACGGCCGAGAGAAAATCAAAGCATTTGCCTGCAAGCAGTACTCTTGAGACATATTGAAGAATATAAATAGATTGAAGAATGATACAAGTTGTAGAGTCTACTTACCAGAGGAGGTGGTCGAAGAAGACTAAAAGGAGCAACCGGCAGTTTATTGCTGTACTCCACTGCAATTCCAAAAGAAAAAATCTTGTACATATGAGCGCATAGGAGCTAGAAGTTCAGGGATTCACGATCCTCCCGGTTGGGGTCACTCTGGCCTTTGTATTCGAATGCTGGTTTAGATCTTTCCTTGATGGGGGCCAGTCGGCTTTTGATGAAGTGCCGGGTGATTTGTTCTCCTTGGAGGCCTTTATTTTTCAGCTCAAGGATTTTAGCCAGGAGGTTGTTTGGTTCTAACCAGTCGTGCCCTTCTGGCATGGTGTTCCAGTTGGCCCGTTGGATGGGAGGGAGGCCGATGAAGTCAGGCAAGCTGGGGGCTGGGTTTGAGATGTAAAACCAGTTCGCATACCAGCCCTTATTGGAAGATTTCAGAGGAAGAGGAAAGTAATCTTTGCGGAGAGTCCCGCGAAGTTGAAAGCCGGCGCCACCAACAACATAGGGATTGTCTTTGGTTGGGTGTACCTTGAGAGAAAACATGCGGCGGAAAAGATTGAAGTGTGGAAGGATGCCCAGGAAAGCTTCGCACACATGAATAAAAAAGGCGATATGCAGAATGGAGTTTGGGTTCAAATGATAAAGTTGGAGACCATAGTATTCGAGGATGCCACGGAAGAATTCGGAAGTGGGAAGACCAAATCTGCAATAAAAGAAGTGGGTAAAGACTACGATCTCATCGGTGTTTGGGGTTGGGAACTCTTCGCCGAACGCTGAGCGCTAATCGATGATCTCCTTGGCCGAAAGAACTCCGTCCTTCACCATTTCCCACAGTGTCAATTCCTTCACATCTGAGGTTGCCCATTGGTCGAAGGGGATTTCTCTCTCCTCTGCCATGGATACGGATTGGGGAAGGTAGATCTAGAGCTGGGAGTGGAGATTCTTGGGGAGATGTTGGGAGACTGGTTGCGCGCGATGAATCTTGATGAAGCTTGAGCTTCCGGATGGATGGATTTGGATGTGCATGAGTTCTAGGTTTCTATGAAGAGCCTGTGAACAGGAGCGTGAAAGGGGAAATTTTTCGGAAGATGAAGCGGCGGGGAAGACAATGGCGCTTCAGAAATTTTAGGGTATCAGTAGGTTTTCTCGTGTTTGGGCCGAGACCCATGAGAAGCTTACGGCCCATACTATAGGTGTGGCTTGACACGTGTCTCTAGGGACTTAAATAGATTTGCTCTGGCAATATGCGCGTGTCTTATTGCCCAATGCCTTTAAAATCCTTTCATACAGCAGTTACAGAACTTGTTGAAGGTTGGTACGATGCGACTTGGAAGGTGACAAACAGTAAAGTTTTTTATTGCTGTGCTGGTAACTTTTTTCTTATAGGTTGTAGGAGCTGTTTGGTTTTTCACAAAGCATTTGATTTTTATGATTATGTCAATGCTTTTTTGCCACCTTGGTGTGCTTTTTGATTAAGACCAATATTATAGCTGGAGCTATTTAATATTTTTGGTCACATTTTTCAGATGACTGATAAATTTATTATGAGTTTATTAACTCAGATTTTCTATTCCTGAGATTGGCAGAGTTGTATGCTCCAAGAGGACTCGGGCATAATGACTCGGATAAGCATGAGCTTGCCAGTACTCGGATTCATTATACACTATGCCTTGATTATAAGGTTATGTGTTATATGATCTTTTATGATTGCTTTTGGCTTAGGCTAGGCATTTATTTATATCACTAAGATGAGTGTGATTATTATAGTTCTTGACTATATGCTTAGTTTGTTTTAACTAAACACGTAGTCGGGGACTACACCAAATTAGATGCATCAGTCGATGCACCTAAATATCTATTCTTAAGAAATTTTTTGAGATATTTTCAGCCCTTCATAGCCTTTCTGTTGTATGATAAAGCACTCGGGAGACTCAGGCAGAGATGATGGAAGCACTCGGCGATAGAAGCATTCGGCTAGGGAATTATTCGGCTTTGTGTTATTCTAGTTCGAGGCAAAGTTATCTCATCGACTGTGAAGGTCTCGGGGGCTACTGTGGAGATTATGGGTACTGGATACCCTCACGGCTAGCTTATCCAACTTACCATAAGGGATAGGTTGAGACTCATGATTATATAAACCGGCTTAGGACTTGGGTATTACATTACCATTGTGAAAAGGTAACGGCTTATAGTCCAAAGTTGGTAAGATTGAGGAGTCCGACATAGAGTGTGACTAGATCTCCGACTTGTAAACCTACCCTCCAAGACTATATAAGGAGGGTAGGGCGTCTCTTGAGGGATACAGAGAATCAAATAGCGATTATAGCGAAAACACACGAGATCAAGAGATCAAGAGATCAATAAACCACTCGGCGGATCGAATCCCCGAAACAGGAGTAGGGTATTATCTCTCGTTGAGAGGGCCTGAACCTGTCTAAACCCCTTTGTCTACTAACCCATCGTGTTTGGCGCTTGATTGCTACCCCTAGTTTCTTATTGCCGAAACCAAGTTTCGACATTGTGTTTGCAGTATTGTTAGAAATCTGCTCACATAAGTCATATATTCGTATGTTCAATGTTCAGAAAACTACCAAAATCATCATCATCATCATCATTTTGCTTTTTTAGATCAAGATGAATATGTGTATGTTTATCTTCCATGTGTAATTTTTATTGATCATGTGATAGAACCAACATACAATTGTCTTGGAGCAAGATGTTTACTCACACCGTAATATTGTATTCGTGTGGGCTAATTGTAAAAAAATACTCATCTCATATTACCGTCTAGAAAAACATTTACTTTATGCTAATAAGTGTTAGTGAAAAACAAATTAATGGGTTGATACATAGGATTAAAAATACGAAAACACTTGGCACTAAAAATATTACTACCACAAATAAGACACCGAGCTATTGAAAATGACTAAGAAGTAAAGATATTATTACTAGTAACTAATCATAAAATATATTATAAAAGATATTATTACCTGTAACTGATCATAAAAGTATTACTAACAGTAGGTGAATTTATTTAACCAGGGAATAAAATCATTACTAACGGTGCATTACTAATAGTAAAAGTCTAACTTACTAGCGTACCAAGATAGTTCTTGCACAAGCATATTTAGTAAATAATTTACTAAGATGTCTACTCATCAAGAAAGAAAGGTGCGGGATGGGTACATAGTTCAATTTTGACGTATAGTAAATATTTTACTAATAGTATAATCTGCCACAAACAAAGCTTTAGTAATTATTTTACTATACGTCATTTTTAAAAGGTCCGGGTTGAGAGATGCCAAGGGGATGGGGTGTGGGGGTGGGGATGGCTGGGCTATAAAAGGTGCGAGGGGTGGGGTTGGGGGGAAGGAGGGTGGGTAGGAGGTGGGAGTGTATGTGAGAGGAGCGTTTTAATTATTATGCAAGCCAGGTGTAATTTAGCGCATCTATATATATATATATATACATATAAAACTAGTACATGACATCCTACGTGCTACCTAATTACGTAACACCCCTTACTGTCACTCCCACCTTGTCACACATCACTATCCCTACCGCAGTAATTTTTTCACTCTTAACCCCCACACCCCCTATCCACCCATCACTTTGTAGTGATTTTTTTTACTCTCACCTCCATTCCCTGTCCAAGCAACCCACCACCCTATCTATCTTCCTTGCTATTTATATCCTTCGGTCCAGCACGCAATTGATTTTTTTACTACTATATGACCCCACTTGCCCCGGCCTCATGCCCACAAAACGACAAAGATAACATTTTTTTACCATATTAAAGCATGAGTATTTATACCGTTCATAACCAGCCATCTCACCGTATCCAACCAATTGTCCCATTCACACTTTCGTCCTCTTCCTTTTTTTCAGATCTAAGAAAATGGGGATCGCGACGAGCGACGATGGTTGGTAGGTGGCGACGGGCGTCAGCTCGGGCAGTCCTATACTCCTATTCATCCCTCTCTCCTTGTCGCTGTGGCGTTCAACTCATGCAGTGGCAATGGACTGCAGCCCTGGTGAACGGTGCGAGCTCACTACTGGAGAATTGATCTTTGGTCGGAATCAGAAAAACTGGAATAGTCCCGGTTCGAATATGAACCGGGGCTAAAGATCAACTTTAGTCCCGGTTAAAAAGGCAATGGGTCGCGATGATCTTTAGTCCCGGTTCACACACCCACCGGCCCTGTCAGGCCGGTGTCAGGGGGGCGGGGATCTTTAGTCCTGGTTGGTGTAATCAACCGGGACTAAAGATCCTCACTTTAGTCCCGGTTGGTAACACCAACCGGGACTAAAGATAATTTAGATCTATAGTCCCGGTTAGTGTTATTAACCGGGACTATAGTGATCGACCTTTTTATACTTCTTCTTCCTCCTCCAGCTCGAGCCATTACTGCCTAGAAGAGGAGGAAGAAGGGAAGTGCTGCCAAAATTTTTGATAAATTTGTTTTGGTGATAATATATAAATCGGAGAGATCGAAAAGGTTAGCGAATCCATTCTCTAATAATGTATGCTTAGCATATTGCATTTATAGCTTTGTTTCTATAAAATATTTTCTCCATAAAGGTTTATGCAAAATGATGAGAGAGAAAATATGTTAGGCAAAATTAGGTTGATTTTGAAATTAGAAAATTTGGATAATGATATTAGGCAAAATATATTAGGAAAAATTAGAATATTTTCTCCATTCTCTTTTCTAGAAATTAGTTTCACTTTGAATAATGATGTTTTAAATTTTTGTATGATTATTTAATTAGTTTCGAGAATGTGGATTTCGTTAGTAACATTGGACTATTTGATGTCTAGATGGATCGACAATGGATGTACACCGCGGACCGACGGTTGAAAGAGTTTATTGATGGCGTGCATTATTTTTTGAAGGTGGTCAATGCTAACAAATACAAGGGTTTCATGTGTTGTCCATGCAAAAAGTGCAGTAACCGAAAGGAGTATTCATCATTAAGAACTATTCATGCGTACTTGTTTGAGTCTGGATTCATGCCTGGATATAATTGTTGGACCTCGCACGGAGAGCTAGGGGTTACAATGGAAGAAGATGAAGTAGAAGATGAGAATATTCCGGACTGGGCTCATCAATACGGTGGATTTGAAGAAAATCCGGAAGGCGAGGTGGACAGAGTTGTTTAAGATAACGACGCTGTAGATGATCTTGGTCAAATGTTGTGGGACGTAAAGGACGGCTGCGAAAGTGAGAAGGAGGGCCAAAAATTGGACTGTATGTTAGCGGACCACAAAACTTCGTTGTACCCAGGTTGCGAACAGGGGCACAAAAAATTGGGTATGACGCTAGAATTCTTGCAATGGAAGGCAAAAAAATGGTGTGAGTGACAAGGCATTTGGCGAGTTATTGAAACTCGTCAAGAACATTCTTCCGGAGGGAAAGGAGTTGCCCGAAACAACGTACGAAGCTAAGAAGGTGGTATGCCCTCTAGGACTAGAAGTACATAAGATACACGCATGTCCGAACGATTGTATCCTCTATCGCGGTGAGGAGTACGAGAACCTAGAAGCATGCCCGGTTTGTAAAGCACTACGATACAAGATTAGACGAGATGATCCAGGTGATGTTGACGGACAGCCTTCGAAGAAGAGAGTTCCTGCTAAGGTGATGTGGTATTTCCCTATAATACCATGGCTCTAGCGTTTGTTCAGGAACAAAGAGCATGCTAGCATGATGCGCTGGCACGCAGAAGAACATCAACAAGACGGGATGCTGAGACACCCCGCCGACGGGTCGCAGTGGCGAAACATCGACAGAACATTTCCAAACTTTGGAGAGGATGCCCGAAACGTAAGGTTCGGTTTAAGTACAGATGACATGAATCCATTTGGAGAGATGAGCAGCAGCCATAGCACTTGGCCTGTTACCATGTGTATCTACAACCTTCCCCCTTGGCTATGCATGAAGCGAAAGTACATCATGATGCCAATTATCATTCAAGGCCCAAAGCAACCTGGTAACGACATTGATGTGTACCTAAGACCATTGGTTGAGGATCTGCTTCTGCTGTGGAACAAAGAAGGTATCTCCGTGTGGGACGAGGACAAACAGGAGCAATTTAACCTGCGAGCATTGTTGTTCGTGACCATTAACGATTGGCCTACACTTAGCAACCTATCCGGACAGTCAAACAAGGGGTACAAGGCTTGCACCCATTGCATGGATGAAACTGAAAGTACGTATCTGAAACACTGCAGGAAGGTTATTTACATGGGCCATCGTCGATTCCTTGTTGCAACCCATCCTGTACGAAAAAAAGGCAAGCATTTCGAACAGAAGGCAGACCACCGTACTAAGCCTAAACATCGCAACGGAAAAACCGTGTTTGCTATGGTGAAAGATCTGAAAGTAGTATTTGGAAAGGGACCTGGCAGCCAACCTATAGAGAGCGAAGATGGTCACGTGGCGATGTGGAAGAAGAAGTCTATTTTTTCGGAGTTACCCTATTGGGAAGTCTTAGACGTCCGGCATGCGATAGACGTGACGCACCTCACTAAGAACCTTTGCGTCAACCTGTTAGGCTTCCTAGGTGTATATGGGAAGTTGAAAGATACACTTGAAGCACGTAATGATCTCAAGCATATGCAACAACGCGAGGACCTTCACCCGGAACCGAAGGATAAAGGAAGCCATTACTTGAGTCCTGCAAGCTACACCCTGAGCAAGGAAGAGAAGGAAAGTATGTTTGAATGCCTGGAGAGCATCAAGGTACCGTCTGAATACTCCTCGAACATAAAGAGAATAATAAGCATGAAGGAAAAGAAATTCACAAACCTAAAGTCTCATGACTGTCACGTGTTGATGACACAACTGCTTCCTGTTATAATTCGTGGTATCCTTCCTGATAATGTCCAGGGAACAATAACAAAGCTATGTGCTTTCATGAACGCAATTTCGCAAAAGATCATAGATCCAGACAGTTTAACAACCCTTCAAGAGGACATGGTCCAATGTCTTGTCGGCTTTGAGATGATCTTTCCACCGTCATTCTTCAATATAATGACGCATCTTCTATGTCACCTTGTGAAAGAGATCAGTATTCTCGGTCCTGTGTACCTACACAACATGTTTCCTTTCGAGAGGTACATGGGCGTTCTAAAGAAATACGTTCGTAACCGTTCTCGTCCAGAAGCAAGCATTGCCAAGGGTTATGGAACAGAGGAGGTCATTGAGTTCTGCGTAGAATTTATTGAAGACCTTCGTCCAATCGGGGTACCCGAATCAAGCCATGAGGGGAGACTACGGGGAAAGGGGACTCTTGGAAGAAAAGCAATAATGACCGTGGACAACGATTTATTCCGTAAAGCACATTTCACGGTTTTGCAACAATCTTCGTTGGTGGCTCCTTACATCGAGGAGCACCTGGCGATTGTTCGGTCGAAAAACATCGGCAAGTCTGATGCATGGATTACACGCCATCACATCGATACTTTCCCCGTTTGGCTACGACAACGTCTAATGGGTGCAGAAACCATTGACCGACAACTAGCCTTCTTGGTGACGGGGCCTTCTTGCTCGATATCGACATTCCAAGGATATGAAATCAATGGGTATATATTTTACACAAGAGCCCAAGACAGAAAGAGCACAAACCAGAACTCTGCTATTCGTATCGACGCCATGAGATACGATGGTGCAACTAGCATGCATTACGGCGTCATCAAGGACATATGGGAACTAGACTACGGACCCCTGAAGGTACCTCTGTTTCGATGCCAATGGGTTAGGCTCACCGGTGGAGGCGTAACGATTGATGACAGTGGGATGACAACGATTGACCTAAGCAAGGTTGGATACTCAGATGAACCTTTCGTCCTAGCCAATGATGTCACACAGGTTTTCTACGTGAAGGACATGTTTAGCAAACCAAAGAAGGGTAAAGGACCCGACGAGCCAAAGCGCCACGTGGTTCTCCCAGGCAAAAGAAAAATCATCGGAGTCGAGGATAAGACTGACGAAGATTACGATCAGTTCGACGGGCAACCTCCGTTCGCAGTGACGGTTGACCCGAGCTTCCTCCTTTCAAAGGAGGACACCCCTTACTCACGCAACGATCATAGCGAAGGAACATTAGTGAGGAGAAAGTACGTGAGAAAAACTGTGACATAGGTTCTTGTATGGACAATGCAAATTATTTATAATGTATTGAAGGCCATGCAATGTTTGTGTTTTTTATTACTACAATTATGTAAGGAAAACTGTGACATAGGTTGTTGTATGGACGACGCAAATTATTTATAATGTATTGAAGGCCATGTAATGTTTGTGTTTTTTAGTACTACAATTATATATGTAATATCAATTTTGAACTATTTAAATAGGTAATATAGTATTAGATAGTAATATCAATTATTGGAATGTAATATCAAATTGAAACGTCATATGTTATATATATGTGATTATTTATATTTAATAATAATTTAAAACTATTTAAATAGGTAATTGGTATTAGATATTTTAATACTATTCAAATAGTATTTAAATTGGTCTATATGTGATTACTTATATTTAATAATAATTTAAAACTATTTAAATAGGTAATATGGTATTAGATATTTTAATACTATTCAAATAGTATTTAAATTGGTCAAATTTTAATTATATATCATTATTGGAATGTAATATCAAATTGAAACTATTAAAATAGGTACTGGTTATTTATATGTGCACTGTTTCAATCTTTAGGCCCGGTTGTTAAACATAGCCGGGACAAAAAGATAATTTGGTCGCAGCGGCAAAACATCTTTAGTCCCGGTTGGTGGCAGCAACCGGGACTAAAGACATCTTCAGTCCCGGGTGGTGGTATAAGCCGGGACTAAAGATAACATCTTTAATCTCGGCTTATACCACCACCCGTCCCGGTTGTTACACAACCGGGACTAAGGATAACATCTTTAGTCCCGGTTTATACCATCACCCGGGACTGAAGATGTCCTTAGTCCCGGTTGCTGCCACCAACCGGGACTAAAGATCCCGACTATAAATAGCTGGGCGCATCGTCTTCTCCGGATCCACACTTAGCCGTTTCTCATTCTCTCTCAACTCTCAGCGCGCACGTCCTCCGTCTTTGCCGCCGCCGTCGTCTTCGTCGTCTTCGCCGTTGTACGTCGTCGCCGTCCGCACCGCGCCTCCCAGCTAAAGTTTGCGCCGATCTCCATCTTTTCTGCTGTCCGTTTTCAAGAATGCCACGTATACCGCACCGCCGTCGCCGCGCCGTTCGCACCGCCGTCGCCATGAATGGCACGTACCCGCGCCACCGCCGCCGCCGCCGGCCCGCGCCACCACGGTCGCCGTCGCCATGAATGCCACGTACACGCGCNCGCCGCTGCCACCACCACGGTCGCGCCACCACGGCCGCCGCCGCCACCACCACGGCCACCCCACCACCACGGCCGCGCCACGAACGACCTAACGATAGAACAAACGTGAACGGACGTGAACGAACGACATGCAGACCGAACAAGCGAACGACCGACCGAACGAGCGAACGACCGAACGACCGAACGACCGAACGAACGAGCGAACGACCGAACGACCGACCAAACGACCGAACGAGCGAACGACCGACCGACCGACCGAACGACCGAACGACCGAATGACCGACCGACCGAACGAACGAACGAACGAACGAGCGAACGACCAAACGAATGAGCGACCGAACAAACGAACGACCGAACGAACGAACGACCGAACGAACCTATGCATGAACGAACGAGCGACCGAAGGAACGAACGAGCGACCGAACCAACAAACAAACGAACGATGGTACTGGTTTGCTCGAAGTTCGCTCGTTCCAAGGAGGCACTGGTTCAAGATACTGGCTGAACACAAGCACTTGGTCTTTCATGACTAAAGAGAAACGGAGAATTTTCAAAACAAATTTTGTCTTGAGTCCTATGCATGGGGAGTCAAAACAAAATTTGTTATGAAAATTATCCGTTTTAGCCATGAAAGAGCGAGGTGTTGTGTTCACCCAATATCTTGAATCACTATTTCTGTCTTTATTCATTCATATGTATGTATGGAACAATTACTTCTAAAAGTATATATTTAATAATGATTAAAATTAAAATTTTCTTTGTCTTTTCTATATGATTAAAATAGTTATGTTTGCGAATTTGAATATAATATTGCACATCTTTGTACATTTTCTAATAGTGTTTTAATTTTTTGTCTAATTTTTTTTCTAATAGGTGCTGACCTCCGTTGTCGCTCAAGCTTAAGTGGCCCCAATAACTCCAAGCAAAACTAAGGCAAGTTGATGTGTGTATATATATATGGAATATGCACGTAGGTTGCATGTATAACAATGAATTAACTGGTCATTGTACGTATTTCTCAACAATGTCATTATATGTAAAACAATATACTGTTAGTTGATGTGTACCTCGTAATGTTACAAACAGATGGCAGATCGTGATGATGAACAGATCCTCATGGACGAGATCGCAGAGGGTAGCAGCCAATATTGGGCGGATGAGGACCAAAGGACCCCAACCAATACCTCAACGAGGAGAGAAACGAGGGCACAAACCAACAGGAAAGTGAAAGGGAACCGGCCGTTGGAGAGAAGAGGGCACGCGGACAACGAGGTGCCGCAAGGAAGCTAGAGGGCAGGCATATTATTACTGAAGTGGCCCCAGACGGCGAACCAGTTGCCCCGGCCGGTATACTACGTAAGTTTGTGGGACACAATGGTTGGGTCGTGAGGGATCACGTGCCCATTAGCATAGTGCACTGGCGTCAAACAAGAACAGCAGAGGATGATGAAAGTTATCTGCCAGATACGGAGAAAGCAATGCTATGGACCACCATGCTCGAGACCTTCACGGTCCCTGAGGCAGATCAGCCAAGACTGAAAGAATGGACGATGAAGAAAATGGCTAAACAGTTCCAGAAGTACAAGTCAGCTCTATACAAGAAATACGATGTGAAGGGTCTGACACCTGATTTCGACAAGTTAACGAAGCTGAGGGATCATTGGGATGCGTTTGTTGCATACAGGACTTCCGAGCACGGGCAAACGCAAATAGCAAAGAACAAAGCCAATGCCGCTAAGAAGCAGTACCATTACCGGCTAGGGTCAGGTGATTATAAGAAGGCAATCCCCAAGTGGGATGAACTGGAAGCCGGGTTGATTGGAAAGGGTATTGAGCCGGCCACAATGAACTGGCCTGAACGTTCAAGAAATTGGTACTATGCTCATGGTGGAAAGCTCAATCCCACTGATGGCTCCCTTGTATTCGGCGATGCGATCCACGAAGCAGCTAGCCGACTCACGGAAGCAGTGGAGGCGTCTGCTCAGGGAACATTCCATCCTGACAGAGAGAAGGACGAGCTTACGCTCGCATTACAGAATCCCGAGCATCCAGGACGAACACGGGGAAAAGGCGTGGTTGCATGGAAATACGGATTTCAAGAGGACAGCCACACTTACAAGAGTCGGATGAGGGGCAAGAGGGATACCGAGGACAAATTAAGATATCTCGAGGAGAGGATCGCCCTGCAGGAAATATGGATGCAAGAGGAGGTCGAACGACGAGTGGACCAACGCCTTACGGAATGACAGAGCGAGCAGACGGTGCAGCTCTATGCCCCTCCAATCATGGTGAGCCCCTCGAGCAATCACAGCAGCTATGCTTCTATAGGGCAGCCAGGAGAACAGAGCATGGAAGGTGCAGCAGGGCAAGCTTAGGACAACCCATCGTACCCCGTAGATGAAATCACGCGGCGGACACCTTGTGAGCTGTACATTCCCTTCAAGAACATATCACTCAAGGTATGCTCTTAGTTTTATGATATATGTCTTGTACATTGCATAACCGGTGGTGCATGCATCTGTTAATTACTAAGTAATCTTGACTCTCGTGAAGGTGGCGTCGGGCATGGCCATACCAGTCGACCCTTCGGGGACATATCATTGCAGACCGATTCCAGCTGGGTACTCAAAGGTCGAGGTTGAATTGGTGGAACGAGGATTCGACGATCTCGAGCTAGACATCCCCGGAGGAGACGGGGAGACGAAACTAGGAGACACAGCCCACGCCATTATACTATGGTGCAAGCGGCACATCATGTTTCCCGGGCGAGCAGCGGCGTTTTCTCCTCCGTCTCCTCCGCCTGCACCCTCTCCTCCGCCTGCACCGGCTCCGTCGCCTGCACCGGCTCCTCCGCCTGCACCTTCTCCTTCGCCTGCACCGGCTCCTCCACCACAGTCTCCTCCGCCTGCAACCTCTCCGTCGCCTGCACCGGCTCCTCCACCGCAGTCTCCTCCACCTGCAACATTCTTCGCCTGCACCGGCTCCTCCGCCTGCACCGTCACCGTCTGCCCCGCCTTCACGGCCTAAAAAGTCGTGCCCACTTCGTCCCGCGCCGTCAAAGTCCACACCACCAAGAAAGAAACCAAGACTTGACGAGCCAAAACTCCCCGCTCTCAAGAAAAGGGCGTACAACTGCACTCTCGAGGAGAATGAGAAGGTCGTACGAGCAGAAGTGAAGGCGTTCTTCGAGGCACGGAAACCACCAAAGAAGATTCCAATAGATCTAGCTGCTAAGAAGTTCTTCCAGAAGATGAGCAAACCGGTCAAGAGGGCTGTACTTTCCGATTATGACCGGTCGGTGACGAAGTCGTACAAGAAACAAAGAGCAAAGGCCAAAGAAGTGCCTCAACTCGGAAAACAGCAGAAACAATCGGTTGAGCCGTTGCTACCACCCGGTGAAGAGGAGCTGAGGCAATGGATGAAAGAGACGGGTCTGAGCAGGGCGCAACTGGTGGGAGACACACCGATAACCATGGTGACAGAAGCCGACTTGAAATACAAATTTAAAGTCGGTGAACCGCTTGTCAAGCCTGGTGAGGTGAACACTCTCTTAACACAAAAGCATCGATTTCATCAATGGTATATGGAACGTTCATCCAGAGGTAGAATAATGTTTGGAGTGAGGATAAGAAACACAGACTACTACCAAGGAGATGATGTTCTGTGGATCAACTTCGAGAATGTGTTCGATGTATACCAACTAGACGTTCTCGACGTCTTCATTCTCAGCTGCTGGGTTTTGTAAGTATCATTTTAGCAAACTTTATTTTGTTCCTTAGCTTCTTCTATGTACCATTCCCTGGTTAGAATGTGACGATAAGACTAATGCAAATTCTTTTATCTTTTGTAGAATGGAGATTCAATCGTGCCGTAGGCATGGGATTTTCAATATTGGATTCATGGACCCCCGCAAAATCAATGACGTACTGATACGGGACTTTGAGAAAGATACAGAAGACAATATTGTTCATTTCCTGGTGCAGCAGCATTACAAGACCTACATACTATTGCCCTACAACACAGAGTGAGTTTTAACTGTCTTTCAAATTTGTACCAACTTCCTCCCCGTACTCATACCGTCACATATATATCGTCTGACGCAATTTGCAGATTTCACTGGGTCCTTTTCCTCTTCGACCTTGAACTTTGCAAAGTCCATGTCTATGACTCAATGGATAAACCAGAGTCTACTTTCACCAAGGTTTTTGAAGTGATAGATAGGTAATGCCATCTATTCAACTGTCATTAATTATGTACACTGCTATTGGTACTATGCAGATCTCCGACATTTAATCATAGCTTCCAACTGTACATAGGGCATGGGCAAAGTTCCTTACATTGGTCCACGGGGTTTGAAAAGAAAAACTTGGTAGGAGATTTAATTTTCCGGTGAGTACATTCTCCAAAACATATTTAATCATTCATTGCTTCTAGAAAAAATTAGTACATTAAATCTCTCGTCGTTTCTCCTTTAAGTGCGCAAAACAGGAGAAGGGGAATAACTTGTGCGGCTACTACGTCTGCGAATATACTCACGCACTTGTACAGCAAATCAACAGTGACAGGGATCTGGAAGTACGTAAAAATTATTCATACATTATGTCCCGATTTCTTATTGACTTCATATACTTATATCTCAATTTTTTTTTTCAAATGATAGATTATTTACATGAGGGAAAACCTATCCAGCGAAGCATTTATCAAGGCTGTTCAAGAGCAACTGATGGGATTTATCAATGAACAAATAATTGATCCCGCGAGAGAATTCTACTACGATGGAAGAGCTATTGATCATCCTCCCCATGGATAATATGTCTTAGCTTTCTTCGTAATATACAATAGAACATTATAAGTAACGAAAGATTGTAATATATGTACATATTCAGATGTGCATTCATGTACTTATGTGTGTGAGTATATTTTTGTAATATAAGTATATATTTACTTGAGTGCTTATATGTAGGATATATATATATATATATATGTAAACATGTATTTATACATATATATATATATATATATATGCATATTGCATATATATATATATAAATACATATATTACATATATACGCATATTATATATACATATATATTATGCAAATATATGTATTTATACAGATATATGCATAATATATAAACAAGCAGCTGGCAGAACCAGCAAATGTTTTTTTTAAAAAAAATATCATTAGTCCCGGTTGGTAACAGATGGCTGAGGCAGCTACGTGGCGCAGCCATCTTTAGTCCTAGTTATTTTACCCGAGACTAAAGATGAGCATCTTCAGTCCCGGATTCGTAGTCCCAGTTGCATAACCAGGACTACAGGGGGTTACGAACCGGGGTTAAAAACCCATTCTCCATTAGTGGCTGTACCTCGTAGGCAGCAGTTGATGGGGATGGAGGGGAGGCCGACGAGAGATGGCCTGTGCAGCCACGACGAGGATGGAAGGGGCTGGCGCCATTCCCTTGTGTCCTTGACTCGTGCCGACCACATGCTCGAGGATGGAGGTGCTCCTGGTGGTCGTCGGCTCCGAGTAGCTGCAGCAGCAGGAGCGAGGCGCCGCCTGCGCCGAGTACTTGGAGGCATATATTTGTTTTTTTTGTTTTCCTTTCCTTTTCTTTTGTTTTGCAGAAGAAGTGAAGAATCCGCCTACTTCACCATACCCAATTTTTTATAGGTATGATTTACTGTATCATTGGATGCAACAGGACGTATTATAACCAAATAGTAATTCATATATCACGGTGGAGTAAAAGTAATACTATTGTTTTTGATGTCCAAGTAAATAGAATACACGTATAATATCAGGAACACAATTATTAAATGTTGGATACAGAAGTTATACATGATGATCAAAAAATTACTAAATAATGATTGTGGAGTGAATCGTGTCAATAAAAAAAGTACTGAACGATGATTGTGGGAGTTCTGCATTTCTTTCTCCCAGAAAAAAATTACTGTGGATTGATGTGAGATTTGAACTATATGTAAAAAAAATTACTGGTGGAAAGATTTTTTAAAAAAGAACTACAGAAGGAAACATTGAAAAATTAACAGTGGATTAATCTGAGTTTTGAACCTTACCATACATAAATAAATTACTAAAGAAAAAATTATTGTGGATTGATGCTAGATTTTAACCCTTACCATACGGGAAAAAAAATCACTAGATCAAAGATTGATTCTAGAGTTTTGCACAGAGATATAACCGTACCCTTCTTAATTACGTGATAGAGGATGGGTGTGGGAACACGACCTTGCTGAATTCAGTTGGGTGTAGAGAACTTCATATGAGGGCCAGCAACCTTTAACAGGAAAAATCAAATCAGCCATTTTTTTTCAGAAAAAGAAGGTAGTGACCGAGAACATTTATTTATTTATTTTTCATAGCAGTCACAAATGACATGAACTCTATTTCGCTATGTGGTATAGAAGAGGATGACAGAATTTGCCTAACCAGCTGGTAAATAGCATTGTAGAAAAAAAACACTGGCATTCCTTTAACCCGGCAGCATTGCATTGTAAAAGCAAAAATAGTGTCTTCAAAGCCTCCTTAAAGTAGGACAGTGGATTATCAATATACAGTTGGCTACCATCCTTTCCTGTAGAATTAAGTTATGTGCCCAACCAAAACAAGTTTACTTTGAAAATTAAGGGCAATACTGTACAGCAGGCATGAGCATCATATGTATGACCAAAAGAAAAATAGAGATAACATATAAAAATGTACATCTCCTAGAAAATATTTTACAGTAGATATTCCTGTGTGATAACAACCTTACATCAATTACCAGCTACCTTTTGACCAATGAGTTACACAGAGAGATAAAAGTTGCATGTCGTTCCACATAATTAATCAATCTCACCTTTTTATTTCATTTTTTACTGAGCATATATATAGCCAAATTCACACACCTCTTTGTATGTTTGGGCTACCTAGTTCATGCCCGGACCTATTGGCGCATTCACATTCATATTTGTCTTGCTCATATACCA
This sequence comes from Oryza officinalis, assembly GCA_008326285.1. Classification (NCBI taxonomy): domain Eukaryota; kingdom Viridiplantae; phylum Streptophyta; class Magnoliopsida; order Poales; family Poaceae; genus Oryza; species Oryza officinalis. Next base: position 320,096 of record BDMV01000009.1, on the reverse strand, counting down.
GGATGGAAAAGGAAATTAAGCTAGGCAGAAACTAGCTAGGCAGCAGCTAGAGCTGAAACTATGTATGGGCGCATGCAGAAATTAAGCTGATGGAATTCATGAAGAAAGGAAATAACATGAACATATATATACATATATTTATCAGCTAAGTACGCAGGCCAACTTAATTGATCCACGGATTTACATATATATTGAGACCATAATTAAGCGGAAAACTAATAAAGCAGTGAAATTTGGTAGTAATTAATATGCAGCAATATAGGCAGGAGCTGAACAACAAAAGTAGCAGAAGCTAGCTAGCAGTCTCCTTACAAAATGGTAGCGCGCCGCTACGGTAGTCGATAGCATCTGATTACGACGACGACGACGAAGACGCGGAGGAGGAGGAGGAGGAGGAGATTTGAACAGCTTCAACTTGTGGTTGTGGCTGGAAGTGGAACTCCGGCCAGGCCTTGCGGGACAGGTCGAAGAGCGTGGTGTCCTGTGGACGGCGGCGGGCGGCCGGTGGCCTGTAGAGCTCGTCCGTGTACCTGTCCTTGAGGCTTTTCACTTTCTTGTCCAGGTCCCTCGCGGTGAACCTCTCCCGGCTGAGCTGATGCTGCAGTTCATCGAACAGAGCGTGCCCCGACGGTTGCTCCCCGCCGGCCTGGCGGTGAGCGGCGAGGGCGGCGAGGATCTTGACCGCGTCGGAGAAGGACCAATTCTCTCTGCAGCTCTTCTTTCTCGCCGGCTCTTCCTCCTCCTCGTCGGAGGAGAGGACGATAGGGCCGAGAGCGGAGCCGTTGTATGAGACCACCATGGCGTCCTCCGAGTCGGCGCCAGCGCCATCGTCGGATGAGATGACGATGGGGCCTGAGCCCGAGCGAGCGCCGGAGCCATCGTCGGATAAGATGACGATGGGGCCGCCCGAGTCGGCGCCGTCGGAGATGTGCGCAGCTTGTGGTTGCTGGAACTCTGGCCAGACCTTCTGGGACAGCTCGAAGAGCGCCTTGTCCTGTGGACGGCGGCGAGCCGCCGGTGGCTTGTAGATCTGGTCGACGTACCTGTCCCTGAGGTGGGACACCTTCTTGTCAAGGTCCCTCGCGGCGAACCTCTCCCGGCTCAGCTGCTGCTTCACTTCATCGAAGAGCGCGCGCCCCGATGGTAGCTCCTCGCCAGCTTGACGATGAGTGGCGAGGGCGGTGAGGATCTTGATCTGGTCGGAGAAGGGCCACTTGTCTCTGCGCCTCTTCTCTCTCGCCGGCCCTTCCTCCTCCTCCTCCTCGTCAGCGGTGGGTGGTGGAATGGTGGGAGCCATCTCGATCGCCGGCGGGTTGATCGGTGAGTGGGTGCTCTGCAACTCTGGAATAGAAAAGAGAATACCAAGCGACTCGGAGTCGGAGCTCTCTCTCCCGAAATGAAGTTCTTTTTGTTTTTTGTTTTAATGGTATTATTATCTGTGGAGTAGAATTTGTTAACTAGACAAGGAAGGTGGAGAGACCAGCCCGCCAAATTCACGGATTGGCGCGCTGAGCGCTCTGGTTCCCGCCAAATGCCAACTACTAATACTAGTCTACTGATGGGTGCATTACTTCTTTTTTTTTTTTAAGACGGTCTGATGAGTACTCCATTACTACCACACAAACCTGCAGCCGCCATGGCTCCCACCGTCCCACCCTTGGCCTTGCCCCGCGCGGAGCAGCAGCAGCAGCACTCTCGAGCTCCAACCATCGTCATCTCCTCCTCCTCATCATCCTCCTGGACCTCCTCTTCTTCCACCACCATCGGCTCAGTCGTCGTCCTCTCCTCCGCCGTGGGCGTCGCCACCGGTGATGACGAAGCCACCAGCAGGCTGAGGAGGGGGCCCTACCGCTGCTGGGCGGTGGACGACGAGATCAAGATCATCGACACCATCGCCGCGCTCCGAAGGGACAACATGGGCCACCTGCCGGACGCCGCCGTGCTCCTCCGGGCGCTCCAGGCCGCGGACCCGCCGCTCCTCCACCGTGGCCTCGACGCCGCCGCCCTCTCCCAGAAGGTGTACAACCTCAAGATCAAGTTCAGATCCGCTGCCATGGCTGCAGCCATCAACGGCGGGAAGCGCCTGCGCAATAAACGCAATAAAGCGCTCTACGACTACTCCAAGAAGGCGTGGCCGGAGGAGCTGCGCCAGGCTACCGCTGCCAACAACAACCAAATCCGCCGTGTCCGTACATCCTACGGCGGCACCAGGGTTGGCTTCTGATCTCTCATCCATCTCATCACATATATATATCAAGCTAGCCTACCTGCCTTTTCTGTTTATATATGCAGGTCCATTGATAATCTCATCTCAGCTAGGTATATATGCTAGTTTCTGATCCCAAGTTAAGTAGTATATCTGTATAGGGATGTCCAAACGTCTCTAATTAGCTATAAATGGCTAGGTACTTGGATCTATCTACCACTAATCGTAATTATCGTCTCGTGTTTATCACCTCTTTAATATAAAGTCAACTAGTATATATGTATATGGAGTACTGGAGTAGTTTATATAAATGGCTGTTTATTATATCTTCCCTTTTTTTGTGTGTTTAATTGTACTCTAGCTACTTAACTACTTTCTTTGTTCTTGTGCCAATGGCAAGTTTAATTTACTCCCATATCTCAGCAGTGCAACTTGGAAGTTGTGTGTTACTAGTATTTGCACGCTAGAAAAAACAATCTTAATTCGAACAAAATTTATAAGTGCAATGGAAATCCCCGCATCTTCCAAAAGCATTGAGCCCCTATATCTGTAATTTCCTTCAATTCCAAGTACAGTGAACTAAGTTACAAATCTTCCCTTGAATCCTATGACAAGATTTAGCTTATTGTTCTTGATTGATCATTTGTTTTGCCAGTTGGTGTCACCTCGATCTCTATGTCATGTTGGAGTCTGAAATAGCTACCTGAGTTCAATTCCGTTGCTTGTAATTTCATGAATTTTCCAGGTCCTACCGCCTGATTGATGACATATTTGCCCTGAGTTCTTGTGTTACAATGCTCAAAATTTCAAATTGCTTGTAAGGTCAGGTTCGTTTTGTCTGTAGTGCTTGAGGCCATAATTAGTGTTTTACTGGTCAGGGGAAGTTGTCTGTTAAGTTGATAGATCGATTCTGTACTCTTCTTTTTCTTCTTCTTCTTCTTCTTCTTCTTCTTCTTCTTCTATTGAACTAAAATCGATTGTGTACATTTGAACTAGTAACATCAGGGGTTTAAAACATTATGGTTTTTAACTTTTAGGGGTTGAGAATGTGGGGCTGGTTCAAAAGATACTGCTAGCTAGATTACGCGATATAATCCTGGAAGTATATCAGTTCCTTATTTTTTTTATTACTGTACTATGTTATTGTGCTCGTGATCGATAAACTTGCTCTAAGCCCGGGAGATTAATTTGTATTGTAATGTCATGGTATGAAAGCAATATATGTTGCACGCAGAATTATCACTTGGTTTCACCTCTCTAAATCCCACTGGAGCCTCCATTATTATCAAATACTACAATGGTTCCAAGAATGGAGTGTCCAGGCAGAGCCTAATTCATGACAATTTTCACTGAAGTTGTTTGTTGCAAAAATTCGAAGTACCTTGATAGCATATTGCTTGCTAGAAATCGAATTTCACATTGCCGTCCCTAGATGGTAAATTGTTTGAGACCAGATTGATGTTTTATTGTTCAGGGTGAACTGAAGTTTTGTCTTACAACGTTACTGGAACAACTCTGTTTAATTGAATTGTTGCACATTATATTACGTCCATGTGATCCTTGGGGGCAAATAGATTATTTAATTTGCTCCTGTTTTTCTAGAATCTTAGTTGATTTATTTTCTAGGGACATTTTGAAAAGATTGAAAATGTGGATTCAAATTTTTTGTAGACTATATTAATTTAGTTACAGGAGGAAACTGTCCACAAAATATATTTATCCAAGTCCAAGAGAACTGGTAGATTCAGAAAGCACTCCTCACTCGCCCCTTTCGTACTTTATTATCTATATAAGTTTGTTGAACCCCATTTTTATTAAGTTAAGGTGAAAAAGATAATGGAATTATTGTACAGGACTTCTGACTTTTGCAATGTACTTTTCCTCCCAAATTATAGAGCGTCCTTTTTTAACAAAAATCAAACTCGGTAATTTTTTTATTAATAATCATACTAACCATATCTATGTTAAAATTATACATGTTATATCATTAGATTCATATTTTAAAATACTATTATGTGATACTAATTTCATATTCGTTGCCACAAAGTATGTAACTGAAGACTGACCATGTAAAAAAAATATAGGGCTTATAATTTGGGACGGAGGATAAACAATGAAGCACAATGTCAAGTGTAAAATTGCTGATGGCCCAACAGGTGAAGCCCATTTTCTTGTTAGTTCTGCATGCAGATGATCGCTTCTCTTTGTCGGCACTCTAACTTCAAGGCATGTACAAGAGTTGTTAATAATAGTCTCTTAACACTGCTAATTAGAAATATTTATTGACATGGAAGAGAGATAAATAGGAGAGATAAAATATCGTTGCTATGGGTAACAACGACTCAATGACGACTCTTAGCCTCTATAATATGTAAACATGGTTGCATGACGATGAAAAAACAAAAAGAGTAATAATAAAATGAATATTTTCTGAGCTTATCGTTAGAGATTTTATCGTTTCAATGATTGTAAAGATATGATCTCTAAATAATTTTTATTTTTTAATATACCATACTTGGTCTTTACCGTGGTAAACATGTCCTGAGATCCACACTGAGCAAGCTGTTAGCATTCTTGGTCGATATTTATGTGGCGCCGACATTTCTTAACAGCCTTGCATTAAAAAAGAAAAACAGAGCCCCCCGTCCTCCACAATCCCATGCATATAGGACAAAGAGTACAAAGTTCAACTCCTCTACTAGCAGGATTTGCTTTCAAAGGTAAATCATTATGTACCAATCTCCAAAGGAAAATCTTCAATTTTACTCAGTACTTGCATCTTCGTACTATTGTTCTATTCAGTGGCGGACCTAGAAAAATCACACTATGATTTTGATTCCCTTCGGGAGCATGACTTCCCTCGCGTCGTCCTCTCACGTGGGTGGGGATGACGATGCTCGGCGGCGCGGTGCAAGGCTGTGGATCCAGCACCGCTGCTGCCGAATCTGGCCAGAGGAGAGGACGCGGTGAGACGCTGGCGGCAGGAGGTCGCGCTGGCGACGTCGGTGTCGAAACTTGGCTTCGGCAATATCAATCTGGGGGTAGCAGTCAAGTGCCAAACACAATGGGTTAGTCGGGACAAAGGTTTTAGACAGGTTCAGGCCCTCTCTAACGAGAGGTAATACCCTACTCCTGTTTCGGGGATTCGATCCGCCAAGTGTTTATTGATCTCCTGATTTCTTTCAATCGGGGCTCTCGCAAGTTTTCTGTTTGTCCGTGTATTTTTCTTCTGCTCTATCCCTCAAGGGACACCCCTACCCTCCTTATATAGTCCCGGAGGGTGGGTTTACAAGTCGGGGACCTATTCTATTCTAAGTCGGACTCCTCAATCTTACCAACTATAGACTATGGGCCGTTACCTTATCTCATTAGTAACGTAATACCCAAGTCATAGCCAGTTTACATAATCATAGAGTGCAACCTATCCCCTATGGTAAGTCGGATAAGCTAGCCGTGAGGGTATCTGGTACCCATAATCTCCACAGTAGCCCCCGAGACCTTCGCAGTCGATGAGATAACTTTGCCTCGAACTTGAATAACACGCGGCCGATTGACTTCTTAGCCAAGTGCTTCCACTGCCGAGTGCCTCCATCATCTCTGCCTGATTCTTCCGAGTACTTCGGCATCCAAGAAAGACTGTGAAGGGCTGAAATCAATTCAAAAAATTTCAAACATAAAAATTTAGGTGCATCGACTGATGCACCTAATTAGGTGTAGCCCCCGACTATGTGTTTAGTTAAATAAACTAAGCATATAGTCAAGAACTATATTGATCATACTCTCCTGAGTTAAATAAATGCCTAGCCTAAGCCAAAAGCAATTATAAAAGATCATATAACACATAACCTTATAATCAAGGCATAGTGTATAATAAATCCAAGCACTCGGCAAGCTCATGCTTATCCGAGTCGTTATGCCTGAGTCGTCCCGGAACATACAACTCAATCCATTCTCATGAATATAAAATATGAATTAATAAATTTATCAGTCATCTGAAAAACATGACCAAAATATTAAATAGCTCTTGCCATAATATTGGTCTTGATAAAAAGAGCACACCAAGGTGGCAAATCAGCATTGATAGATAAAAAATCAAATGCTTTATAAAAAACCAAACAGCTCCCGCAACCTATAAAAAAGTTACCAGGACAGTTATAAAAAACTTTACTGTTTGTCACCTTCCAAGTTGCATCGTACCAACCTTCAACAAGTTGTGTAACTGTTGTATGAAAGGATTTTAAAATCATCGGGCAATCAGACATACGCATATTGCCAGAGTAAATTTGCTTAAGTCCTCATGGACATATGTCAAGCTGTACTCATAAGATGGGTCGCAAGTTTCTCATGGGCTCGGCCCAAATATGAGAAAACCCAGCAAAAAACCCTAAAATCTTTCTCAAAGCGCTAGCATCGTCCCTGCCGCTTCATCTTCCCGAAATTTTTCCCCTTTTCGCGCTCCTATTCATCAGCCGCGCTGAGAAATTCGAGAACTCGTGCTCACGCAAAATCATCCATCAAAGAACTCAAGTTCCACCACAATCCATCATCCGCATCCAATTGCCAACATCCCCTCAAAAATCCCCATTTCTTGTACTAGATCTAACTCCACTCAACTCGCATCCATGGCGGAAGAGAGAGAAATCCCTTTCGACCAATGGGCTACCTCAGATGTGAAAGAGTCGACCTTGCGGGAAATGGTGAAGAACGGAGTTCTTCCACCCAAAGAAATCATCGGCTGGCGTCCGGCGGCCGGCGAGGAGTTCCCCACTCCAAACACCGGTGAGATTGTGGTCTTCACCTCTTTCTTCTATTGCGGATTTGGTCTTCCCACTTCCGACTTCTTCTGTGGTATCCTCGAATACTGCGGCCTTCAAATTTATCACCTGAATCCCAATTCTGTCCTCCACATTGCAATATTTATCCATGTGTGCGAAGCATTTTTAGGCATTCTCCCCCATTTCAATCTTTTTCGCCGCATGTTTTATGTCAAGCCACACCCAAACAAGGATGACCCCTGCGTCGTCGGCGGTGCTGGCTTTCAACTCCGCGGGACTCTCCACAGAGACTACTTCTCTCTCCCCTTGAAATCTTCCAACAAGGGCTGGCACGCAAACTGGTTCTATATCTTGAACCCCCATCCCAGTTTGCCCGACTTCGTCGGTCTTCCACCGATCCAAAGAGCTAACTGGAGCGCAATGCCGGAGAACCAAGATTGGGTAGAAGCAAATAACCTCCTGGCTAATATTCTTGAAATGAAGAAGAAAGGCCTCCAGGGAGAACAAATCACCCGGCACTTTATCAAGAACCGACTGGCTCCCATCAAGGAAAGATCTAAGCCAGCGTTCGAGTATGAGGGTGAAAGCGACCCCAATCGGGGGGACCGCGATGCTCTGAGTTACCAGGCCTTGTGCACTCGCATGTACAAGATTTTCTCCTCTGGAATCACAGTAGATCGCAGCCACAAGATGCCGGTTCCTCCGTTCAACCTGTTCTGACCTCCTCCGGTAAGTCGACTCGGGTCTTCAAAACTCTTTCAATCTTGCACACATCCTTCAATATATCTCAAAAACTCTACTTGCAGGCAAACGTTCTTATTATTTCCAAGCCATACAAGGTGTACCATGACGATATACCAACTCGGCCTGCTGCCAAAAAACCAACCGGCGGCCCCAAAATCAAGGTTGAGCCTCAAGAAAAAAGGGCTGCCACCGACGAAGATATCAACAGGCGGGCGAGTAAAAGGAGACTGGTCGTTGATGACTCGGACAATGAAGAAGTCCAAATTCCACAATCTAGCATAAGTCCTCCGAAACCAACAGCCAGGTCTACTCCTAAAATCAGGAGGTCCAATAGGTATTTCACATAACCAGAGTCAGCTTCTTGCTAAAAATCTTTTTCACTTCCAACTCAATTGTCTTTATCTTCTTTCTTGCAGGAAACCTCAAGATATTGATCCCACCGGACGGGCTGAAGTCATCAATCCGTCTGCAGCGTCAGAAAAACCAAGGCTTGCAGAACCAAAAACTCAAGACCTTGTCCCGAGTGAAGATGCTCCTGAAGCAGAATCCTCAAGCAAAAATGTCCCTGCTGAAGAGCCCCCGACTGCCAACCAGGACATCCCAGCTAGAAACCAGTCGGTTGAAGAACAGCCCCCGACTGCCAATCAGGATGCCCCGACTGGAAACCAGCCGGACGAAAACCCACAGGGCTCACGTGGTCAAGAAGCACCAACCGAGGTTCTGGCTCCTAAAACAGGTAAATCTCTCAATGATCGCCAGACTCTTATCTTCATCATGCTCTTCGCTCTTTATCCTCATTTTGCTCCTCTAAATCAATCAGCCGAAGAGGAGGAAATTTCCCGACTGAAGTCTTCAACTGACTCGGTCCCTCCTATCAAGATCGAGTGGCACGATGCCCAAGGCATAAAGCAAGGCATCGTGTTGAATAAGCAAAAGGAAAATGAAGAACGCGACATGCTCGTGGCCAGCCTCAACGAAGCGACCCGGCTAATGAATGTAAGTGTATCTCCTCTTTGTCTTGTCATCATCATCTAATGTGATTGACTATCTTCACCCCCTTATGCAGAGAATATATTGTCGCTCAATGGCCAAATCAGACACTCTCGAGAAGCTGGTCCCTCATGTAAATTCTCTGGAAAATGTTCATCGAGACCTCAAGGCTGCCAGAGAAGAAGCTACAGCTCGAGAGGTCGTCTTGCGGGCAGAAATCGCGAAGCTCCGAGATGAGAACTTGGAACTCCGTGGCTCAATCGGGGGTAAGCCAAACTACCTTTGTACTTGCTCTGTCTTCGCATATAATCTGTTTTGATCCTGATGCTTGCACAAACCTTCATGTTGCAGCAAATTTATCTGAAATTGACTCCCTCAAGGCCCAGCTGAAGAAAACAAGCACCGATAAAGCCAAGCTAGAGTCTGATAATGATAAAATCCTGGAAGAGTTTGAAGGTAAGCCTTTTGAGATAGCACTCCGTGACTCAATCGGTCTTGAATATTTATGTAATCATATCCCTCTTGCAGCTTATAAGGTCAAATCCCAATCACAATTTGATGTCTTCACCGAAAGAGTCCGAAGGGCTGAAAGTGTAAGGGATGACATCGCCAATGCTGCCACGCCGATCCTGTCAGCACTATATAAACATGGACTCGGGACGAGCTCATTGGACACCGTAGAGCTCATTGGCCATTGAACCTTTTGGGTGCGGCCTTCTTCCTCACGCTCGACGACCAATACCGTGCTGACCACCTGGTGAGTTGCAGAGACGTAGAGCAACAGGGTTCTTGAGGGTGTGGCGACGCCAACACGGGTGGTGTCGTGAGGAACTCCTTGAAGTCTTCGAAAGCTTTCTGGCCCTCGGTGGTCCATTGGAAATCATCGGTCTTCCTCAGTAACCTGAAAAAAGGCATACCTCGTTCGCCGAGTCTGGAGACAAAACGGCTCAATGCCGCCATACAGCCGGTGAGCTTCTGGACGTCCTTCTGGGTATTCGGGGGCTTCATGCTCCGGATAACGTTGATCTTCTCTGGATTTGCCTCAATGCTGCGATGTGATATCATGAAACCGAGCAGCTTACCTGATGGCACACCGAAGGTACACTTCTCCGGGTTCAACTTCATTCTAAAGGCCCGAATGTTCACAAAGGTTTCTTCTAAGTCGGCGATCAGGTCTTCCTTCTGCTTGGTCTTGATGACGACATCGTCGACGTAGGCTTCCACGTTTTTCCCGATCTGGGTCTGAAGGCACCTCTGGATCATGCGCTGATAAGTGGCCCCGGCGTTCTTCAGGCCAAAGGGCATCGTGATGTAGCAATAGGCTCCAAACGGGGTGATGAAAGATGTCTTCAGGCAGTCGGATTCCTTCAAACTGATATGGTGATAACCCGAGTAACAGTCCAAAAAGCTCAGAAGCTCACAGCCGGCTGTTGAGTCGACGACTTGGTCTATCCGAGGTAGTCCAAAAGGATCTTTAGGGCAAGCTTTGTTGAGATCGGTGTAGTTCACGCACATGCGCCATTGCCCTGTCTTCTTCCGGACAAGAACTGGGTTGGCTAGCCAGTCGGGATGGTAAACCTCTTTGATGAACCCGGCAGCTAAGAGCTTGGCGAGTTCCTCCTTGATGGCATCCTTTCGGTCTTGAGCAAAACGGCGCAATCGTTGTTTTATAGGTTTAGCGTCATCTTTGACGTTTAAAGAGTGCTCGATCACCTCCCTAGGAATACCCGGCATGTCAGACGGTTTCCAAGCAAAAATATCTTTATTATTCTGAAGGAAGGTGACGAGCGCGCTTTCCTATTTAGGATCTAGCTCTGCGCCTATTACAGCAGTTTTAGAGGGATCAGATGGATCAAGGGGGATTTTCTTAGTCTTGGCGTCGCCGTCTCCCGACTTGGCTATCTTCTTGGTGGGGACTTCTCCTTCTCCAGATGTCAATGCAGCCAGTTGGACCTCTAATTGGCCGCGTAGTCTCTCGTGAGACTGGGCCATGTCGCAGCTTTCTTTGTCGCAAGTGAAGGCTTGTTTGACGTCACTGCGCAGGGTGATGACTCCATTTGGCCCGGGCATCTTCATGATGAGGTAGGTATAATGTGGTACCACCATGAACTTAGCGAGCGCTGGTCTCCCGATGATCGCGTGGTAAGCCGCTTCGAAGTCGGCCACCTCAAAAGTGATGTTCTCTGTTCGGAAGTTCTCCCGAACCCCGAAGGTGACTGGAAGAGTAATGCGCCCAAGTGGCGTGGATGACAGCCCCGGGATGACTCCATGAAAGGGAGCTGAACTCGGCTTCAACTCGGTTCTTGGAATCTGCATCTCGTCCAGCGTCTTGGCAAATAGGATGTTGAGAGCACTACCGCCATCGATGAGGACGCGCTTGAGTTTGATGTTGCGAACCACCGGGTCAAGTACCAGGGGGTACTGCCCCGGGTGAACCACTCGGTCAGGGTGATCCGAGCGGTTAAACGTGATAGCCACCTCCGACCATCGTAGATAATGCGGGACTTCAGGTTGCGCAGTGTTGACTTCACGATCAGTCAGCTTTTGCTTTCTCTTGGACTCGTACGCCTGCGGTCCCCCGAAGATGTGGTTTAGCTCGCCCACGGGGTCTTGGAAGGGCTCTGTGTTGCTAACCGGGTCGTTCCTCTTGGTGCCCGATGGACCGGCTTCGTCAGCCGGCTTTTGTTGTAGTTGTGCCGCGTATTGCTCAGCGAACTGTTTGTAGATGAAGCAATCCTTTGCCGCGTGCTTGTGGTTTGGATGGTGCGTGCACTGAGCGTTCATGATTTTGTCGTAGGCGGCGACTTGGGGACGCTATTGCTGGTTGTTTGATGTCGTGGCGACCAGATCCTCGGGCTTGCGCTTGTGATCCTTTTGGCCCCCGTTGTTGTTGCCGTTGTCCTTCTTAGGACGCCAGTTGCTTCCGGATGGCTTGTCGTCCCTCTTGTCGTGCCGGTCTTGTCGCGAGGCCTTGATTGCGTCATCAGATTTAGCGTAGGAGTTTGCCGTCTCGAACATTTGCTTGACCGTCTTCGGTGGCTTGCGCCCAAACTTGCCGATAAGCAACTCGTCACGAACGCCTTTCTGGAATGCAGCAATAATGACGTCATCGGTGATGTTGGGAATCTTGTTACGTTTCTCCGAAAAGCATCGAATGTAGTCTTTCAGCGATTCGTCCGGCTTCTGAATGACGTTGTAGAGGTCAAAGTGGGTCCAAGGTCTTTCGAAAGTACCCTGGAAGTTGGCGACGAAGTGGTCCCGAAGCTCACTCCACGAGTCAATCGAGCCTCTTGGCAAACTCGTGAGCCAGTTCCTGGCTGAGTCGGCAAGAGCGACGGGCAGGTAGTTGGCCATAGCCTTGCTGTCTCCTCCTGCTGCGCGGATGGCGAGGGTGTACACAGTTAGCCAGGACTCGGGGTCGGTCTAACCGTCGTACTTATCAATCCCGGTAGGTTTAAAACCACTCGGCCAGTCCACTCGACGCAGGTTCCTGGTGAAAGCGGGCACTCCATCATCGTAGTCGTCGGGTGATTTCCTTCTGTCTTCAGAAGAGCGCCGTTCACGTTCCCGGTAGCGTCGGTCGAGTACCTCCCGCAGATCACTCGGCGGGGGCCTTCGCGGGCTGCTTTGGTGGTTGGAGTTGTTGTAGCGACGATTCCGGTCGTGGACGGGTTGTCGGCTGTGTTCTCTCTCGTGAGAGTCAGCCGTATGAACTCGTGGCCTCCATACTGCCTCGTGGCGAGGGTCTTTAGATCTGACTGGTGTCTTGCTTTGCTCGGGTCTCTTGTAGTCCTTGGACCGCAGCGGCGGCAGTCGGCTTCTGTCCGGTGTTTCAGCGACGGACTCGGTCGGCCTTCGTGCGGAGCTGGAAGGATGGCCGTTGGCCGTAGCCGCGACGATGGTTTTGATCTTGTCCAGGAGCGGCGTCACCGCAGCCGGCGCCGCTTCGATGACGGTGTCGATGAGGGTGAGGGCAGCGACGGCGTTTTGTTGAGGCGTCTGGAAGAAATTGGTGTTGTCGACTCGCATCTGCATTATGGCCTCGCGGGCTGAGCGCCCAGTCGCCCTCAGGTCTCATTTCTTTTTGTCGGCTTCTTGCTTCTTCCTGAGCTCCTCCTCCTCCTTGCGCTTATTCTCCTCCTCCGCACGCTTGCGCTCTTGCTCCAGCTTGACTCGTTCCTCCTCCACGCGCTTGCGCTCTTGCTCAAGCTTAGCCCGTTCCTCCTCCGCGATCCTCCGGGCCATGGCCGAGTTGGTCTCAGCTACTTCGGCCATGAGAAAGTTGAGAAGGTCCGGATCGTAGTAGTCTTTATCTGCGTCGTAGCTGTTGATTTCATCCGTGGAGATGTCGTAGAGGTCGTCGAAGTCAGTGGAGCTCAGATGTTCGTCAATATCCGTGGATGAGTACGACCCGAGTTGTTCGAGTATGACCGCGACCTCTCGTGAGGCCGGGGGACAGCATGAAGGCGATGATGACTCAGAAGATTCAGAAGGTTCTCCCGAGTGGATCAGATCCAACTCAGAAGACAGGAGATTATGATAGATTTTAGCGTCGTCCGGTAATTCGAGCGGCGCCAAGGAACTTTCCCTCCTTGACTGGTTCGAACCCGAGTCGAGAAGAGAGAGCTTTCCGAACTTGTCGGTGACGAAGCCGAGTCCGCCTAAGCGAAGCGCCTGCCCAGGGGCGAAGACGAAGTCGGCGAAGCTTGATGGAGATCCCATTGCGCTCGTCGGCGAGATATTGAAGAAGAACTTGACGCAGAACCCCTACCTGGCGCGCCAACTGTCAAAACTTGGTTTCGGCAATATCAATCTGGGGGTAGCAGTCAAGTGCCAAACACAATGGGTTAGTCGGGACAAAGGTTTTAGACAGGTTCAGGCCCTCTCTAACGAGAGGTAATACCCTACTCCTGTTTCGGGGATTCGATTCGCCGAGTGTTTATTGATCTCCTGATTTCTTTCAATAGGGGCTCTCGCAAGTTTTCTGTTTGTCTGTGTATTTTTCTTCTGCTCTATCCCTCAAGGGACGCCCCTACCCTCCTTATATAGTCCCGGAGGGTGGGTTTACAAGTCGGGGACCTATTCTATTCTAAGTCGGACTCCTCAATCTTACCAACTATAGACTATGGGCCATTACCTTATCTCATTAGTAACGTAATACCCAAGTCATAGCCAGTTTACATAATCATAGAGCGCAACCTATCCCCTATGGTAAGTCGGATAAGCTAGCCGTGAGGGTATCTGGTACCCATAATCTCCACAGTCGGCGAGAAGCTGCAGCAGACGCCGAGCGCCACAGCAAGAAGTCACGGCGGCCTGTCGGGGGCATGGGCGACGGCAACAACTGGCTGACGCAGCTGATGGCATGGGCCAGCTGTTGATGCAAAAAACACACACTGGCCTGGGAGATCTGCTTAGCTCCAGTGCAGGTCCAAATCTTGGTGAGATGCAGGCGTGCCAGTCAGTTTGATCCTGCAACTGACAGGATATACAAACGACAGATCAAAGAACCGATCGGCCAACATAGCCGATGTAGTAATTCCAGCCGATCCTGATAACAGCCGATAGCGACAGGGTTTTGAGCTATCGGCTATGTGTTCAATGTAGATTCTGACACTTGACAAAGAGACAATCGGCTGATGATAATATGCATTAGATCGGCAATGACTTGATAAAGTGAAACGAAAGTTAGACATACTCGATCGGCTGTAGATATCAATGATACATAATCTAAATCTCAAAATATATTTAAACCAAGTGATTGGGATAGATCGGACAGGGCGCCGAGACAGTATAAATCACTTATGTCTAAAAACACCTCAAGAGAGAGATTATATATATTCATAGCATAGCCGATGAAGTGAATCTAACATAGATCCAATGCCATAAAATCCACAAGATTAGATTAAACAGTGAAACCTTTGTTGTCATCGGCTAAATTCAACTTATATGCAATCCTTATAAGCCGATGCAACGTCCAGATAACTCATCGGCTGAAACCCCGATGAAACCCTTATCGGCAATCAAAAAGCAGGCTAGAGATTCATGGTTCTAAGCACGACTTAGTAGGTCAAACTCAACTGATGCAGCACTAAGTATGTAAAGAAACACGGTATCTAGATGATCAAGCCCTTGACTGATTTTCAGGGTGGTAGATGCCTAAGCTAATCTAATCTAGCAAGACGATTTAGTCGATACCGGCAGAAACCCTAAAACGAGAAGCAGCCGATAAAGCTAAATCGAGATGCTAATACTAGATTAACAGAAGACATATGATAAATAGCCAGGCAAATATATTATCCAAACCAGAGCAATCCAAGAGGTCGAATGTACTGATGCAGCCTTGAACGACGCCGACGTAGATGATACAATTGCCTGAACCGACGGAACATTGGACTTACCCCTTCGCCGGAGATCGACAGCCGATGCAGCCCCGCGTCAGGTGCCAAATTCCGCCGGTTGATAAAGAAACCGTAACAGAGTAAAAGGTGGCGATGCGCCGAATTGTATTGATCGAGAGTTGATAGATTACAATAACCCCGGGTGTACATATTTATACCCATGGGGAGATACTAGTCCTTGTAGGACAAGAAAGAAACTTTCCTAAAGATAAAAGAAAAACATAAAGTCCTTAAGGGACACTAAACACACTTTCCTAAAGATAAAAGGAAACTAACAAATATTCTAATTAATAGATACAATTGCCTTCTTCGGACTCAATCCGCACGTGGCAATCCTCATGAAGCACACCAACCGAACCCGACAATGATCCTGCCATCTCCTTATCGGAATCGGCTACATCGGCTATCCTTGTCCGATTCTGTTTCAGCCGATGCACACCGTAGCCGATTTGGCTTGCAGCCGATTCATACTCTGTTTCTGTAATCGCTTATCTCCTCCAATCGGCTTCGGCTTTAACTCTGAATCCAATGCATGATTTACCAAATTTCGTCGTTAACACATGCCCCCCAGTTTTGGAGTATGGGAACTCATGCTTCAAAATTATCTTCTATGACTCCAAAATTGATCCTCTTTTGCTTCTTGCAATCGGCCTTCATGAGCCGATACCGTCTGCATTAGATGAGCTAGGCTGTCAAACTTGTGGCAAAAGAATTTATCCTTGATAGGTGCTGATAACCCTTGGAATGCAAGATCTGCTAGCTGCTCATCGCTTAGATTCAAACTATAACATCGGCTGCGGACATCACGAAATCTTTGTATATATTCCATAGCCGATTCTCCTTCTTGCTGCTGCACTGATATCAAATTTGAAAGTTTCATCTCACTGACGCCAGCAAAGAAGTAGTCATGAAATTGCTTCTCAAGATCGGCCCATCTTCTAATGGAATTTGATGGTAGTGATGAAAACCATGTGAAGGCCGATCCAGTCAAAGACAGTGGAAAAAATCTAACTCTCAGAGCTTCCTCAGCCGATGCTTCCCCACATTGCACTAAGAATCGGCTGATGTGTTCCATTGTAGATATATCATCTTGCCCTGAAAACTTGGAGAAATCTGGAACCTTGTATCGATGTGGCAATGACACCCTATCAAACCACTCAGGATATGGCAGCCGATACATAGAAGTCTGATCCTTAGGTTTAATTCCAAACTGTTCCTCTATTACTTTTGCAATCATATCGGCCCAATCTTCTTTAGACTGATATCTTTGAGCTTCTTCTGGCCGATATTGTTGATGTGGCTCTCCAGGCTGATGCTGATCTATTTGCCCCCCAAGCCAATGTCGCTGTTGCCGATGATGCTGAAATCGTTCGTCGATTTGCCCCCCAATCTGATTTGTTAAGGCAATCACTCTGGGAACTATCTTCTCGATCAAACCATGTAATGTACTCACCAAAACTCCAGATCGATCAAACACAGCGCGACGAACGATTTCATCAACTATCTTTTGAAGCATCTCATCATCCATCGGCTCTTCTTCTTCCTTTATCAGCTTGAGAGATTGTTCTTCCTTGGCCTTGACTTCTTGATCAGACATATTGTTGCGATTGTGAGTTCCACGAGCCGCGTAAAAATCTGTTGTCAAAAACACGGTCCCACCGGGCGTGCCAAAAGCGTGTTGATGCAAAAAACACACACTGGCCTGGGAGATCTGCTTAGCTCCAGTGCAGGTCCAAATCTTGGTGAGATGCGGGCGTGCCAGTCAGTTTGATCCTGCAACTGACAAGATATACAAACGACAGATCAAAGAACCGATCGGCCAACATAGCCGATGTAGTAATTCCAGCCGATCCTGATAACAGCCGATAGCGATAGGGTTTTGAGCTATCGGCTATGTGTTCAATGTAGATTCTGACACTTGACAAAGAGACAATCGGCTGATGATAATATGCATTAGATCGGCAATGACTTGATAAAGTGAAACGAAAGTTAGACATACTCGATCGGCTGTAGATATCAATGATACATAATCTAAATCTCAAAATATATTTAAACCAAGTGATTGGGATAGATCGGACAGGGCGCCGAGACAGTATAAATCACTTATGTCTAAAAACACCTCAAGAGAGAGATTATATATATTCATAGCATAGCCGATGAAGTGAATCTAACATAGATCCAATGCCATAAAATCCACAAGATTAGATTAAACAGTGAAACCTTTGTTGTCATCGGCTAAATTCAACTTATATGCAATCCTTATAAGCCGATGCAACGTCCAGATAACTCATCGGCTGAAACCCCGATGAAACCCTTATCGGCAATCAAAAAGCAGGCTAGAGATTCATGGTTCTAAGCACGACTTAGTAGGTCAAACTCAACTGATGCAGCACTAAGTATGTAAAGAAACACGGTATCTAGATGATCAAGCCCTTGACTGATTTTCAGGGTGGTAGATGCCTAAGCTAATCTAATCTAGCAAGACGATTTAGTCGATACCGGCAGAAACCCTAAAACGAGAAGCAGCCGATAAAGCTAAATCGAGATGCTAATACTAGATTAACAGAAGACATATGATAAATAGCCAGGCAAATATATTATCCAAACCAGAGCAATCCAAGAGGTCGAATGTACTGATGCAGCCTTGAACGACGCCGACGTAGATGATACAATTGCCTGAACCGACGGAACATTGGACTTACCCCTTCGCCGGAGATCGACAGCCGATGCAGCCCCGCGTCAGGTGCCAAATTCCGCCGGTTGATAAAGAAACCGTAACAGAGTAAAAGGTGGCGATGCGCCGAATTGTATTGATCGAGAGTTGATAGATTACAATAACCCCGGGTGTACATATTTATACCCATGGGGAGATACTAGTCCTTGTAGGACAAGAAAGAAACTTTCCTAAAGATAAAAGGAAACTAACAAATATTCTAATTAATAGATACAATTGCCTTCTTTGGACTCAATCCGCACGTGGCAATCCTCATGAAGCACACCAACCGAACCCGACAATGATCCTGCCATCTCCTCATCGGAATCGGCTACATCGGCTATCCTTGTCCGATTCTGTTTCAGCCGATGCACACCGTAGCCGATTTGGCTTGCAGCCGATTCATACTCTGTTTCTGTAATCGCTTATCTCCTCCAGTCGGCTTCGGCTTTAACTCTGCATGATTTACCAAATTTCGTCGTTAACACCAGCGTGGGTAACGGCAGGAGCTGACCAGCAGGAGGAGCCGTGGCGCCTGGCAGCAGGCGCGGACGATGCCGATGGCGGGTGGTCGGCGAGGTGCAGGGTGAGCGTGGCACGAAGGCTTGTGTCTGGCAAGCGCGACGCGGACTGGAGAGGTGTGTAGATGAGCCATTGTGGTGCAAGCACGGCATGGCTGGGGCGCAGCGACGATGAGGCTACTGCGGTGGGAGGACGGAGGCGACGGTGATGCGGCCAGGTGGCCCTGTTAACACCAAAATTTGGTAAACCCTAAAATTGTCATCGGCCTAGAGTTAGTATCAGCTTTAGAGTCCTAGAATCGGCCGATGGGAATTATCAGTCGCCAGCAGTTGGATTCTTAGTGTATTCGGTTAAAGAAATTAATCAAATAGATGAAGCTTATCCAGAAGATGACGAGTTCGAAGAGGATGCAGCGTGACAAGTTATCTATTAATTAGGCAGAATTAGTTAGTTTGCTTTTATTTTTAGGAAAGTGTGTTTAGTGTCCGATCAGGACTTATGATTTTCCTTTTATGTTTAGGAAAGTTTGTGTCATGTCCAATTAGGACTCATATCGGCCTGAAGGTATAAATATGTACATCCGGGGTCTTTTTAATCTATCTCTTGATAAATATAACTATTCTCGGCCCATCGCCACCCACTTTCTCTAGGTTTTTATTTATCATCGGTGGAACATGGCTCCTAACGTGGGGCTGCATTGGCTTCAATCTCCAGCGAAGGGGTAAGCCCTACGTTCCGCCGGCCCCAATGAATATATCGGCTACATTGGTGTTGTTCAAGGCTGCATCACTTCGACCTCTTGGATTGCTCCGGTTCGGTTCATATATTTGCCTACTTGATATTTCGATTCTATCTTTAATAGCATTGTGTTTAGAGATGCATCAGTTTAACTGTGACTGTCTCAGTTAGGTCTGATCTTCTGTTTTAGCCGATATATCTCTACAATCACAATGATGCTTTAGATAGACTTGGTATATCCATCACATTAGACAAATTTATCGGCTCATTGAGTATTAGATTATTATATACAACTCGTGCTGCATCGGTTAGGTTCGATCTACTAGATTGTTGTTCTTGTTAAGCCGATAGGTTCATGCTAATGTTTCATCAGAGGGTTAGCCGATCTTATCCTAATGTTTCATCGGAGGGTTTTACTGTCTTGGTTAAATTTAATATATGACCACCCTAAAAATCAATCAAAGGCTCGATTGTTTAGACCTTATACTTATTTTCATACTTAGTGCTGCATCAATTCGGTTTGACCTACTAAGGCTTTATTCGTTTCAGTGTGTTCCCAACACACTGAGTGCGCACGGAAAACGGAACAGTTCATTAGCGCATGATTAATTAAGTATTAGCTAATTTTTTTAAAAAAATGGATTAATTTGATTTTTTTAAGCAACTTTTGTATAGAAATTTTTTGCAAAAAAACACACCGTTCAATAGTTCAAAAAGCGTGCGCGCGAAAAAAAAGAGTAGTGTGTTGGGAAGATGAGTTGAAGAACTCAGCCTAAGTCATGTTTGGAATTGTAAGAACTAACTTGCTCTTTGATTTCCGATAAGGGTAGCATTGGGGTTTCCACCAATGAATTATCTGGACAGTGTTAAATCGGCTTATAAGGATTACATACAAGTTAGTTTTAGCCGATGACAACAAAGGCTTCATTGAT
This sequence comes from Oryza officinalis, assembly GCA_008326285.1. Lineage (NCBI taxonomy): Eukaryota > Viridiplantae > Streptophyta > Magnoliopsida > Poales > Poaceae > Oryza > Oryza officinalis. The sequence goes on along the minus strand of BDMV01000009.1, from coordinate 300,075 downwards.
TATTTAATCATTTGTATTTAACGACATCGGATCTCCATCCGATGTATGCTTCAACCATCGGATCAGCATTTATTCTACCATATCATTATTGGCCGATTGGTTTCTATTGAATTATATTGTTGTATTATTACAAGTTCTTACTGCTTGTCCGATTGCTTTTATATCATTTATCCAAGTGTCAGAATCTACATTGGGCATATAGCCGATTACTCAAATTCCTATTAACATCGGCTAGTATCGCTACATTAGCTAGTATTGCTCCATTGGCTTGCCAGCCGATCTGCTAATTGATCGTCAATTTATATATCTTGTCAGTTGCAGGATCAAACTGACTGGCACGCCCGCATTCCATTAATATTTTAGAACCTTCACTGGAGCTAAGCAGATCTCTGAGGCCTTCGTGTGTTTCGATACAGTTCGCGTCAACGCAGATTTGGCACTATCGGCTGGACGCGGATTTTTCATCAACAGGCCCATTGCGGAGAACATGGGCAGCCTGGTCGAGGCGGCGATGATGGTAGTAGCATGAGGGGGGCATTGAAGGGTGCAGTGAGCTTCTTTCCAGGCGTCAGTCCTTTTGCCGTAGCGGCTTTGCCGCCGTAAGATGGTCACGCTCGACGGGCTAGTGCGGGGGAGAGGGGATCCATTCTTCTCTCTCGCCATCTCCCTATCCAACCCTACCACATGGATGGAGTTGGAGCGCATCGGAGGTTGAGACCCTATTTTTGATGGCCGGTCAGCGGCGAGGCATCGGCGCGGTGGCTACACGTTGAAGGGGATTAGCTGGTGGTTCTGTTGAATCTGACATGCACTCATTGGCGCAGGAGAGTAGGAACTACGAGCGAAGGCCTAGCCTTCGGGTTGGCAACGGCGATGCCTATGAGCACCGCTTTCCTCTTGGGGCATTGCTGCATTTTCTCTCCTCTCCCATTGTGTTTTTTTGGTGAAAACCACGTCCTACTTCTCTTGGACAGGCGGCAGCAGCTCTCTTGGTGTCATTTCCTCATTGGAGGCATCATTTAGAAGACCCATTCTTTAGGGGTGTTGTGTGCTTGTTCTGTTTTTAGCAGTAGGATCAGACGTAGACACGTGGTGTGGTTGTTTTTTTTTTGTCCTGCCTATAGTCTCCTAGGACTATAGTCTTGTATTTCTTCCTGTTATATCAGTAGAAACGTCGCACTATCTTGTGTGGGTTGTTTAAAATAAAAGAAAAATCACACTGGTTGTGCACAAATACATCTCCCTTAGCTTGATACAAGTAGAAGCAAAATTCTTTTTTTATGATACAACAAAACTTAAATAATTGTGACCTGGTTTCAAAGTAAAACATGCAAGATTATCAATATGCAACTAGTACGCTAAAATGCAAGCAATTATTTCAAAATTTGTGCTTAAGCAATTAAACCATCACCTCATATCCTAGTGGAGAAACCAGACCGAACCACCACTCTGATCAGGAAAAACCGGAACCAGTGATGTGACCGGTCTGTTCGCGTAAAATGATTGGAGGGCCAAAAAGAAAACACATATGCTTTCCACGACACAGGACAATAAACACATCACAAAGCAAAGCAGAAAAATCTTCATGGCCTTTTGCCGCATCCATGACCATGACTTCAGATCCCCAGCCAGCATATCTCGTATACTTTATCTCATGAATGTTATGCTTAGCCGTGTAGGTTTATCGCGACGGGAAATAACCCAACAAGCTTTCCAATTATGTGTGCATAAATCCTCTGTAATATACCCAAAACTTCAATAAAATAATAATAATATTTTTCCGAGTTGATGACCAAAATTTTTCAACACATATAAGACCTAAATAAAGTTTAATTAGCTAGAGCGCCCGTGATAAATGGGTAAAATTTAAAACCTTTTCTTTTCAAACCTAAAAGTAAAATTCCACCAAGGCCTTAAATGGTTAGAAGTTTGTCCAAAAACAAAGTTTTAATTTCATACGTGAAGTTGATAGCCACAAGGAATAATTTTTAGGTTAGTCCAAAACAAATAAAATTTTTCCTTTTGAAAATTCCCCTCCTTACAACCAAAATAAAAATGCATCCTACAAAGACATAAACATAAAGTTTGCTTGAATTTCATGAGTGGTTTGGTGTGACTTAAGTCTTTATGTGTTTTTGAATCTTAAATGCATTTGCATAATAGGCTTCATATGCATCATGATCAATAAGAGCAAATAATAAAAGTAAGAAACTTAATATAAAAATATTGAGAATCACATATTAGAAGTTTATATAACTTGTCATTACAAATAATCTATGTTAGAATCCATGATCTAATTTGGCAACTCAACTGCATATAGGTCATGAACACAAAATTACATGAATACATTAACTCACATATAAGTCACATTTCACCTTAATCTCACCTTAACTTCTCCTTAATATAACACAAAAAAATATATCGATGATCATATGAAGTGAAGTATGGAAAAATGGATGTCTAACTTGAAAGCTTCCTCTCAGGTCATACATAATTTAATTAAAATATTTATGGGCACTTAGTTGCATTTTCATATTAGGAACACATGTGTAATGTCAAGCCTATATAAAATCTAAAAGTAATTGGTGCAATATAAAATCATGAAAAAATTCATGTAAATGCCAATCAACATTTGCAACTCACTGGAATTTTGGCATAATTTTATCTTTACAATTTGTCCCTCAATCAAATCGGTCAAAGCAGTCAAACATTTATTTAAATCAAAACCCTAATCAGCAAATTTGAAACTTTTCCCAAATGAGCATAACTCTAATGAAAACATATACATTAAATAATTTATTCAAATACTAGCTTATTTATCATTAATTAACATTAGTTTGAACTCCTAAAAATTCAAATCAATTTCAGCCTAGCCTCTTTCTTTATTTTCCTGATAATAAAATATAATGAAATTTGAAGTGAAAGTTGGAAAAATGGAAACTAGATCACCACAAAATTCCATCGTAATCTATCAGCTCCCAAAATTAAACAAATGAATTACAAATAATTCTGAAAAATGCCGAAATCTTATGCTCACCCCTTTCTTTAACCATCTGATGAGGACATCGCTTCATCACATACAATCCCTATCACTAATTCGACACCGACTTCTTTAGAGAGACCAATGACAAGGGCTCGTGCACGTCATTTGAATTATGAGGTGCGCTCGTTCCTTCTGTTACATGCTAATATTCTTGAGGATGGGATGCTACTAAATTCTTGTGATGTCTTATTGCTTAGGAACATGGGATCAACACCATTTACATTGAGCCAACCTCTGCTTATGCAAACTTCAAGCTCCATGCCAAGTTTATTCTCAAGCAACAAATGTTTACATGCCCAAGACTGAGTTCACATGACAAGTACTCCAACTTCACGTAAAATTCTGTACCAACCTATGCCATTTCATGGTGCATGCCGTACATGGTTGGAAAGCCTATCAAGTCTACTTTCTAACCCAACAAACGGAGCATCTTTTGGACTTCCCAATAAAGAGTTATGCTTGATTTACTGAAGGCTGCACAGAAGCTCAAGACGCGCGAGAACTCCAAGAGACTTCATAGAAGCTGAACCATTTGGCCTTCTACTTCCCCAAGTGGTAACCTGCGCCCATAGCCTTCTAGTAGAGTTGTTTTCTTTTATAAATATCGCCTATGTACTGCTACAAAACTGGGGGTTTTTTGCTTAGATTACATCTGCACACTTGTTTGTGAGATTTCGCCTCTGCACCGGACCGACTAGGCTGCTGCTTTGGTTTGTGAAACCCCAAATTGCAATTTCAGATTGCCTTTACCTTGCTTGTGTTCTCGAATCGCTTGCAGGGACTAGCCTTCTTGGCAAGGTCATCCGGGTTTCGTGCTCGGTTGATAACCATCGGAGCAGTGATGTTGTGACTGCAAGGGAGTCGATCTGCCGGTCGGAGCCCTTGGATCATCTACGTCGTAATCTCCACAATTTGACTTATCATCTACCTACGGAAGATCGGGCCTTAGTCCCCATTATCTGGTATCAGATTGTCAGGTTTACCGCTAGGTATTAGCACTCACTGTTCCTTTAGTTTATATATTGCGTTCATCACCTACAGTCCACAAAAAAAAAGCCCAAAAACAATGCACTTATTTTCTCCTGTCCTACAACCATTTTGTGCCTTTGCAATACTGTTTTTAGTTTCGCGTTGTTGAGTTTGTCTCCGTTGTCGAGTTTTTGTTGCTGGTTTAGAATCGTGTTCTTAGTTCGATCGCCCGTGATTTTTGTTTCTATGCAGTTATCCCTTTTCCACCAGCCCCAAAATAGATCGAGGCATCACACTACTCGATTTGCCCCATAATCTGTCTTGTGTTACTCTCATTAAACTCAGCCCTAGATAGGTCACAAGCCGCCTTGAATCACTTTCTTGCTACTGCAGCCCTCCTTGTTCATCTAGCAAATCCTAGTACTGCTCTCTGTTCGCTGCCTATTTTTTTCCCAATCCTCTGATCAACTTGGCCAAGGTTGTTTTTTACTTTGTTGTTCCTGAGTTACAGTTACACATCTTGTGTTTATCTTGGTGCCTTGTGTTTAATTTCCAAAAGAGGTCAAGAGAAAGTGAAGGTTGCCCAAAGCAAGATTCAGGTTTCACCCCTGAGAAAAGATTGCTCCCAAGTGCTCTAGTTGGTAATGTGAAAAAAAAAGAAGAAAAAAAAACAGAGTAACGTATAAAAAAAACAGAGATAAAAAAATAGAGTGGCCAAAAAAAAGAGAGGTAAAAAAAAAAGAAGAAAAGTGAAAAAGAAGAAAGAAGAAAACAAGAAGCAATCTTTCCATTCAGCTTTGTGTTTGGTGGTTGGTCCTTTCGTTTAACCTGTTGTCCTAGGTCTAGGGACACGTTAAGGACCAGCAACTGTGACTTGTGCTTTGGATACTTATTCAACTTTGCAACTCTGTTAACGATATTTGCTAATCCTTGCTACATATTGAGCCTTCCAAGCTCCACCTTTCTCTGACCGCACAGATTTTTACCTTGCAATCTGCCCACGCTTGTCGGTTTATCACGAACCAACAACCGGTTGACCGCCCTGCTGTGTTGGTAAGAACACTTGCAAGCACGTGGTAAGGTGCTTGAGTGTGAGTGATTCCACTTCTATTGCCCCCATAGTTGATAGGTTACACCCTTGTTTTTGTTCTTTGTTCACTAATCATGTCAGGTTCTGCTGCTCCTACTGATTTTAACGCTTGCGTGTCGAAGGATGAACTCACTAATATCCTATCGCTTCGGCAGCCTCTACTTTCTCACCGACAACTTTGGCAACATCTCTCTTCTCGACTCAGATTTGAACCAGTTGGGAGGGGACCACGTCTACTCGTCCCCGTTTGGGTTACCGAATGCCACCAAAATATACTCCAAGTTAAACCCTCCAAGTCGGCTTCAAACCACTCGGGGAAATCATCGACATCAGCTTGCTCTCATGGCCTCTCCAACAACGTGGCAATGTATCCTCAGATCACCATGCAACTTCCTCCACTGCTCATCCTGATGTTTGGATCTAGATCCGTTCCCTCACGTAGGTCCAACTCGGAACAAGCTTCGGCTTCACCCAGAATGGGCTTCAGGGAGGTGGGCATCATACTCCAACCACTCGGATCTTGCACCAACACATAGATCGTTGACTACTTTAGCTCTTCTGACAACCATAAAGATGGCATCACCGAAAGTGCTGGGAGTTCCAAATTCAACGACAACTACACCCCACTTCTTTTCGATGTGTTCATGGCAGATGCAGTCGACGACGAAACACAAGCATAGCTTGCCAGAGAAGCAGAGGAGGAGTGTACAAGACTTGAATAGGAAGCTAAACACAAGGAGGAGGAAGACCGGAGGAAGCAAGATCTTGCCCAAGCCAAGCGTACCGCTCGCCATTCAATTCTCCAGACCCGTGTTGAGAAAACCAACGTCTTCGTCACGCCTCAACAGAACGCAATCGCAGCAATTACCCTGCTTGATACCATCATCGACACGGCTCTACCTAACATGACACTGATTTTGAACAAAGTCAACACCATGATCATCGCTACTGTGCCGCCAGAAGCTAGAGGCAGTCGTCGGGCTAAGGAATCTATTGCGGAAACACAAACGGTAGTCGTCTGCCACCTCTACATTCCAGAGATTACTAGGTCCCCAAGCACAGCAAAGGACACACTGGATCTAATCTACATTATCCCGACAATTATGAGCGACAAGGTCTGGATCAATCGGCTAACTCCCACGATTGACGCCACGGACCACCTCCTCATCACAGAAATCCTCTCGTCGACCCCAACTACCATGACGGCTCCCGGCATGGAACGCCCAATGACCTAAGGCACATACTCAATCAACGCTACCATGAAAGGGAGCATCGTGCCTACCATGACGATCAAAGATATTCTCCCAATAACGGTGATGATGGAATTCCAACTTTTACCCGCGGATTGCGTCGAGTGGATTGGCCGACTGGTTTCAAACCAACAGGGATCAAAACATATGACGGCAAGACTCACCCCGAGTCATGGCTCACCGTTTACACACAGCAGGAGGAGATAGTAAATCTATGGTGAATTACCTGCCCGTAGCACTCACCAATTTCGCTAGGAGTTGGCTGGCCGGTTTACCAAGGGGCTCAATCGACTCTTCGAGCCAGCTTCGTGACCACTTCATCACCAACTTTCAAGGGACTTTTGAGAGACTAGGAACACACTTCGACTTATACCACGTGATTGAGAGACCTGATGAGTCCTTAAAACACTACATTCGGCGTTTCTCTAAAACCCGTAACAAGATGCTCGACATCACCGATGACGTCATCATTGCAACCTTTAAGAAGGAAATTTGCGACGAACTACTTATTGGAAAATTTGGGAGTAAGCCCCCAAGAACAGTCAAGAAGCTCTTCGAGACAACCAATTCTTATAACATGTCTGACGATGAAATGAAGGCATCACGACAAGAGAAGTAATCAGGGAGCACCTGGCGTCCCAAGAAAGACAATGGCAACAACAACAGCAATCAGAAAGATCACAAGTGTAAGCCCAAGGATCTAGTGGCTACAACCACAAACCATTAGCAACAACGTCCACACATCAATACTTATGACAAGATCATGAACAGACCTTGCACGCATCATCCGGATCACAAGCACGCGACCAAGGATTGCTTCATCTACAAAAAGTTTGCTGAAGAATATGCGGCCCAGCTTAAGCCGGCCGCCGCAGACAGCGGTTTGGGTAAAAAAAGGATGATGGCGATGGCGGTTCAGGAGCCTTTCATGACCCTTGAGCTGAGTTAAATCACATCTTCGGAGGTCCGCTCGCTTATGAGTCCAAAAGGAAGCAGAAGCTAACCGTCAGGGAGATCAATGCCATTCAACCTGAAGTATCGCAATATCTACGATGGTCCGAAGTAGCAATCATGTTCGACTGCTCGGATCATTCAGACCAAATGGCTCACCCGGGGCGGTACCCCCTGGTGTTAAACCTAGTTGTTCACAATGTCAAGCTAAAGCATGTCCTTAGTGACAGTGGCAGCGTCATCAACATCCTCTTCGCCAATATGCTAGACGAGATGTAGATTCCAAGATCCGAGTTGAAACCAAGCTCTGCTCCTTTTCATGGGGTTATCCCTGGTTTATCTTCAACACTACTTGGGCAGATCACTGTTCCAGTCACCTTCGGCACCCGGGATAATTTTCGGACAGAAAATATTTGCTTTGAAGTTGTTGACTTCGAGGCCACCTGTCATGCCATATTGGGAAGGCCGGCTCTTGCCAAATTCATGGACGTTCCACACTACACCTATTTTATGTGAAGATGCCTGGACCATGAGTAATTTCTCTACATAGCGATGTCAAGCAAGCTTTTACGTGCGACAAGGAAAGCTATGAGATCACTTGGCCAAACTCGTGAGAGATCACTTGATCAATAGGAGATCCGACTGGCTACATCAACATCACCAAAAAGAGAGGTCCCTGCCAAGAAGCTACCCAAGATAGGAGAAGGTGACGCCAAGACCAAGAAAATTTCACTCGATCCAGCAGATCCTTCCAAGACCACTATGATTGGAGCTGAGTTAGATTGTAAATAGGAAAGCATGCTCATCACCTTTCTTCAAGGTAATAAAGATATATTTGCCTGAAAATCGTCTAATATGCCTGGTATTCCTAGAGAGGTGAATGAGCATTCATTAATTGTAAGAGAAGACGCGAAACCTATCAAACAACGATTCCGCCGGTTTGCACAAGATCGAAGCGATGCAATTAATGAAGAACTAACCAAGCTTTTGGTAGCAGGATTCATCAAGGAAGTTTACCATCCAGACTGGCTAGCTAACCTAGTTCTAGTTCGGAAGAAGATGGGCAATGGCGAATCTGTGTGGATTATACCGATCTCAACAAGTCTTGTACTAATGACCCTTTCAGTCTACCTCGCATTGACCATGTCATTGATTCAACGGCCGGCTGCGAACTTCTTAGTTTTCTCGACTGCTATTCAAGATATCACCAGATTAGCTTGAAGGAGTCCGACTACCTGAAGACCTCATTTATCACCCCATTCGGTCCGTACTGTTGCATCATGATGCCTTTTGGGTTGAAGAATATTGGAGCTACTTAACGACGCATGATTAAAGATGTTTGCAATCATAGCTTGGACGTAACATGGAGGCCTGTGTCGATTATGTTGTTATCAAGACCAAGTAGAAAGACAATTTGATCACTGATCTAGAGAAAACCTTCTAGAATATCCGGGCCTTCAGGATGAAGTTGAACCCGGAGAAGTGCACCTTCGGAGTACCGTCAGCGAAGTTTCTTGGTTTCATGGTCTCTGATAGGGGCACCGAAGCCAACCCGGAGAAGACTAATGCTATACGCAACATGAAGCTGTCGAGTACCCAAAAAGACAATCAAAAATTCAGCGAGTGCATGGCGGCACTCACTCGTTTTGTCTCCAGGCTTGGGGAGTGAAACATGCCTTTCTTTAGGCTACTCAAGAAGATAGATAATTTTTAGTGGACATCCGAAGCTCAGAAAGACTTTGTAGACTTCAAAAGTTTCCTCATGACACCACTAGTGCTGGCTTCCCCGAGTCCGCAAGAGCCTTTGTTGCTTTACATATCGACAACTTTTCAAGCAGTCAGCATGGTGCTGTTTGTCGAGCGAGAAGAGGAAGGACATGTTTAGAAGGTTCAGAGGCCAATTTACTTTGTTAGCCAGGTGTTGGTTGACTCCAAGATGTGTTATCCACAGGTGTAGAAGTTGTTATACGGAGTTTTGATCATGGTCAGGAAGTTGGCTCATTATTTTCAAAGCCACTTGGTTACTATGGTTACATATTTTCAACTCGGCGACCTCCTCCACAATTGATAAGCTACAGGGCGTATCGTAAAATGGGCTTTGGAGTTGATGGCATTAGACATCTCTTTCAAGGCGCGGACATCAATCAAATCTCATGTTTTGGCAGATTTTATTGCTGAGTGGACCGAGTTATAGGAAGGAGTACCTGAGGAGAAGCTACAGTATTGGACCATGTATTTTTATGGTTCCAAAAGTGCTCTTTGTACTGGAGCTGGGGTTGTATTGATTTCCCCGACTGAAGAGCGACTATGATATGTTCTTCAAATTCACTTCTCAGCGTCGTATGATGTAGCTGACTTTGAGGCTTTGCTTCATGGACTATGTCTCGTTGTATCCTTGGGGATACGCCGGATGATAGTGTGCAGAGATTCATAGTTGGTTGTCAACCAGGTGATGAAGGATTGGTCTTGTCTTGATGACAACATGGACGCTTATTTCCAGGAGGTTCGCAAGCTGGAAGACAAGTTTGATGGTCTGGAGCTATCTCGTGTTGTGCATCATCACAATGAGGCTGCTGATCAATTGGCAAATCTTGGGTCCAAGCGTGAAGTTGCTCCGACTGATGTTTTTGTTGAACACCTTCATGAGTTGACTATTGCAAAGAAGGATGTTCAGGACGAAGACACATCAAGACAAGTCTTGATGCTGGATATCGATTGGAGGATGCCTTTCATCAAATTTCTGACTAAACAAGAGTTGCCTCAAAATTGAAACGAGGCTGAACAGATTTGTCCTCGCAATCATTGTTATGTAATCTCAGAAGGTGAGTTGTACAAACGCAGTCCATCAGGTATTTTACTTTGATTTGTTTCACCTGAGAAGGGACGTCAGTTATTGGTAGATATACACTTGGGAATATGTGGCAGTCATGCTGCGGTGCGTGCTTTGGTGAGCAAGGCGTATAGGCAAGGTTTTTTTGGCTTACAGCTGTTACTGATGCGTATAAAATCATTCGGACTTGCGAAGCAGGTCAGTTTTTTGCTCGATAGATTCATGTTCCGGCTCAAGAGTCGCAAACGATTCCGCTCTCATGGCCTTTTGCCATTTAGGGGCTTGATATGGTGGGTCCTTTCAAAAGGGCTCTTGAAGGTTTTACTCATTTATTTGTTGCGATAGACAAGTTTTCCAACTGGATTGAAGCCAAGCCGGTTGCAACAATCATTGCAGATAAAGCGCGGGATTTCTTTCTTAATATTGTGCATCGGTTTGGAGTTCCTACCAAGATAATTACAGATAATGGTACTCAATTCACTGGTGGAGTTTTTAAGGATTTCTGTGAACATTTTGGGATCAAGATATGCAATATTTTAGTTACACATCCCAAGAGCAATGGTCAAGTTGAGCGTTGCCAATGGGATGATTCTTCAAGGGATTAAAGCTCGAGTCTTTGATAGGCTACGACCTTATGTCGGTCGATGGGTAGAAGAATTACCTTCGGTCCTTTGGTCTTTCTGGACTACGCCCAATGGGGAACAGGTCAATCTCCTTTTTTCTTGGTTTATGGAGCTGAAGCTATGCTGCTGAGTGAGATGAAATTTGAATCCCTTTGGGTGCACAACTTTAATGAAGATAAAAGTGATCAAGATCGAACAGATGATTTAAAATGTCTGAAAGAAGCTCGTGAGATTGCTCTTATCCAACCGGCCAAGTATCTTCATGAACTTCGGCGATATCATAATCGTAATGTTCGTTTCAAGACATTCATTGTTGGAGATTTGGTCCTACGCAAGATTCAAACAACTAAAGATAGGCACAAGTTGTCTCCCTTGTAGGAAGGGACGTTTATTATATCAGAGGTGACTCATCCAGGAGCTTATCATTTGAAGTGTGAAGATGGATCGTCAGTTGAGAATTCCTGGAACATTGAACATTTGTGTCATTTTCATATATAAGATTATTTCTTGTAACTTCTATCTCGACTGGTTACGTCAAGTGTTTTGATCTTCTTGAGTAGCCAGTTGGGGGCTATCTTACTATAGTAATGATGATTTATTTTTCAATGACAATAATTGGTTTGATTTATCATTGGTTTATTTTAGCTATGAGATGTTGACAAGTACTGAAATTCTTTTAAAGATTTAACTAACTTTTAGGCTTGGTATAGTTGGAGAAAAATTTTCAGGCTATATATACAAATCATAGTTAAATCAATTTCATACATAAGTCAAATATTTATAATTCTAAGTCATGTTATAATGGGGAGCCTAATTTTGGAATTCTTCTAGTCCATCGTTGGGTATTTTTTGAGCAGGTTCTGCTGCTTCATTAATGAACTCCAGCACTTGCTCTTCGGAGGTGCCATTTGCAAATCCATCTCTGACTACACTAATATCCACTCGGAGATACAGTGACTTGGTCAGAGCCAAAGCTTGGCTAGCTCCCATGACTGCTGCATCAGCATTGTTCTTGTAATATTTATCTGGAGCATTTCTCAGCTTGTCAAAGATCTCAGAAGCATCTTCCAAGCTAGATCTAAGTCCATTTTGGATTATGGCATTGAGCATAGGAGCAGTGGCGTTGGCAATATCATCCGTATTGATTCTGCTCACTTGATCCGCTTGACGAAGACTTTAAACTGAGCTTGAGTTCTTGCTTTGTGGTCTAAAGTGATACACGTCAAGATAGGCAACATATTTTCAAGTATTCTTGTCGAGCACACCGAATTTATACCGTGCAGTGTTAGTTGTGTCCACCACATAAATTCGGATGAGTGGGTTTCATATATGCATAATTAGCCACTCAAACCTCAGTGTGTCCATGATCACAACACCATTCAATATAAATTATGCAAGGCCAAATAATGAGCAAAGGAGATATTGCTGGGACTCAACGTGTTGGTTGTCACGCCCAGAAATTCACAAGTAATTTCCAAACTAATTTGTGCATTAAACCCTCCTCCAGGAATCAGCCGAGGTACACAAATCGACAATTTGAATATACAACACCATATAAACTAATATGATAAATACTTACAAAATAGGCATTTAGTCCACACCATGAAGAAAACTGCAGCGGAAAAGAAAATATAGCGAAGTTTCAACTCCACTCCCACAGGCAGCTCAACTGGGATCTAAGCCAAAGGTCTTCTCCTTCTGGATCCTTTCCCTTCAACTGAGATTTGATGATTATTGCAAAGTGAGTACATGGAATACTCAACAAGCCACACAGCAAATATGCAAGGGCAAGGGATACCAAAGAATGGCATAATATAAGGTTCATTTGCGAAAGCAGCATTTGGCAAAGAGTTGAGAATTTTTAAAACCGTAGAGTAATTAATTAAACAGTATTAATCAACACTGAACAACACCCCGTGTTGTACAGGCCCAAACCACCGCTGAACAACCATGCCCGGTTCCTAACCAGGAATTAACCATTCCATACCAGGTGCTACATCAATTATCACCATATATATCACATTATTGTTATTAATGAGCAAGTGGGACTAATCACGAAAAAAATTGTTAGGCTCGCCCATAACTACAGGCACAGCTATTCGAATAGTTTTACTCTGGCCAGAGGTATACAAATTTACCCACAAGACACAGCCCCACAACATGTTACCACGCGCCTCAATACCACCATGGTATCTCGGAAAGGAGCTATGACAGTACCCCTCACATAACACAATTCAAAATAGTGCACCGTTCCCGGATCATAGTCACCCCCTTTAACCAAGGTATGGACTCCCCAGCGACCCCCATGGATTTATCACCACTTCACAGTCTGGTGCCCCACAATGAACCATACTATACAAAAGGTAAAGCCGTTGCCTACGCTGGCTTGTGGTTAGTACGATTAATGCTTCACAACAGTAGTTCGCGAACCGGTCCTTAAATGTCATGAGCACGACCATCCAAACCTCAAACCATGTGCTCACAACCCACCATTAATCAAGTTTTAGTTGGCAAATTAATTAACCAATCATGATTGACCATCGTGAGCTACCATTAAATATCCATCATTAAGTAATAGTGAAGCATTAGTTATTCCCACATAAAATGATACTAGAGTTTCTATGTATGGCTAAGCAATTATAACTAATTTCTAGTTGAACCAATATATATAAAGTCCAACTAGTCAAATTATAACCCAAAGTATCAAGGAATAGGGTAATCAATGCAAATTGGCCATACAAAGAATAGGTTTACATCACCCAGTGACATTCAAAAATAAATGCGCATTTGAAATAAATAGAGAATTTAAATATAGGATCAAAATGCTCAAAGGAATTGTGTTTGGGATCTGTGTGACTTGCCTTGCAAACAAGCGTCTTTAATTCGTCTTCAGGAACTTCTCCAATGAACAAACGACCTTCCGAAACAACGAACAACTAAACCTAGAACGCAAAATGAGGAAAACACTAATAAAAACCAAATAAAACATACAAATGGGTTGAGCTTTAATTTAGATGAATTTAGAGACTTGAACGACCTCATTCTGAGTTCGTATGAATAAGTTATAATTTTTACAAGATTTAATCCAATTAAAACTAATTAAAAGGATTAAATAGATTTATTACACAATTTATATTTAATATCATTTTTATTAAGTAGACCTTGATTTTAGACAAATTTAGCAACTAGAACCACATTAATCCGAGTTACGATGAATTAGTTATGAATTAATGAAGTTTTAATCCATTAAAACCTATAAAGAAAACAACTAAATGATTTATGACATCATATTGAATTATTTTTGTACTGGAAAAGGGTAGAATATGACGTCAGCCTATGGAAGAGAGAGAAAGGGCTGGTGTCAGGTGGGACCCACTCGTCATAGAGACAAGTGGTAGACCGGGTCTACCATGAACCAAGTCCACGGAGGAGGTCCACGGGTCCACGGGATGGATGGCTAGTATTTCTTTGACTAGAGTAGACCAAGATCGGATGGCTAGGATCAAACCAATCTAGGGTTTAGGTTTGGCAGCCACGTAGGACAGAGACGATGATGTGGCGCTGAGGTGGCGGCAACGTGGTGGCTGATGTGGCGGCCACGCGGGATTAACGCTGGCGTCATTGGACAGTGGCAGCGACGGCAAACAACGGTACGATGGCAAAACCAAAAGGTCAGGGAGGAGGTGGGGACCGAGGCGATCCTTACCACTACTCACACAAGGACGAATAGTGAAGGATGATGGCCAGCAACGAGCTTCAAGCGGTGACGACGTCGGGTTGGTGGTGGCGGCGGCGTTCCGGCGATCTTAGGCGCAAGGGGACCGGTGGCCGGGCTTCCTCTCCTTCTTGCGAACTCAACGGTGGCGGCGGTGACCGAAGACGACAACGGACGGCGACGGGAGACATGGCTGGAGCGGCGGTTGGCGGTGGAGAGAGAAGGTGAGCGCGGGGAGAGGCGGCTAGGGCATGGGGAGCTCGGGCTAGGGTTGGAAAAGGAGGAGGAGACCTCGGGCATGCTTTTTATAGTCTGAGGAAGGAGAGAACGAACTTACACCGATGGGATTTCATGGGGAAAATTTAGGTTTTTCAAAGAGAGAAATCAAATCGAGCTCGAATCCGAGCAATTTCCAACGGGATTTCTTCGATTATTTGAGGAGAAAGATAGAGGAGATCGTGGAGAATCCATTCCCGCAACAGGGAGGCCAGATTTGGAGAAGGAGGAGGCAGCACTACGCACGGCAGAGAGGCGGTTGGAGCTTGAAGACTACACTGTGCGTGGGTGTAACATACCGAAAATTCACTTAGGAAGAATTCACGTGGATAATTTAAAAACTTTTGGAGTTCTGAAATTTTCGAAAACTTTGAAGCTCATTCTAAGGCTTAACCCATTTAATAAAAGTAAACCGTATAGATTTTCTTGGGTTAAGTCAGAAGTAAGATCAAAACATGAATTATAAATTGTGTGTTGACATAATCCGATTCAAATAAAATAAGTTTAACCCTAAATAAAATTTCAATTGTCTTAATTTTTACTTTGGACCTGATCATCATATTTAAATTAAATACAAACAAATGGGAATAGAGGTTTTAAAAATATGTAAACCCAAAGTATTATACGATACACTTGGCCGTATGTGCATTTTATTATTTTGGGATTATTTTTGGATTTTATGGTGCATCACATAATAGGACTCATTAGTATGAAATGGTTTCGGAAAAACATTAAAAATTTATGGTGCAACTTTAAACCCTACAAAAATTCTCATAAATACTATTCAACACCGTGACCTTACAGTAATATTGGTTTGAATTTATCAAATAATTTGTTGTCTCAAACAAATCCTCCAACTCAGCAAAATCTGCTAAGTTCAGATATCACTTAGCCTACTTTGCACCTTCACCAAAATTAGACCATAATTTATCTAGCAAAACCCTTTGGTCAGCATGTTAACTAAATTGTACTCTAATGACAGGTGTCTAGCTTAATCCTAATTCGAAGTATAACCACATGAAATGAGAGCCATAAGTTACCTAAACAGTTTTGGACTGCAGCCTACCTAGTAACTTAGGTTACTTTATAAAATTAATATGGTAAAAATAAAAGTGATTTTGTGGGCACCTGGAAATTATACCGTCCAATGTAATTTGTGACCACCACATAATTTTGATTGAGTGGGATCCATACAGGCATAAATAGCCACTCATATCTCAATGTGCCCATGATCACAAATTAACACCATTCGATATAAAATCCATAATGCCGAATGATGAGCAAAGGAGATATTGCTGGGACTCCGCATGCCAGTCAACTTCAGCCTGAGACGTGCCCGTCAACCACACGAAGGTGGCGACCAGATGTGTTACACATCTCAGGAGACTTGACTCAAATTGCAAGAGCTCTACAACATCTCATTTGCTCAAAATTCATACTCGTGCTTAGCTAGTCCCCAAGAAAAGCGACTAGCCTTGCACTTTCATCGCAAGCAATTGATAACCATCACAAATGCATAAACATGGATAACAGAACAGCATGATACATATATTATAATGCGATTCAACAACCCATCATACGACTCAAACTATAGCAGCGGAAGTTTTATAAGTTCACAAAAGCAAAAGTAAAACCTGTGGTTTGCCCAACATCCCACAAGGGCAACCAACCGGGGCATGAGTTAAGCTGAAAAGACTACTCACCACCCTCACCGCCCTCGGTCGGGTAGTAAGAACAAGCAAGTTCACCGGCATCTTCGTCTGAAAGTTGCAGACATCGAGTTAAGTACGGAATGTACTCGCAAGACTTACTCTTTAATATATAAATATAGAACAAAGGAGTATGCAAGCTTCTACCTTACAAGATGACATAATGGTTCAAGTTTTGCATAAAAGCCAATTTGATTGAGCAAGTAACAAGTTGAAAAACATGGAATTTCTAAAGTAACATAAGCTGAAATTTAATCACCAATAAGCACAACCCGTGCTCTCAATACCATCTATGTATCAGCACAACCCATGCTCTCATCACCTTTCATGGACAACCATTGTCCAACTATGGCTTATCAACATATTCATCGCATATCCAAGACTAATCCAACCCATTTAACCCAAGTTTGAAGCTAACATAGAATGACTAACACATCAAGCGATCGTCCTGTAACCGTGGACATGGCTATTCGAATAGTTTTACTCTGATCAGAGGGGTACATCTTTACCCACACGAAATGAACAAGGATCAAATGCTTTACACACACACAGGTGTTACTCACAAGTGATACAAGTTCATAACATGCCCTTTCCTAGTCACACCCCAACCACCTAAACCACGCCTGGGCCCCCGACGACTTAGCCACGTGCGTGCGTGATGTGGCTAAGGCGGGCTCACCATCGTGGGAGACACCCCCTGCCAAAACCAGGCACACCTAGGTTCTCCAAAGGAACAGCATCCTTACGATTGACCAGCGTAGCGTAGATGATCACAGTGCAACGTAGTACTAAGTCAAGCCGTCCCACACCGGCGTGTGGTAGTACGTAAGGTGCTTGAATAGATGTCAACATGTTCGGTCTTTAACAGCCCAGACGAGGCTACTTGAATCAGGGAAAACCACCATCCCTTCATCGCCCTATCACTCGTCCAAGTTAAAGCATATTTTCCATATGAACCATTTAATGAAAGTAGTCAAATTTTATGCCCATAATCGCAAATAGTGAATAAATTCAATCGATAGCTCCATCTATCGATTTTTAACACTAATAGACCTAAGCATGGCTAAGCATCGATGAAACGATAAAACCTTCCCAAATATTTCTATCCCGAGGTTACAAGGATAAATGGCAACAACGAAACAAGGAAGGACATGCAACAATTAGGCATAACCAACACTAACCATTACCGATAAGTTTGTAGTAAATCAACACATGCATATATATTGTTTTGCAATCAAATCATTTTAGCAAAATAGGATTTCTATATGCTTAGATGCTTGCCTGTCTGCTGTGAGAAATCACAATCAAACTCAGGTTCTGGCTCGACGTACTCCGAAATGATGGAATCTAAATAATCATAACGTATAAAACGGATAAGCATCCAAATAATGTGAAAAATCCAAATGCTCTAAAATGCATGAAGTCCTCACAGTGGGTTGGTCATATCCTAGAATGAATTTAGGTGAAGAAATTTCTATTTTAGCATTGCTATTTTGAAAGTGATGAATTTTACAAGTTCAATAAAAAGAGAGTTGGTTATTTGTTTAAATTTGTTTTAGGGGGTAGTTTTGTCAAATTCCTTTCATCTAGATCATATGATACATATTTCTAAGGTGAGCAGCAGTGGATTCATAATTTTGGGATTAACTAATAATTTTCTAGAGATTAAACAAGTCCTATGTGAAAAATAAGTGTTTTTATATGACTTACAATTTTAGTTTTATTTCCTGTACAGAAAGTACCATATTTTATTTTACCAAATTAAAGTTCATACTTTTCTGGTTCTATAGAAATTTGTTTCATTCCATTTGGAGTAAAAATGAATTTTCTACAAATTTTATAATTTCTAAGTTAACTATTTCATATTTGAAATTTAGAAATAAAAATCCTACTGTGAGCAGAGAATTTTATTATACAATATTAAAGTTTACAATTTTATGTACCTATTGGAGTTGGTTTCATCTCAAAAGGAGTTATATTTAATTTGATATGAATTTTACAAGTTTGGAGTAATTTTCTATTGAAAAGATAGAGATTAACTCATTTCCTTTATTATTTTCAAAATAAAAACCCTTGGGTCCACAGGTCAGTCACTGGTTGTTTTGCAGAGAAGCCCCTAGGGTTTGCAGAAACCAACCCGAGCTCCATAAACACGTGCTAATACATTTACTATTAAGAGTCCTTGAGTTTTTCCTTAATTCTAATTATGTCCTGGGTCCACATGTCATACCTAGAGGTTTTACAAAGTGAACCTTGCATGTTTTAATTTCTTGCTAAACAAATCCCAACCTATTAGATGAAGTGGGGCCCACCTGTCATCGGCTCAATGGAGAGAAATGGAGCAGCAGTAACTGGCGCAGGCTGGGGCGGCACAGGTGGCTCGTGGATGGCGTCGGCGGCGAGCGGCGGTTCCTCGGCCGGTGCAACCAAAAGGAGAAAGATGCGCCTGCCTCTTGCGCACCCGACGGTGGTCGGCTTGTCACTGGTGATGGTGGAAATCGACGGCGGCAATGGTGTAAGCGGCGACGACTGTCGGCATCCATGTGCAAGTTAAAGTCCAGCTCGAATCCATGCGAACGAACACATGCATATGGTCCTATAGGACTTCTAGAGACTTACCAAGGGGTTGGAAATGGTCGGTGGAACTCGGACAACGACGGTGACTGAGAAAGAACTCCGGTGGCAGTGAAGAGCTCGGGGACAACGTCGCTAGGTCCAGTCGGCCATTTAACTGCCAAATCAAAGTATGCCCCGACTCATGAGCTGCAAGAGGATGGTGTAAGTGCAAGGAATTGGCTTGGAGCTCACCAGAGTGGAAGGAATCAGCGATGACGTTCGGCAGCCGGAATTGGGGAAGAAGAAGTCGATCTCCGAGTTCACGGCATCGGGGTTCAATTCCTTCGGTCAGCGTCTTCCTGAGAGCGAGGTGAAGACGTTGGCGCGGCAGTTCGGCCTGTTTTGATCGGAGCTGGTCGAACGACGATGATGTCCAGGTGGGGGCGCTCTGAAGCACTCAAGGGCACGTCGGCGTTCCGGTGTCACCACTGCACGACACGGGATAAGGTTTGAGGGGATGGGATCGGCATCGAATAGAGATGACAGATCACAAGATTGGGAGAAACGACCGTGGCTCAATGGCGATAACGATGGTCGTCGTCTTCACGGCTGACAAGGAGAATGGAAGGGGAATAGGGCTCTGGATGCTCTCCCTTTCGGTTTGCTCAGCACAGAGGAGAAGAGAAGAGATGTGCAACGCTGTCGGTGTAGATAAAGGAGGACCCCGGCGTCGCCACGTCGAGCCCACGCGTCGAGCAGCCCTGGCGTCGATCTCTCTCTCTTGCTCTCTGTGTGTCTTTGCTGGCAGCTTGAGCGGTGGAGCAAAAGCACAGAGGTGAATGCTAGCTCGTATAGCTGCCATGTGGGTCCAGACGATGTAAACAGAGGAAGAGTGAGAGATATGGGTAGATAATTGGGTATACACAGTGCTAGGTAAGTTTTAGGGTTATTCTCTATTCCTTTATTTCCCCCTTCTTTAAAAATTCCATAACTTATTTTGTGTGCATGATAAATTGATGTAGATTTTACTGGAGATTGATAAACATACCTAGGTTCCATTTTATTTGGCTTCACACAAAAATTCCCAATATTTTAATCTCAGGAAAATAAAGAATTTCATTTCAGCCGAAATTGGTTTGAATTTTTTAAAGGTCCAAACCTACAAAATAAATTCTGGAAAAATTATATTAATTCATGAGAAATAGTTTAGTATTTGAATAAATTATAATTCCTATACCTTTTTATGTGATAAAATACACATATGAGATGTATGTTAGTTTTGCCGATTAGGGTTTAGTAATAAACTATAGTTTGACTGCTTTGACCTAATTATTTGGGGTATCAACGGTACATATTAAATTATACCAAAATTCCAGTGAGATATATATATATATTGAATAGTATCTACATGAATTTCCCCATGATTTTATATTGCACCAATTATTTTTAAATATTCACTAAGCTTATCTTTACATATATGTTTCCTATTATAAAATATAATTAAATGATTTTAAAATTATATTTAGATGATTCTTGACCTAATATGATGTTGTTGGGCATGATTTATACTTTTAGTTACTCAACTTCATATATTTCATATATATACCTCCTTCTAAAAATACATTAAGTATTTGCTTCAAGTTTTTAAGTTAATGCTCATGAGTTCTAATAGGAAATGCCAATAAAATCCATAAACAAGAAAAAGGACTCAAAGCTTAACAATACATCATGTAATTACATGCACACACTATGTTTTATTTTCTTTCTTGAAACTATCAAGTTAAAGGTTTTAAATTAATCACAGATTTGTGTATCAAAATTAGTATTCTTAGACTCGCCCAGGGTTTTTGTATGGAAAATTTTAGTGTTTCTAATTCATGAAAATCATTTTCCATATTTTAGATGCAAAAATGGAAATTTAGAATTTTGGGTATGTTACAGATCTAGCCCCCTTAAAATAAATCTCGTCCCCGAGATTTGTGTCGGTTTGTGGGTGAAAAAGATGGGCAGGTGTAGGTTGATTTTCTGATAACGATACAACATTATCAGTTTTAGAAAATCTTTTCAAACATACCAGATTTTATATTTCCAACCAAAAAGCTTTTCCTTGAAAAGGCCACTAGTTGGTCCTATTATGCACACTCCTTTAACTAAAGGAATGAGTTTATAAAAACTTTTAAGTTGTATTATCGACTTGCTGCAGTTAAGGTAATAATAGTCTTTGTTTGGCTGGGAAAATAGCGGTGTTTATTCGGTTATGACGAGCATAGTTCATGAAGTATATAATCTATTGGAAAGGCGTATCCTAGAGGTAGTCAAAATATCAAGATACGACTTTGCAAGACCTATGGTCGCAATCCAATCTTGTCGAACTCACAATCGGTCAAGGGTTTCCCTAAATTTGGAAAATGAAGATAAAATTAAGCTATGGGAATACTACCCAAATTACAAGGACATTGTGGGTTACAATTGGCATGTTAAGGTTATGGCTAGATACAAAACTTTAAACATTACAGTGATGACCTCACATTGCTGAGCTCATTTTCGGCAAATGGAAAATTTCAGAACAGCAAGCCCGGTAATCAGGAAAATAGGGAATAAGTCTCTAATTACTATTACATCCATCTATAAAGGTCTTACATAATTGGGGATACATGGTAGTCATAATATATGGCATGGTTCATTGAATCACTCACCTAGGAAAATTGGAATGTTCGGACCTAAATAATTGGGACAAGGTCGGGTTATATCTCATTATATACATTCACATACTTGGATTATGGTAGAAAGGGGTTGTTGGATGGCACGTGTAGCAATAACTTTCGTTTTCTCAAAAAGACATGGATGTATGCTATGATATCATGATGAATGAATGATGCGATGTATGTATGAAATGATTTAATGCGTATGAAAATATTTTGTATTGCATACATGCCATGGAACAATCCTTTTGGTTTGACCAGTTTGTAGGTTATGATGGTAGCATGGCTTGATTGAGCTCAAGTCTCCCTATATTTCTATTTAGGGCAACAAGCTAACTAATTAGGAAAATTTCACATTTACAAGCCTTGGATTGGCTTTACATCCATATGATAAGTTATTGCATGGAGAAAATTCCTAACAACTATTGTACACATAGTACATAGTGGAGGTCTCCTCTGCGGTCAATGTACATGTGGGCGAATAAACCTGGTAGATTGAAGTATAACCAAAAAGGTATGCTGTAAAGTGGTCATGGTGTATCCTCCTGGAAATGTTTTGGTCAGTAACAGTTACCCTATCCAAGAGTACAACAAGGTTAAGTTTAGAGGGATAATTATGTTTCATAGGAAACTTGTAATAGGGAATGAGTCATGGGCATATAATCTTTTGGGAAAATTGTTCTTGAAGGATTAATTCAACTTAAGACTTACCATGGGCAAAGAAAATTTACAACCCTTTATAGGATATAAGATTATAAGATTACAAGATAAGATAAGATACTACCCCCCTTGAAAAATTTTAGTCTAGTGGTTTGGTAAAAACAAGATAAACCAGTTATACGATAACAGGTTGGTCCTGTGCACCAAAATATAGCCTAATTACCAAGCTGGAGAGGTGATAAAATCAAACAAGGCTTTAAAGTTCAGGCTCCTCACAAAGTTCTCGTTATGCTAGAAGGAATTTAGGATTTTTAGGACTAAAAGGTCATTCTAGGGAAATGTTCAAAATATATGAGTCAATTACAAACTTTATTAATTTTAGAAATTACTTTCATGTTATTATAGGAATACTTGTGAGTAACTGCAATTCACAAATTTTGCATCCAACCATAATGGGGCACAAAACTTGCATATTGAGCCATCTCAACTCAACTCCTTAGTTTGCCTTATAGATTGCTTCAAATCAAAATAATTAGATTTGGATTTATGAAGGCATGAAAAATTTCAAAATCCTTACTAATAGGTTCAAATTATGATGATACACTACCCCCCTTAAAATAAAAACAAAACTTTGGGATAGTGCTGAACAAAAGTCTTAGTGAAAATCCAAAATTTTACACATGCTTAGTTCCATCCTACACACTTCTAAGATGAAAACAGTAGGTAACAACTAGGTTAGAGAAGGGATAAAATGGAAAAATTTTTAGATTCAAATTCCTAGCAAAGTCTTCTTAATCCTGGAAAGGAATTGTAATTTTTGGACAAGTGGTTTGTCTTGTGGGATATAAAAAAAATAGGTCATACAGTGCTGAAACAGATTGTTCGATGTGTTTGTCGAATTTTTAAATCAAACTCTAAAGGTGTCAAAAATTTGTACAAAAATCAGAGAGATGCATGTTTAAGTTGTAAAGCTACCCAGAAGAAAACAAGATTTTATCACTATTAGTTTGGGCTATATAAATTCAACAATCAGACTACCTACAGATTTCAGGATATGACTATGCAGTACTATATGAATTTTTAAACCATGAAGCAAGGATTCAAAAATTCTACCAAAATTCATGGAGCCTACTGGGTATGTATACAAACTATTGCCAAAAGATGCACATTTTATTTCTTATGGTCTGGGCTATACAAAATCATGAATGCAGCTGTCTATAGAGTTCAGCACACTACTTGAATTATTACCATATGATGCAAATGTTCAAAAATCACACAATAATTTATGAGGCCTACTGGGTTAGCCTATCATGCCATGATGCATCAACTAAAAATCCATTAACAACCAATCGAGCTCACACTACTTGTAGCCTGAGTAAGAAGCATGAAATCGACATAATTTTCCAATGCGATCAATCAAGCGGGTCAAAAGCATCAACCGCATGGAACAAAGAACTAAATAAACCAACAATCAAAATTGGCCACTAACACTACAGAATAGCTTTCTAACGAACGTTACTCAGCTGGGAGTACCCTTAGATAATTTATTTGATGTATTCCTTATGGTTGTACATTTTATTTCTCAGAATACTAGAGTCTGAAATTTTTAGGACTGCAGGACAGCAGCCAATTCATGAATTTTTAGGGAGGCCTACAGAAGAGAGAAAATTTTGGAAATTTTTACCAAGCTTCCTGGTACAGTTGGTGATCTCCAGAAAAATTGGCAAGTGTAAATAATCAGTGGAACTTTCTGTAGAAATTCTTGAGTAGCAGCTGGTCCAGAATTCCGGAACACATCTTGTTGGTACTTTAAAGTTGAGAAGAGAAGTCATAAACATTTGAAAGTTGAAAAACTTTTATGGTGAGTTCATGAGTAAGTAAAGCTCCATTTAGTACACTTCATTGTACAATTTTTACCGGCTTTTATATCGAACTAACATTTGAAAGAGAGAAGTAGATATTTATTTTGCAAATAAAATCATAGTAAGGATGTTAAAATGAGAGTAAGGAGAGTATGGACTCTAGAATGAGATAAGAAGTAAAAAGGATCACACATCCTAAAGATTTTCACGAATAGTTCAAGTTGAATCTTTTCAAATTCTTTTCAAATTACCAAGCAAAACTCTAGCCTACGGTCAGCATTGCTCTGATACCAACCGCTGTGGGCACCCGGAAATTATACCGTCCAATGCAATTTGTGACCACCACATAATTATGATTGAGTGGGATCCATACACGCATAAATAACCACTCATATCTCAATGTGCCCATGATCACAAATTAACACCATTCGATATAAAACCCATAATGCTGAATAATCAGCAAAGGAGATATTGCTGGGACTCCGCATGCCAGTCAACTTCAGCCTGAGATGTGCCCATCAACCACACGAAGGCGGTGACCAGATGTGTTACACATCTCAGGAGACTTGACTCAAATTGCAAGAGCTCTACAACATCTCATTTGCTCAAAATTCATACTCGTGCTTAGCTAGTCCCCAGGAAAAGCGACTAGCCTTGCACTTTCATCGCAAGCAATTGATAACCATCACAAATGCATAAACATGGATAACAGAACAGCATGATACATATATTATAATGGGATTCAACAACCCATCATACAACTCAAACTATAGCAGCGGAAGTTTTATAAGTTCACAAAAGCAAAAGTAAAACCTGTGGTTTGCCCATCATCCCACAAGGGCAACCAACCGGGGCAAGAGTCAAGCTGAAAAGACTACTCACCACCCTCACCGCCCTCGGTCGGGTAGTAAGAACAAGCAAGTTCACCGGCATCTTCGTCTGAAAGTTGCAGACATCGGGTTAAGTACGGAATGTACTCGCAAGACTTACTCTTTAATATATAAATATAGAACAAAGGAGTATGCAAGCTTCTACCTTAGAAGATGGCATAATGGTTCAAGTTTTGCATAAAAGCCAATTTGATTGAGCAAGTAACAAGTTGAAAAACATGGAATTTCTAAAGTAACATAAGCTGAAATTTAATCACCAATAAGCTCAGCCCGTGCTCTCAATACCATCTATGTATCAGCACAACCCGTGCTCTCATCACCTTCCATGGACAACCATTGTCCAACTATGGCTTATCAATATATTCATCGCATATCCAAGACTAATCCAACCCATTTAACCCAAGTTTGATGCTAACATAGAATGACTAACACATCAAGCGATCATCCTGTAACCGTGGACACGGCTATTCGAATAGTTTTACTCTGATCAGAGGGGTACATCTTTACCCACACGAAATGAACAAGGATCAAATGCTTTACACACACACAGGTGTTACTCACAAGTGATACAAGTTCATAACATGCCCTTTCGTAGTCACACCCCAACCACCTAAACCACGCCTGGGCCCCCGACGACTTTGCCACGTGCATACGTGATGTGGCTAAGGCGGGCTCACCATCGTGGGAGACACCCCCTGCCAAAACCAGGCACACCTGGGTTCTCCAAAGGAACAGCATCCTCATGATTGACTAGTGTAGCGTAGATGATCACAGTGCAATGTAGTACTAAGTCAAGCCGTCCCATACCGGCGTGTGGTAGTACGTAAGGTGCTTGAATAGATGTCAACATGTTCGGTCTTTAACAGCCCAGACAAGGCTACTTGCATCAGGGAAAACCACCATCCCTTCATCGCCCTATCACTAGTCCAAGTTAAAGCATATTTTCCATATGAACCATTTAATGAAAGTAGTCAAATTTTATGCCCATAATCGCAAATAGTGAATAAATTCAATCGATAGCTCCATCTATCGATTTTTAACACTAATAGACCTAAGCATGGCTAAGCATCGATGAAACGATAAAACCTTCCCAAATATTTCTATCCCGAGGTTACAAGGATAAATGGCAACAACGAAACAAGGAAGGACATGCAACAATTAGGCATAACCAACACTAACCATTACCGATAAGTTTGTAGTAAATCAACACATGCATATATATTATTTTGCAATCAAATCATTTTAGCAAAATAGGAATTCTATATGCTTAGATGCTTGCCTGTCTGCTGTGAGAAATCACAATCAAACTCAGGTTCTGGCTCCACGTACTCCGGAATGATGGAATCTAAATAATCATAACGTATAAAACGGATAAACATCCAAATAATGCGAAATTCCAAAATGCTCTAAAATGCATGAAGTCCTCACAGTGGGTTGGTCATATCCTAGAATGAATTTAGGTGAAGAAATTTCTATTTTAGCATTGATATTTTGAAAGTGATGAATTTTACAAGTTCAATAAAAACAGAGTTGGTTATTTGTTTAAATTTGTTTTAGGAGGTAGTTTTGTCAAATTCCTTTCATCTAGATCATATGATACATATTTCTAAGGTGAACAGCAGTGGACTCATAATTTTGGGATTAACTAATAATTTTCTAGAGATTAAACAAGTCCTATGTGAAAAATAAGTGTTTTTATATGACTTACAATTTTAGTTTTATTTCCTGTACAGAAAGTACCATATTTTATTTTACCAAATTAAAGTTCATACTTTACTGGTTCTATAGAAATTTGTTTCATTCCATTTGGAGTAAAAATGAATTTTCTACAAATTTTATAAGTTCTAAGTTAACTATTTTATATTTGAAATTTAGAAATAAAAATCCTACTGTGAGCATAGAATTTTATTATACAATATTAAAGTTTACAATTTTATGGACCTATTGGAGTTGGTTTCATCTCAAAAGGAGTTATATTTAATTTGATATGAATTTTACAAGTTTGGAGTAATTTTCTGTTGAAAAGATAGAGATTAACTCATTTCCTTTATTATTTTCAAAATAAAAACCCTTGGGTCCACAGGTCAGTCACTGGTTGTTTTGCAGAGAAGCCCCTAGGGTTTGCAGAAACCAACCCGAGCTCCATAAACACGTGCTAATACATTTACTATTAAGAGTCCTTGAGTTTTTCCTTAATTCTAATTATGTCCTGGGTCCACATGTCATACCTAGAGGTTTTACAAAGTGAACCTTGCATGTTTTAATTTCTTGCTAAACAAATCCCAACCTATTAGATGAAGTGGGGCCCACCTGTCATCGGCTCAATGGAGAGAAATGGAGCAGCAGTAACTGGCGCAGGCTGGGGCGGCACAGGCGGCTGGTGGATGGCGTCGGCGGGAACGGCGGTTCCTCGGCCGGTGCAACCAAAAGGAGAAAGATCCGCCTGCCTCTTGCGCACCCGATGGTGGTCGGCTTGTCACTGGTGATGGTGGAAATCGACGGTGGCAATGGTGTAAGCGGCGACGGCTGTCGGCATGCATGTGCAAGTTAAAGTCCAGGTCGAATCCATGCGAACGAACACATGCATATGGTCCTATAGGACTTCTAGAGACTTACCAAGGGGTTGGAAATGGTCAGTGGAACTCGGACAACGACGGTGACTAAGAAAGAACTCCGGCGGCGGTGAAGAGCTCGGGGACAACGTCGCTAGGTCCAGTCGGCCATTTAACTGCCAAATCAAAGTATGCCCCGACTCATGAGCTGCCAGAGGATGGTGTAAGTGCAAGGAATTGGCTTGGAGCTCACCGGAGTAGAAGGAATCAGCGATGACGTCCGGCGGCCGGAATTGGGGAAGAAGAAGTCGATCTCCGAGTTCACGGTATCGGGGTTCAATTCCTTCGGTCAGTGTCTTATCAGCGTATGATTCAGAGATGCCTTCAGACCCAACTCGGGAGGAACATGGAAGCTTACGTCGATGATGTCGTCATCAAGACCGAATAGAAAGAGGATCTGATAGCTGACTTAGAAGAAACTTTCACAAATATTCAGGCTTTCAGAATGAAGTTGAACCCGGAGAAGTGCACTTCTGCTGTGCCGTCAGGCAAGTTACTCGGCTTTATGGTGTCTCATCGCGGCATTGAAGCTAATCCAGAGAAGATCAACGCTATCCGGAATATGAAGCCCCCGAGAACCCAGAAGGACGTCCAGAAGCTTACTAGTTGCATGGCGGCGCTGAGCCATTTTGTTTCTAGACTTGATGAATGAGGTATGCCCTTTGTCAAGTTGCTTAAGAAGACGAACGAATTTCAATGGACCCTGGAGGCCCAGAAAGCTTTTGAAGACTTCAAGGATCTCCTCACAACACCACCCGTGTTGGCATCGCCTTACCCTCAAGAACCTTTGTTGCTCTACGTTTCCGCAACCTACCAGGTGGTCAACACCGTTTTGGTCGTCGAATGAGAGGAGGAAGGATGAGCTCAAAAAGTTCAAAGGCTGATCTACTTCGTCAGCGAGGTGCTGGCCGGATCCGAAACACGATACCCCCAGGTACAAAAATTTATATATGGAGTCTTAATTACCATCAGGAAGTTGGCCCATTATTTTCAGAGTCTCTCGATTACCGTGGTCACGTCTTTTCCACTTGGTGATGTCATCCATAACCGGAGGGTTACTGGGCGCATCGCGAAGTGGGCCATGGAATTGATGCCGCTGGATATCTCCTTCAAAGCTAGATCGTCTATAAAATCTCAAGTCTTGGCGGACTTCGTGGCCGAGTTGATCGAGCGTCAAGAAGATGTACCTAGGGAGGAGTTGCAATACTGGACCATGCATTTTGACGGGTCTAAACAAGTCACCGGCTTGGGAGCAGGAGTTGTCTTGATTTCCCCGACTGGGGAGAGGTATGTTCTTCATATGCATTTTCCTGCCTCACACAATGTCGCCGAGTATGAAGCTTTACTTCATGGCCTATGACTTGCTGTGTCACTCGACATACGATAGATGGTTGTACGATGAGATTCTCAGTTGGTGGTAAATCAAGTTATGAAGGATTGGTCTTGCTTAGACGATAATATGGCAGCCTATTGGCAAGAAGTTCGCAAGCTGGAGGACAAGTTTGACGGTCTGGAGTTATCTCATCTTTTAAGGCACAACAATGAGGCGACAGATGAATTGACGCAGTTTGGGTCCAAGCGAGAAGCAGCCCCGACTGACGTTTTTGTGGAACACCTCTACGAACCAACAGTTGCTAAAAAATCAGTTACCGATGAAGGAGTTACAGACCAGGTCGCCATGCTCGATGCCGACTAGAGAACACCGTTTATCAAGTTTTTGACTCAGCAGGAGCTACCCAAAGACCGAGATGATGCGGAGCGAGTCCGGTGTCGCAGTCAGAGTTACGTCATGGTTGATTCGGAGTTGTATAAAAGAAGCCCGTCTGGAGTTTTGTTGAGATGCGTCACGCCTAAGGAGGGACAATAATTGTTGTAGGATATTCACTCGGGAATTTGTGGCGGTCACGCTGTGGCACGTACTTTGGTGGGCAAGGCTTACAGGTAGGGTTTTTTCTAGCTCATGATGGTCTCTGATGCTGACAAGGTGATCCGCACATGTGAAGGTTGTTAGTTCTTCGCTTGGCAAAGCCATGTTCCAGCCCAAGAGATACAAACAATCCCATTGTCATGGCCTTTTGCGGTATGGGGCTTGGATTTGGTTGGTCCTTTCAAAAAGGCTCCAGGAGGATTTACGCATCTATTCTTCGCAATTGACAAGTTCTCCAAGTGGTTTGAGGCTAGGCCAATTGCTACAATAACTGCGGATAAGGCGCGAGATTTTATTTTAAACATCATGCACCGGTTTGGTGTTCACTGGAGGCGTCTTCAAAATTTTTGTGAAGGTTTTGGAATCATGATTTGCTATGCGTCGGTAGCGCACCCCAGAAGCAATGGACAGGTTAAACACGCCAATGGTATGGTTCTTCAAGGCATTAAGGCCCGAGTGTTTGATAGGCTCCGTCCTTACGCTGGAAGATGGGTTTAAGAGTTGCCTTCGGTATTATGGTCGTTACGGACTACACCTAGTCGGGCTACTAGCCAATCACCTTTCTTCGTGGTTTATGGGGCTGAAGCAATGTTGCCGAGTGAGATGGAGTTCAAATCTCTTTGAGTTCACAGTTTCAACGATGAATGCTATGATCAAGACAGAGTTGACGACTTGACCGGACTGGAAGAGGCTCGTGAAGCTGCATTGGTTCAGTCAGCAAGGTATCTTCAAGGACTTTGACGTTATGACAACCGAAACGTTCGATCACGAGCTTTTATTGTTGGTGATATGGTTCTACGGAAGATTCAGACTACGAAGGATAGACATAAGTTATCTCCATTATGGGAAGACCCTTATATAATTGCTGAGGTCACTCGGCCAGGGGCATATCGTTTGAAGCGTGAAGATGGGACCATGGTGGAGAATTCTTGAAATATTGAGCACCTTCGTCGATATTATACTTAAACTTATTATATCATGTGCTTCTCGACTACCGACTTCAAGTAATTTTCTTTCTTGAGTTGTCAGTCGGGGGCTATACGTATCAACAACGTATGGTGTTTTTTTTTATCAAAAATGACTTGTTCACACTTGGTTTATCATTGTTTCGTGTTCTGGTTTGAGTTGAGTAAATAAGGACTGAAAATTTTTTGATGGCTTAATCAAGTTTAGGCTTGGTGACAGTCGGATGAAAATTTTTAAGAAATTAAATGCGAAGACTCAAATTAGGGCATAAACATAAATAAACTTAGAATTTACAAGTTATGTTACAATAGTGGTTTACATCAGCGAAACTATCCCTGGAAGTTTTTAACTACATCAGAAGCAATTTTCTTCGCCGATTCTTGTGCTTCATTGATTAGCTCCAAGGCTTGTTCATCAGTGGTGCCATCAGCAAAGCCATCTCCTATAGAGTTTATATCTACCCGGGGATAGAGTGACTTTGTCATTGCCAGGGTTTGGCTTGCACTCATGACAGCAGCATCAGTGATATTCTCTATGTACTTTTTTGGAGCCGTCCTGAGTTTATCGAAGATTTCAACGGCATCCATAGTGCTTGTCCTAAGGCCGTTTTCATAAAGTGCCGACAATATAGGTGTAGCTGCATTGGCGATGTCGTCTCTAACTCTTTCGGTTCTCTGGACTTTTTCGGCAAAGACTTCAAATTGAGCATGGGATTTAATCTTATTAGCTACAAGTTTGATATGATTCAGATTACACAAATGACCAAGATTAGTTAGATCAAGGAGTATGAGTTTCAGGGGTTACCTTCAATTTCTTCTAAGGCTTTTTTCTTGTCAGACTCAAGCTTGGCATTATCAGTCTCTGCTTTCTTTAATTGAGCCTTGAGGGAATCAATCTCAGATATATTGGCTACAACATGAAGATTTGGAGTTAATGAAGCCGAACAGTTTATACAAGAACAAGATTAGTTGGATTTTATTATCTCTGATTGAACCGCGAAGTTCCAGGTTCATATCTCAAAGCTTATTGATTTCTTCCCTAAGGACGACCTCTCTAGCTGCAGCTTCTTCTTTGGCTTCCTGGAGGTCTTGCTGGATGTTCTCTAAAGAATTGATATGAGGCACAAACTTCTCTAGAGTGTCTGACTTAGTCATTGAGTGACTATGTATTCTATGCATTATGAAGATTGAGTCAGTCGATTAAACAAGACTGTGTGGTTGAGATATGAGAAATTTATACATACATTCATCAGCCGAGTTGCTTCATTGAGGCTGGCGATGAGCATATCGCGTTCTTGAGCTTCTTTTTGTTTGTTCAACATGATGCCCTGCATTTTGCCTTCGGCATCTCGCCACTCAATTTTGATTGGAGGAACTGAGTCTTCTGTGGACTTTAGTCGGGTAATTTCCTCCTCTTCGGTTGTTTGCTCTAAGGATGATGAATGAATATGGAAGTTAGAAGGTATGTTCGAGACAAGAGTTTTGGGACTATCGAAGGTTACCTGTCCTTGGAGTTGGATCTTTAACTAGAGTTTCTTGACTGCATGAGCCTTGTTTGTCCTTGTCCGGCTGGTTTCCAGTCGGGGTGTCTTGACTGGCAGTCGGGGGCTCTTCCTCGTGGATGTCCTCACTCGGGAGAGGGTTCTGGGACCCTTGTTCTACAGACTTTGATTTTTCTGGCGTTGTGGATGGATTTATTTTTTCCGTTTGCTCGGTGGGATCTATGTCCTGAGGTTTCTGCAGTAGAAGATAAAGATGATCAAGACGGAATCAAGCAGAACTTCAACGAGAAGATAACTTCGGTTCGGAGAAGGATACCTGTTGGACTTTCTAATTTTTGGGACAGATCTTGTGGATGGCTTGCAAGAGCTTGTGTTGGTTTTTGGAGTCTGAATTTCTTCGGTTTCTTCATCCGAGTCATCTACGACCAATTTCCTCTGCTTGCTAGCACGTTTGCTAGTCTCTTCGACGGTAGCAGCAGCTCTCTTGCCTTTAACTTGAGGTTTGATCTTAGGGCCACCAGTTGGCTTTTTGGCAGTTGGCTGAGCTGGCATATCTTCATGGAACACCTTATATGGCCGGGAGATAATCAGAGCATTTGCCTACAAGCAGTATTCTTGAGATATATTGAAGAACATGGATAAGTTGAAAAGAGGTTCAAGATTTAGAGTTTACTTACCGGAGGAGGTGGTCGATGAAGATTGAAGGGAACAACCGGTAACTTATTGCTATAATCCACTGCAATTCCAGAAGAGAAGATCTTGTACATCCGAGCGCACAAGACCTTGAAATTCAGGGATTCTCGGTCTTCCCGATTGGGATCGCTTTGGCCTTCATATTCAAATGCTGGCTTAGATCTTTCTTTGATAGGAGCCAGTCGGGTGATCTGTTCTCCTTGGAGGCCCTTATTCTTCATCTCAAGGATTTTAGCCAGGAGGTTGTTCGCTTCTATCCAATCTTGGTCTTCTGGCAGAGAATTCCAGTTGGCTCGTTGGATTGGTGGGAGACCGATGAAGTTGGGCAAGCTGGGGGCTGTGTTTGAGATATAGAACCAGCTCGCATGCCAGCCCTTATTAGAAGATTTCAAGGGAAGAGGGAAGTAGTCTTTGCGGAGAGTACCGCAGAGTTGAAATCCGGCACCACCGACAATGCAAGGGTTATCTTTGGTTGGGTGTGCCTTAAGAGAGAACATGTGGCGGAAGAGGTTGAAGAGAGGATAGATACCCAAAAAGGCTTCGCACACATGGATGAAGATGGCAATGTGCAGAATGGAGTTTGGGTTCAGATGATAAATTTGGAGGCCGTAGTAATCGAGGATACCACGGAAGAATTCGGAAGTGGGAAGACCAAATCCGCAATAGAAGTGGGTGAAAACTACAATCTCACCGGTGTTTGGAGTTGGAAACTCTTTGCCGTACGCTGGGCACCACCCGATGATCTCCTTGGCAGGAAGAACTCTGTCCTTCACCATTTCCCGCAGGGTTGATTCTTTCACATCTGACGTTGCCCATTGGTCGAAGGGGATTTATCTCTCCTCTGCCATGGATGCGGTTTGAGGGAAAGCGAATCTGGTGTTGGAAGCTAGGATTCTCGGAGGAGATGATGGGAGCTGGATGTGCGTGGTGGATCTTGATGGAGCTTTGAGCTTCTGGATGGATGGATTTCGATGCGCTCGAGTTCTAGGTTTCTTCGAAAGAGCTTGTGAACAGGAGCGCGAAAGGGGAAATTTTCAGAAGATGAAGCGGCGGGGAAGACAACGGCACTTCAAAGATTTTTAGGGTATCGGTAGGCTTTCTCGAATTTGGGCCGAGACCCATGAAAAGGTTACGGCCCATGTAGCAGGTGTGGCTTGACACGTGTCTCTTGGGACTTAAGCAGATTTGCGTTGGCAATATGCGCGTGTCTTATTGCCCGATGCCATTAAAATCCTTTCATACAGCAGTTACACAACTTTTTGAGGTTGATACGATGCAACTTGGAAGGTGACAAACAGTAAAGTTTTTTATAACTGTCCTGGTAACTTTTCTATAGGTTGCAGGAGCTGTTTGATTTTTTACAAAGCAATTGATTTTATATTATATCAATGCTATTTTGCCACCTTGGTGTGCTTTTTTGATTAAGACCAATATTATGGCTGAGGCTATTTAATATTTTGGTCATATTTTTCAGATGATTGATAAATCTATTAAGGTTTATTAACTCAGATCTTTTATTGTTTATATAACATAATTCTAAGGATGGACGAGTTGTATGCTTTGAGAGGACTCGGGCATAACGACTCGGATAGCATGAGCTTGCCACTACTCGGGGTCATTATACATTATGCCTTGTTTAAAAGTTTATGTGTTATATGATTTTTTATGATTGCTTTTGGCTTAGGCTAGGCATTTATTTCACTCGGATGAGTATGATTATTATAGTTCTTGACTATATGCTTAGTTTGTTTAACTAAACACAAAGTCAAGGGCTATACCTAATTAGGTGCATCTAGTCGATGCACCTAAGTATATATTCTTAATAATTCTTGAGATGTTTTTAGCTCTTCGCAGCCTTCTTATTGGATGATAAAGCACTCGGGAGACTCAGGCAAAGATGATGGAAACACTCGGCGATGGAAGCACTTGGCTAAGGAGGTATTCGGCTATGTGTTATTCTGGTTCGAGGTAAAGTTATCTCGTCGACTGTGAAGGTCTCGGGGGTTACTGTGGAGATTATGGGTACCATATACCCTCATGGCTAGCTTATCCGACTTACCATAAAAGATTGGTTATGATTCATGATGATGTAATCGGCTTAGGACTTAAGTATTACGTTACCTTGTGTAATAAGGAACAGCTTATGGTCCTGAGTCAGGAATAATATGGAGTCTATCCTCCAAGCCTATATAAGGAGGATAGGACGTCCCTTGAGGGACAGATTGCAAGAGTTTACCTGAGACAGATAGAAAGAGAAAGAATAAGATCAAGAGATCAATAAACTACTCGGAGGATCAAATCCCCGAAACAGGAGTAGGGTATTATTTCTTTATAGAAGGCCTGAACTTGTCTAAATCCCTTTGCACACTAACCCATCGTGTTTGGCGCGTGACTGCTACCCTAAGTTTGATTATTAAATTCATCTTTTGATTATTAAAAATACTTCCAATGCTCAAATAATTCCAAGAAAAATCCTGAAAATACTTGGACACTTAAAGTATTTAATAAAATTTTAACCAGATGATTTAATGATTAATTTATTATTTGAATATTTGCTGAAATGTTTTTTGTATTATTAAAATTAGTATTTGAGCTCTGAAAAAATCTGAGAACATTCTAGAGAGTGTAATTAACTATGGAGAATTTAATAAAAATTAGATCCACCAACGATTTACCGAGGCAATTTTATTTAGCTCGATTTAATGTTCAAATTTTTCATAGATTTTATTTCAAACAGTTACTTTAGTTATTAAATAAATTCTAGAAATTCCTTTTTCATAAGAATTTATAATTTAGCGATTTTTAGGGTGTGACACTAGTCACCTTCAGCCTGAGACGTGCCCATCACACCACACGAAGGCGGCGACCAAATATGTTACACATCTCAGGAGACTTGACTAAAATCGCTAAGCTCTACAACATCTCAATTGCTCAAAATTCATACTCGTGTTAGACTAGTTCCCAGGATAAGAACTAGTCTCACACTTTCATTTAAAGCAATGGTAAACAGAAACTAAGGCATACACAAGAATTAAAATTTCAGATTACAACTACTTTAAACTTACATAGGCCGACCGACCAAATATAATTAGATTCGCGGAAGTTTGGCTACCCAACCCACAAGCAAGTCGACTAGGGGTAAACCCTAATAGAATCAAATCCTAAACATCAACGATTCCTAATAATTCGATTTAAACTAAGTCTAACACCTGCAAAACAAAGTTAAATATACATGGCAAGAGTCAGTACATTAATCGAATTAATGTACCAGCAAGCATCAGTCAAGCCTAACATACTACATGCAAGACCAACATTCAAAGGAAGGCTTTATATAGTTCATTTTTAGCATGAAAGCAAGTTTTAGTTCACAATCATTTACAAAGGAATTTATAAAGCACTTTCATAGCATATATATAAGAGATCATCATAATTAACTTAGAAATCTCATATCAGCATGCTTATTGCCCTTCCGGCAACCAGCCACCATAATCATCATCATAATCATTAAAACTCAACACATTTCACCATTCTCATAGCCCATTTTCATAAATACATTTTTAAATCAAAATTCTATACCCATGACAATTCATTGTCACTCATGACCGTGAGCACGGCTAATCGATTAGTTTTAGGCTCTGCAGAGTTTGTATAGCTTTACCCATATGATGTGAATCGCTCTAGTTTGTCCGGTACCCGTCGTTACCACCACACTCT
The DNA here is from genome assembly GCA_008326285.1 of Oryza officinalis. Lineage (NCBI taxonomy): Eukaryota > Viridiplantae > Streptophyta > Magnoliopsida > Poales > Poaceae > Oryza > Oryza officinalis. The sequence continues at coordinate 263,536 of BDMV01000009.1, read as the reverse complement.
ACATGTTGAATATGGTCTAGAGGCCACAATGTAGCCTTTACATTACCTAATGCCTACCCTTGCACGAGCACGATAAGTGTGAATCCACCCTAGGCATATGTCCTAGAGCCGTTAGGTGGCGGGCCCACGCCTTAACCTAACGCGGTGGCGGTGAACACAACTGTTCCCCTGCAAGGTACGTTATCATTGTATTGGACAGACTTAGACGCCCATGCTGTGAGGTGGAACCTTTAGTCCCCTCACAGAACACACACACGTAGGGAATTATTCATCTTACAATCAAACACACACATGGGTAGTTCCTATAGATAGCTTTACAAACCATGACTGCTACCTCTACTACAACGGCCTCCTGACATGGCCTGGCCGGCCCAGCCGCTCCACCCGCCATCCCATGTCCTACCGGGCCTTTCCCAGTCTTCCCATGATGGTGCACCTGCCCATCACCTGCTCGACAAAATACTAAGTCGGGCAAGCGACACACCACTCTATCCTGCGCCACTCGCACAACATCGTGCGCTACCTCGAATTTAGATGCCATGCAAATACTGGACAAATGTTGGAATGGAAGCAAATGCTAAATAGTCTGTCTGTTTTTTGTGCTACCATTGCGCGGTGGGGCAGATTGCTTTTCAGAGCAGCTCCTCGCCTAGTCACTTTGGCCTCTAGTTATTGCCATGACGAACGGCATGTGTGTCTGGATGAACATTTTTTTTCCTTTCAATTGCTACTGCTTTATATTACTCTGTTCTTCTTACCATATGAGTCATATGTTGAAATGTAAAGCAGAAGTGACTGTTCTGTGCTCATTTTTTACAGCAAAACTGTTGGCCCCTTTTGCTCTGTTAAATTGGAACAAGTGGTCGGTTAGATTAGTGCATTTATCTTCTACCACTATAATAACATGCTAATTCTGTAAGCCACGCTGTTTTAAGCGGGTTCTACTGTTAGGTAACAACTAATTTCCTTTTGATATCTGATGGATACAATAATTTGTCGGGTTGAATAGAACATAATCATGAGTGGCAAGATAATATTCAACAAGGGGTGTGCAGGATTATGCATCTCAGTTCAGCAGTGCATGAAGGGTAAATTTGGTTGGCTTTTAGTGAAGTATGTTACTTTGGTGTATATTATCTCCAAATTGTCATTAATTTCACAATGTGGCTTTAAATCTTGCGGTCTGCATTTTGGTTACGTTCTATGTCAGAATGGCCTGAGAAGCCTTGATTTCAGGTGTTGATCTTGTCTCCTTCCTGTGCACCCTTCATCTTGCTGATAAGGCTGTGAATGAGTTAACATATTAGTGTAGCCAAATTGTTGCACTTCTGTTGTTCGATTTTGTATATAATATTTGTCGAATGCTCTAGAAATTCTTTTTTTTTGTCTATAGATAGAAAAATCTAGAAATGGAACCCTTCTTTTCTTCAAATCTGGAGTCAAATCGTCTGCGGTTGTGTGGCATGGTTCATGGTTCTTCTTACTTCGTACCGTCTGATGTATATAACATTTGACTATATAGAACAGCAACAGCAGCCTGGTTCATGTGTGTGCTAGTTCAAATCTCCCATTGAACAGATTTTTATCCAGAAAACAGGCAATTCTGTGACTTGGTTATGAAGAAAATTCATGTAACCCTTTGAAGAATAACATAGTGATATTGCTACCACCGTTCTTGTCTAGCATTGTTCGATAATACCTTCTTTTTTCTTCAACCTTATCTATACTTCTTATCTATACTTCAAATTCAGCGTGAATATAAGAGATCTAAAGTGAAGTAGCGCACCTCCGTGACCGCCTGCTGCCGGTCTCCTTAGACCCAGGGCTCCATCAGCAGAGTCCTACTGCTGCCTTTGCCTCCGCCTAGCTGGAGAACCACCGCCGTTGCAGCTCCCGTCTCCTTCGTCATTGTTCGTGTTGAGTCGAGCATTGTTCGTGTGGCTGCCTGCTTCATGTCGTTGTTTGCAGGCCCTGCGATTACCTCTTCCCATGCCGCCTCTCCTCCACTCCTCATCGCTAGCTGCCTCGTCGCACCCGGCCTCTCTCGCTCGGGCGTACATGTGAGAGAAAGGCAATCGGGGAGAGTGAGAGAAGTGAGGAGGAATTGAGAAGGAGAAGACGAAGGAAAGTGAAGACACTGACATGCGGGACCCATGTGGGCCCACATTCCTTATTCAAGCTTGCACGTAATTACCTCCTAATCCCCCTCTAATGGGCCGATGACAAATGGAACCCACCATGTTTATTCTCTAATTAAACCTTGTCGATCGGCTATACGCTGACCACTGTATTTGTAGAGTATGGAGATAGTTGGAACTAGGGTGTACGCGACAATAGGTCAAGCAGACAAGGGACAAAGATTTATATTGGTTTAGGCCGTTGATATGAGCAATAACCGACTCTAGTTTATATGTATTATGGATTGTAATATTGCTCAGAATACAATGGGGAATAGAACAACCGGATGACCCGACGAGATCTATTTGACTAATATGGCACTAACTTTCTCCGGATTGCTTCTGGGCGTGGCTTTGCCCATGGCTTGTAACTCCCTCCCCCGATTTGAACGTAGGGACCTTGTTTATATAGCAGAGATTGTCTTCTTCTTCATGTAGAACTCAGAGAGATAGAATAGAATACGGGCTTAAGGAAACCCTATCTTCCCAACTTGGACTCTGACACCTTCTATTCCGGGAAGATAATTTCCTTCTCTTTCAACCGTATTTCTTTGATTAAAAGATACCTTATCATATACTACCTAGTATATGGTTTTATCGTATTTCATCAACTCGTGTATAGGAGGTATGCCTTATCCTTGACATTGACAGCAACCCCCGACTTCAATGCAAATGATTTTACCGACATCTTTTGACTGCTTTTCCGAGAACAAACATTGTCGAATTCATCAAACCATTCTCGGGCATCCGAGAAGATATAGAGCATGCGACAAGGTTGTCCCAAATCTGAGAACTTGACATATGTTTTAATTTGGATTGAAGTCAAAAACTTTAATGGTTATAAACAAACCAGCAAAAATCCTGGTGGTGATCTCTTCCTCTTCCTCGAAATTCGAACCATCGGACGTGACCAACAAATTACATTTTTGAGATCCATTTTGGTTTCCGTTTGCCCAAAATAGAGCCCTAAGTTCCTCTCCTACGCCTCCAATCCCCTTCGCCTCAACTCACAGAAACCCTAAACCACACCTTCCCTTGACCCCCCTTTGCTAATCTTCCATGGATCTCCCAGAGTCCAACGTTGTCCAGACTGAGATGAGGGAGCTGCAATAGGATAGCGCTCTGCAAAGCCCAAAGGTGGTGTCACGCTTGGAAGAAGGCACTAACCATTTGATTAACCTTGGACAAATGATCACTCTTGTATCGTTTGTCCAATGTGGTTTTTTGGTTCCCCCTTCTAAATTTCTATCTTTACTTCTTGACTTTTATGACATGAACCTCCTTCATCTCAACCCCAATTCCATTGGCTTTTTGAGGATCTTCACCCATATATGCGAGGCGTACCTGGAGGTACAGGCTTTTCTAGATTTGCTTAGATACTTGTATGAGGTTAGATGGATGGAGGCTTCACAAATCTCATGATACCGTGGCCTCTAGCTTCAGGATGGGATGAAGGATGAGTATAGACCTTTTAACTGTCCGTCTTCAAGAAAATATTGGCAAAAAAGTTGGTTTTATCTCCACACCAAGGACAAAACTCCTATCGTCGAGACCCCCGACTAGAAACCAACACGCCTAGAGACATGGACCTCCAAACCTTTTCTGACTCCTGCCTTAGCGAGCTTCGTAGAAAAAATCCATGATCTCCGGGAACATGGTCTGACCGGGTACGAAGTCGTTCAAGACTTCGTCATTCGTCAGATCCAACCACTCCAGGCCTGTTCTCGCCCCACGTACCTATACTCGGGGGAACAGGATGAGACGCGGTTATCACATCGAAGTAGAATTTATAGTTCCTTTATTGATATAAAGAACCAAAATTGTCTTCAGTTGATAACCTTGTCACTTTTGCTTATAGATCTCTCCGAGGACACCATGGCAAAGCGCATCGAAAAGGTGGTGGTTGACCAGCCATCGTCTGCGGCTGACATCCCCACACCGGTATGGACCTCCCGGTGATGGAGAGGGATGCCATCGTAAATTTAAGCATTTTCGACGACTACTCCTTGTCATTTGTTTATATGCCCGCAGGAATAGTAATCTATATTCTTTGAGGCACTGCCTTTAACCAACATGAACGACTACTCATCGACCATCAGGCATCTGCTTCTTCGAATGAGCAGGCAATTTCCAAACAAGCTACCATGGCCCTCGCCCCCAGAGGAAGTGGATCAAAAAGGAAACGCTGGCCTATCTTGGCGAAGACCTCTGGGGCAGGAAATTGGTCCAAACGAGTGGTGCTGACGTGAGACCCTAATCTTAGGTTCATCTTACCACTGTGGTAGCTGTTCTTGTCCTCACCCTTCTTTTCTGCAGACAACATCCAACACAAAGTCGGCCTCCTTGAAGAAGGTGTTGCTGTTGAAGAAGTAGAAAATTGGGTAAGTATAACCTCAGTTCATCGATATTTTGCTTGCTCATCACACATTTCTTGTAGCAACAAAATTCTTTTGAGTGTAGCCCCTCCCCCTCGAACTCGGGACAGAGCACCAGGGCCCGAGAAGAAGTGAGCTCCAAATCGCCCCCACGGCTACCGTGGCTACCGTTGTCCCAACGTCACCTCCATCGATTGGCACGCTTGCCATCCCAGGGTCATCTTCCTCCGTTGACAGGCTATTGCAAGCTTGTTGGCTAGTTGAAGCAAATGCCTAGGACATCATTGCTGAGATCGAGCGGCTTGAGAAAATCGTGTCCACTGCCATGATCGCATCACCATGTTGGAAGCCTAGCTAAGAGAAGAGCGGGCCGATAACACCAAGTTGTGGGAGGTGGTTGCGGGGAATGAGCGACAGCGTCAAGGCCTGGAGAATGAGCTCACGGAGTCAAGGTACTATCTGGCCTCCCTCCAATAAGCCCTGCAAAAGAATTACGGGTGTCTCAATGTTGTGGTCAAAGGCTTGGGGAAAGACGTCGACCGCCCCTCCTTCCTGGAGAAGACGATGGTCATGGGGTCCTTGGGATCGCTCATCACCGCTCTGGAGACAGCCACCAATGACCACGTCGGCTACGTGACGGATGGAGTGCAAACCGGGCTCATGTCTGGCACATGCCATGTCCTCTCACCCACCCCGAGATCAATCTTGAGGAAGCGATGACACCATGTCGGAGGTGGAGGATCTCGGGACTCCGTAATCCCCTATTTTGAAGAGTAAATCTTCTGTTTCACATTTTATTCTAATGAATGTGGACAAGTATTGGGTTTGATGTTTAGAAAACATTTCCCTTTTGTTGTATCCCACTTTAAGTTTTCGTTTGCTCGGTGTCTCTATATTGTAGATTTCTTGGAGTCGTGAACGTGGACGTCCAGCAAGGTGGACACTTGTCAGACATAGTTCTCGAACCCAGTACAACCCAGGGCTCGTCGTCGCCAAGTAACGATAGACGCACCCTAGTTGCGTTACCTCTGACAACGCCTTGGTTTCCGAAGAGGACCAAGTGACGCTACTGCGCGAACAATGCCAGAGTAAGAAAGTTGTAACATTGTAGCATACCGTCTTTGTACTCCGACCAAAGGTTGCTAATGATGTTTTCCTTCTTAGATCTTGAACATTCTCTCGCAGAGATGGAAGGGCGGGCTGAAAACTGGCAAGAGCCACCGACAACACCAGAAAAGAGCAAAGTACAGAGCTTCTAAGAGGGAGGGAGATGTGGATCTCGGTCACACCTTGAGAACTGTTGCTCTGTACTACAGTGGTTGTGTGAAGAGTAGCGTGTGGCCTGTCCTCCCCCTGAGAAATCGGTCTCCGGATATATAGGGTGGATGTGGGGTGCATGCAATGCCTTTGTCAATGTAGATCGGCGGATCAATGATAGCCTAAAGCAGGAATGTCATCGAGCCAGCCGTTATGCTGGTGGTCACATTCTTGCATGCATCCACAAATCTTGTCCTTAGATGGACCTAAACTTCCTTCAGGAAGGGTTCACTCGTTCTCGGAAGACTGCGGCCAAGATCAACCAACTGGCACAATCCCTTGTCCCTCTGGTCGTGGATGTCTTCTCCTCGATGGCCCTCCTAGTAGATGCGTTTGTATTGGTAATCTAAAAAATGCTTTAGACAAGACATTAGTAGACACTGAAGTTTGATCAATTTTTGTAAAATATCAAAGCAAGTTTTATCCGTAGTAGGAAAAGAGAACTTCTTGTTTGGGCCGATGTTGGCATTAAGTTGGGTACCCTTTCTTGCCCCCAGCTAGTTTTTTGGAAAGGAAAGTATTTCCAAAAAAGTAGCTTAAATTTTCATACTTGACCATATTGAAGCAGTGAATTCCTAGCCCGTAGCCGTGAAGTTGGGGAAAATTTCCGAGTACACGGCTAGTTAATACATTACAGTGGGTACTCTGATATGGCCAAATCTGACATGGCCGTTTGACCCTTAGCATCCGACTAGCCCAATCATGCCAGTGTTCCCGGCCAAGGTGCTGAGACCCGGTAACTAGTCAGACTTAACGTAATAGGTCCATAAGAAACGACTTCGATTTGCGACGTTATGAAGTAAGAGGGGTTCATTGGACAAAACACTGTAATATATGAAGCAAAAGATGTATATATATATATGAACTTATATAAATGAACTTACAAATTAGTCATTGGTCATATAGATAGAATTTCTGTAGCTGATCGATGTTTCAAGAATTGGATAACTTGAGGCCTTCGTCGTTCGTGATTTTGTACGCATTTGGTTGTAACACTTGTACCACAGTGTGTGGTCCTTTCCACTTGGTTGAGAGCTTGTTATGCCCTTCCTGGTTTTGTACTCGTCAAAGGACATAAGCGCCGATGTCAAGTCTACGAGCTCGAATGTGCTTCTTGTGGTAGCGACGTAAGGCTTGCTGATATCCGGCTGCTCGGATGGCAACTTGTTCTCGGTGTTCCTCTAGCAGGTTGACCTCGTTTGTATACTCATGTTGATCGATAGCTTTGTTTGGTAGGGAGCATAGCTTTAGATCCATACACAAGAAAAAAAAGGTTCTCTTTGGTTGATGTAGTCAGAGTGGTACAAACGGCCCATAGAACAGAAGGGAGCTCCTCACCCCATCGTGAGTCATAGGCCAAAAGCCTATCGTATACACATGTTTTGATCCATTGGAGCACGATCCTGTTTGCTCGCTTGACTTGCCCGTTGTTCTATGGATGGGACACTGACGCAAAGCAGATCTTGGCCCCATCTTCTGAGAGTTAGTCTTGGAAGCCGGCATTAGTGAACTGGGAGCTGTTGTCCATCAATATCTGGATTGGAAGCCCATATCGACAAAATATCCCTTTGATAAACTTGATTGCATGCTCTACTCTGATTTCTCTTGTCAGCTCTGCTTCAATCCACTTAGTGAATTTATCATCAGCCACAAACAAGAATTTGTAGCTGCCTTGTCCTCTTGGAAAGGATCCGAGGATGTCAAGCCCCTAGCATGAGAATGGCCAGAAGAAAGCGATGGTATTAAGGGCTTGAGCTGGTAACTTGGTGTCCTTGCTGTGAAACTGACAAGCCTCGCACCGTTGTACCATGTCGGAGGCATCTTGAAGAGCTGATGGCCAGTATAAACCTTGTCGGAATGCATTGCTGACCAACATTCTCTCTCTGGCGTGTGATCCAAAGATTCCTTCATGAATGTCGAGCTATAGCTCCTTGCCGTCATTGGATGTGATGCACTCCAGTAGTACTCCATTGATAGCTTTCTTGTATAGATCAGTCCCGATCATACAATAGGTCTTGGCTTGTTCGAAGAGTTTCTTTGCTTCCATGTCGTTGTTCGGTAGCTTGTCGGCGTTGAGGAATTCGGTGAGCAGTGTGCACCAATCTGTAATAGTCTCGATGTCTGCAATGAATTTGTCGTTCTGAGAAGTAGGCCCTGAGCCAACATCGGTGGTGCTATCGATCTCGTCGTTCGGTGGGCTCTTGACTGAGGGATTGGTTAGCACTTCAAAGAATGTACCAGGTTCCATTGGTTCTCTTCTAAAAGCTCGGCGAGCGAGGCCTTTACGGTAGACATGGCATACCCAAATCCATTGAACCTGCATTCCAGCTTTCTAACTTTGACGAGATACTTGGACAAGTCAGGATTAGAGCACTTGGAGTCCTTGTGCACTTGGTTAGTGACTATTTTTGAGTCCCCTTTAATACTTAGTCTCTTGACCACAGTGATACGGCGGGTCTTAGACCGACGACAAGTCCTTTGTACTCGGCAGTGTTGTTGGTTGCCGGAAGTTTAGTTGCACGGCGTGTCAAAACTGATCTCCGGTTGGTGAAGTTAAAATAAATCCAGCTCCCGCTCCTTGGTTGTTGAAAGCTCCGTCAAAGGTCATTGTCCATCGCTCGTTTTCCATTCGGTCTACTTTGTCGTTCTCAAGGGTTGTCCAGTTGATGATGAAATTTGCGAGTACCTGGCACTTGATGGTTATTTGTGGGACAAAGTGGACATTGAATTGGCTAAGCTTGATGACCCATTTGGCAATGCGTCCTCCGACTTCTTTGTTTCTGATAACCTCACCAAGGGGGTACGAGGAGATGACCGAGACCTTTTTGGCCTGGAAGTAGTGGTGCAGCATTCGGGATGTCATGACCGTGGCATACAACAGCTTCTAAATCTAAGGGTATCTAGTCTTGGCGTCATCTAGCATTTCACTGACGTAGTAGACTGGGGGTTGTATCTTGTCGCGTTCGACAGCGATGACGGTGCTTACGGAGTATGGTGTTGTGCCGATGTAGAGGAGGAGTTCCTCCGTTGGTTGTGCGGTAACGAGGACAGGTGGATTGAAGAGGTAACACTTGAGTGCGGAGAACACTCCTTGACCTAAGATGTCCACTTGAACTTCTCTTATTTCTTCAGAAGGTTGAAGAAGAGTAGTCCTCGTTCTCCCATCCTTGCCACAAATTGACTGAGAGCTGCCATAAATCCTGTAAGCTTCTAGACTTCTTTGAGCATTGTCGGTGACTTCATGTTCTTGATGGCCTTGATTTTGTCCTGGTTTGCTTCGATACCTCGCCAAAAGACGAGAAAGCCAAGCAGTATGCCCGTTGGTACTCCGAACGTGCATTTCTTCGGGTTTAACTTGAGCTAGTGTCGTCGGAGATTGTTGAACGTTTCTCGTAGGTCATCGATGGGGTGGTCCCACATCTTTGTTTTGACTACGACGTCGTCGATGTAGGCCTCGACGTTGTTGGTGAGTTGAGATTGAAAAGCCCCCTGAATCTTGAGCTGTTGCATGGACTCGACGCTGATCAGGCCAAAGGGCATCTTGACATAGTAGAATACATCGAAGGGCATGATGAAGGCTGTCTTCTCTTCATCTTCCTTGGCCATGCTGATTTGATGGTACCCAGAATAGGTATCAAGAAAACTCAACAACTCACATCTGACGGTAGAGTCTATTAGTTGGTCGATGTGTGGAAGGGGATTTGTGCACCTTGACTGGATTTGCGAGCCACTCTTGATGAAGGACTTCTCTAATGAAACCAGCTTTGAGAAGTCTGTCGAGTTCTTCTCGTATAGCCTCTTTATGGTCTGGAGTGAAATGACGCACTTTTTGCTTGACGCGTTTTGCGTCGAGACAAACCATTAGTTTGTGCTCCATCACCTCCCTAGGGACCCCGGGCATGTTGGACAGTTGCGAAGCGAACACGTCTACATTGTCGTGGAGGAAGTTCATGAGCTCGAGTTCCTATTTGTTGTTGAGCTCGGGTTCGATCTTGACCGTCTTCTCGGGGGTGCTACTGGAAAGCGGGATTATCTTTATAGCTCTGTCTGGCTTGGGCACCGTTTTGGGTTTGGTCGCTTTCCAAGGAGGTTTAGTTAGGACAGGCATGGTGGGAGTTTGCTCGATCATATCAAGACTCGTCTTGTCACATTGCACGACCATCTTTGCGTTCCTCGGTATCATGATGATCCCTTTGGGTGTTGGTATCTTATCAGCTGATAGGCGTAGTGCGAAGCTGCCATGAACTTGGCGAGTGTTGTCCTTATGAGAATAGTGTTGTAGGCAGTGTCAAACTCAGCTACGTCGAACATGATCTGCTCTGTTTGAAAGTTGTCAGCTGTGCCAAAGGTTACCGGCAATGTGATCTTTCCTAGAGGCCTTCACGACGACTCTGGGTAATGTAGTGGAAGGGCTGTTCTGAAGGGATGAGCTCACTTCTCGGGATCCCCATTGTGTCTGGAGTGCTGGCGAAAAGGAGATTAATGGAGTTGCCGCCATCAATAAGGACTCACGCAACTTTAACATTCTGAATAGTAGGTCCGACTACTATCGGATATCGTCTAGGGGCTATCGTCAGGGCTGGGTGGTTGGTGTCGGAGAACTCGATCTTCTAATCTGACCACTTCAATTTAGACATCGTTCCCTATGTTGTGGAGCACACCTCGCATTCTACCTTCTTGTATTCTCTTTTTGAAGAATAAGAGATTGAGCCACCGAAGATGTGGGCCACATGTTGTTCGAAGTCGGGGAAATCTAGTTCATCGTTGGATGGAGGGTTATGATGACCCTTCTCGACCATGCGAATCCTCTTTCCCTTATCTTGGGCCATCATCCAAGCCATAGCCTTCTGAAATACATTGCATTCGTCAAACGTGTGAGCGCTAGTCTTGTGCACCGAACACCATTGTCTTACTGGGCCATCGTCTTGAGGAGGAAGTCATTGGGGAGCATGTTTATCTTGTTCTGCAACAAGAACCTCTGACCATGTCTTTCTCTTTCCTGCTTTCTTTCGTTTGGGTTTCTGACTTGGTTCCGGGTTGTATTTTTTAGCCAGCAGCTTCTCTTCCACTGCTTTCCCTTTCCCATCGTTCCTTCCTATGACTTCGTCTGCATGGGCGCACCTGTCAATAATCTTGAATAGCTTCATGGTAGACGACACTCTCCTTGTCACCAGTTCTTGAATCGTATAGCGATCTCGAACACTGGACTTGAAGGCCCGTATCACGGATGCGTCGATGATCTCGAGGATTGTGTTCTGACACTCGTTGAAGCATCGAATAAAGTGTCGAAGGGGTCCACCGGGCTTCTTTCTAAGGGCATGTGGATCGTGCTCGACCACATGTCTCTTGTAGGTCCCTTGAAAGTTCAAGACGAATTGCTTCCAAAGATCCGCCCAGGAAGATATTGAATTTTGGGAAAGATGAACGAGCCATGACCTAGCAGATCCCTTCAACGCTGTTGGCAAATAATTTGCAAATGCGTTGTCATCTACTTCAGTGACATATAGAAAAGTAGAGTAGACGTGTAAGAACTCCTTTGGGTCCATGCTCCCATTGTACTTCTCGACTTCTCGATGGTCATGACTTCGGACATGTCCTGGGTTCAGAGATCAGGAGTCAACGTCCTCGTCGCGTTTGCTGTCACCTCAATGCACTACGGCATCTTGGTGACCATGGGTTGTTTTACGATCTGGGATGTTGTCTCGACGACTACCCCTTCGCTTATGATCTTCGATTTGTCGGCGTCCGTTCTTACGTTGATCCTATTGTTGTCTCCTTCGGCAGTCGAGAAAAGTATGACGGGAGCACAGATCTAGAGGAGTTCTTGTACGTCTACTCTACTGTTCTATATGTCATCGGCGCAATTGACAACACACTCACAAATTATTTACCTATAGCATAGAAGGGATCTGCTCGGTCATGGCTTATTCATCTTCCCCGAAACTCGATATCTTCGTGGGCGAATCTTAGGAAGCAGTTCATCGCAAATTTCCAAGGCACCTACAAGAGGCATGTGCTTGAGGATGATCTTCACGCCCTTATACAGAAGCCAGACGAAACCCTCCGAGACTTTATTCGGCACTTTAATGAGTGTCGGAACATAATTCTCGAGATCACCGACGCATCTGTCATACGGGCCTTCAAATCCATTGTACAAGATTGCTATACGATTCAAGAAATGGTGACAAAGTAGGTGTCGTCTGCCATGAAGCTGTCCGAGATCATTGATAGGTGCACCCATGTAGAAGAAGCTATCCAGTGAAACAACAACCCGAAACCAAGTCACAAATCCAATTGCAAGAAAGGAGGAAATAGAAAGGCACAGTCGGAGGTCCTTGTCACAGAACAAGACAAGCAAGCTCCCCAACAACCTCCTCCACAAGACGACGGCCTAGTACGAGAGTGGTGTCCGGTACACAAGACCAGTGCTCACACTTTCAAGGAGTGCAGCATGTTCCAGAATGATATGGCTTGGAAGATCTCCCAAGACAAGAGAAAAAGTGTTCGCGTGGTAGAGAAGGACGACCATAATCCTCCAATCGACAATGAACTAGAGTTTCCCGACTTCATCGACTTTGGCCAATATGTGCCCCACATCTTCGGCGGCTTAACTTCTCATTCTTCGAAAAGGAAATACAAGAAGGTAGAATGCGAAGTGGGCTCCAGAACCCAGGGGACGATGTCTAAAATGAAGTGGTTAGATCAGAAGATCGAGTTCTCCAACACCGACCATCCAACCCTGACGACAGCCCCCAGACGATATCCGATATTGTTTGAACCTAGTATTTGAAGCGTCAAAGTCGCCCGAGTCCTCGTCGACGGCGGTAGCTCCATCAATCTCCTCTTCGCTAGCACGCTCGATGCAATGGGGATCCCAAGAAGCAAGCTTGTTCCTTCAGAACAGTCCTTCCATGGCATTACCCAGAGTCATCGTCAAGGTCTCTAGGAAAGATCTTAGTGCCGATGACATTTGGCAAAACTGACAACTTTCAAACGAAGCAAATCATGTTTGACATAGCCTACAATGCTATTCTCGGAAGGACAGCATTGGCCAAGTTCATGGCAGCATCACACAATGCTTATCAGCTTATCAAGATACCAGGACCAAAAGGGACGATCACAATATCGAGGAATGCAAAGATGGCCGTTTAGTGTGACAAGAGGAGCCTCGACATGGTCGAGCAAACTCCCACCGTTCCCGCCGCAACTGAACCTCCTCGGAAAGTGACCAAGCATAACCCAGTGCCTAAACCAGATGGTGTGAGAAAGATAATCCCGCTGACCAGTAGCACGTCCGACAAGATGGTCAAGATCGGGGCCGAGCTCGATAATAAATAGGAACTCGAGCTCATCACCTTCCTCCATGACAATGCAGACATGTTCGCTTGGCAATCAGCCGACATGCCCGGGGTCCTCAAGGAGGTGATTGAGCACAAATTGATGGACTGGCCCAACGCAAACCCCATCAAGCAAAAATTATCGTTTTGCTCCAGACCACAAAGAGGCTATACGAGAAGAACTCGACAAACTTCTCAAAGTCGGTTTCATCAGAGAAGCCCATCATCCAGAGTGGCTCGCAAATCCAGTCATAGTGCGCACGGCCAACAGCAAATGGAGGATGTGCGTAGATTTCACCGATCTAAACAAGGCATGCCCGAAAGACTACTTTTTGTAAAATCAAGGTGTGTTTGATTCTTCTGTTGTGATGAACAATTGGCATCTAAGGTTATTGGTTTTGATATTTGAAGATTATTGGCAAAGTGGCTTATGAGATGATTGAATTTTCAGATGGTGAACAGGGACTGTTGTTTTGTTGGGTCCGGTCAGACCAGGCAGGTAAGGCCGGTCAGATCGGCAGTATGTGTGTGGTCAGACCAGCCAGCCCGCGGTCTTACCGACCGACACTGTGTTGGTTTTGGTTTCGGGTTGTTTCATTGGATATCCGTGGTAAATTCATGTTTATGGCTTCTAGATGGATACTATACGTATGTAATACTGTTGTGTGCTAACAATGAGTCAAGTTGGTGATAGCTTGTGCTCGGATATGGTTTCTTTGTTTGATTCATGTGTAGGTAATCTTTACTTCTTGGGAGAGTATTGCCGGCGATGGATCGGGAGTCAACTTGGAGATAAGGTGATGTCCAGACGGTCTGATATCATGCGGGATACTTAGGCTAAAGATCAATGCACGTGGTCGGTAAAGATTCCATATGGCATACGATGGAGATATTGTGTGCGTATGGGATGCGGAGTCGAATTTGGAAGGAGTCCAAATTTGGTACAATTGGAATATGTAAAGTTGGTTTCTTGTACGGGAAGGTTTCCTAGGTGGATTAGGTCTTCTTATATGAGTTTGGTTTGTGGCTTTAGGCTGCCTACCTCATGTATAAATAGAGAGGGAGGGTGTGGCCTCCCGGTATTGCTTTTGAGAGCATTGAGTTGTGAGTTTGGTTAGGGTTTCGAGTTTAGTTGAGATTTTTATGAGGAGTGCCATAGTAATAAAGTAGTCATGTATTTTAATAGATCTTCAATTTGTGTTTGGCTGGGTTCTGCGGTCTAACCGACGAGTCAACGGCTGTCGGACCAGCGGCTTCACAGCGGTCAGACCGGTGGCGACACGGCGGTCAGACCGGTGAAGGTGGCAAGAGGCAAACCGATCTACATTGATTTGAGGGTAACTTTTAATTCCGCTAAAAGTTTTGGTTTTTGAGTACTACAACCATTCACCCCCCCTCTGGTTGGCTTAGTTCTTGCTTTTTGATCCTGTCACGCCCGGAAAATACCTTTCCCGAACTCTAGTGTAATAATCCCCGTCCCAGGAAAAGCCAAGGTACACCACACAAACTTGATATAAAAGACACATCTTTATTAATTATCATGATAATATTTACATTATTACAATGGCCCATAAGGCCTGACAACAAAAGAAAAACAGCAGCGGACTAGCAGGCCTACGGCTCCATCTTCACAGGCGCTCATCTGGGGTATAAGCCAGAACTCCACCTAAGACTTCTTCTTCAAGAGCTTCACTGACTGGAGGGGGAAAGATTGAGCAAGGATGAGTACAACCACCGTACTCAGCAAGCCACACCAGAAAATACACTTAATGCAAGGGAGTACAAGGATTCATTTATAAGGGTTATTTTGCGGTAAATAAGCATTTCAAAACATTTAATCATTTAAAGGCATTTTAATCAAACCACGGCTTATCTCTAGTCAAATTATTATCAAGCCGCGCACCAACGCAATCTTGCCTTAAACCAGGCCAACAGATAATCAATCCAATTATTCCAGTTCATCAGAATAAAACCTCTAACTTTGGGTCATTGCTCCGCTTGCCCATAACCGAGGGCGCGGCTATTCGAATAGTTTATACTCTGGCCAGAGGTGTACATCTTTACCCACAAGACACGTTTTCCTCAGGTGTCACCACGTGCCACATGCCACCACGGTATACGGGCGGAAACCGTGACATAGCCCATCGTCTAATACTGCCCTAAACAAGGAATACCGACATAGACTTCCCCCGCCAGGTGCCCTGGGTCGAGCGGACAGTCTATGCCCCCGGGCGTACTGCCAGAGACGTTGACCCCACCAAGGGCTTCATCCATCCCTATCCGTGTCTTCCTTGTTCATGACCGCACTAACCGATACGTTAAGCCTTACTCATTAGACATGTGGTAGAACGGAATATGCTTTGCAATCATGCCCCGAAGACCGGTCCTTATGTCGACCGAGGTGCGACTAGCAAAACCAAGCACCTCGAGCTCAGCCGAAAACAAATTTGGGAATTTTGAAAGGGGAGCCAACATATCCAGGCTAACAAGCCTCTAATCCAACAATAAATAAGGTTATAGTGACATTCCCAAAGTCTAGATATTATAAAACAACAAAAATGTTTCTATTTAAGCAGGGCTAAACATAATCCTAAAATTTCTAGTAAGCACCACATATAGAGTTCTCACTAGCTGGTTTTTGTTACCTAGGGTTATCAAAGGTAATTACACAATAACAAATAATAAGGTTATAACAAGGATTGTAGGAAAGGCTAAATAAAACAGTTATAACGCGGTAAATTTAGTAAAGCAAATGCAATAATTTAAATTAAAATACTTTTCACAAACTAGGATTCAATATGCTCAAGGAGAGCGTGACTTGCCTTGCTCAGAGAAAAAGGGAGGCTTCTAAAGCTTCAACGACGAGCTTGAGCTGCACCACATGAACAACCAAAACGAGAGCAACTACACGAAGAAACAAAACAAAGCTATAGCTCTAAGAAAGAAACAAGAAAAATACATAAAAACAGCAAACATGGGTTCTTTAAGTTACAACAAAAACTAAACAATTTGAACGGGTTAATTTGGAGCTCGTATGGCTGTGAAACGACTATCCGAAATTTAGGTGTAATTAAAGTGGATATTTATGAGTTGTTTAATTATTATTATACCATTCAATTATGTTTAATGCAACATCGCACGGGGAGGGGAAAGGATCGAGTGACTAGCAGCCAGGACACACGGGTCAGACGGCTAGTTCACCGTGGATCAGGTTCACAGAGACGATCCACGGAAAGGACGGAGTGAGACTATGCATGTCAACCGAAACAAGGGGCCGATAAGCAGGGACTCACACAAATGCCACATGGGCTGCACACATGGGCAAGCATGAGGCGGACACACAGCCACACAAACACGACTACCACACGTGCACGCGAAGACCGCCCGAACGACTGTCGACACCGATGGACGAGACCAGGGCCGACAACGGCATGACGGGCACGATGGCGACTCGGGGGGGACGAGGAAGGGGCAGCGAGGGAGCGGACCTTACCACAATGCGACGCGGCAAGGGGACGACGACGACTACCGACGACGAACGGAGGAAATGGGCAGCGACAAACGGGGAGACGGCTTCGGTGGCGACCCTTGTGCGAAGGCGAGGACGAGCCTGACGACGAAGTGCCGAGGATGAAAACGACGAGGGAGGGCAGCATTGACGACTTGAAGGAACATGGGCGACAATGAACTTGGCGCTGCAAACTTGACGACGATGACGGGCGGCGCTGCAGCGAACTCGGGGCAGTGACGATGCTTTGGCTCGACGAAAGGAGGGCCACCGACTAGGACGACAACCGGGATCAGCGAGAGGACGATGATGGCAGCCGGCGACAGCCGTACGAAGGCGAGGCCAGTGTGGAACACGTCGCTGCGATGCCGATGACGTTGCGGCGGGGTTCCGGTGAAGACGAGGCTCGGCCGGTGACAGGAGAGAAAGAGTAGCGAGGAGGGACGGTGGGGAGGAACTCGGCATGTGGGCACAGGCAAAAGGGGAGGAGGAGTTGCAGCGCCATTTATAGGCCGCAGAGGAAGGGGAACGACCGGGGAAGAGGAAGGGACAGGGAGCACACCGGCCATCCATGGCAACCATGCAAGGAGGATTAAATTCAGCGAATTAAGGATGAATTGGAAGGGGAAAAGGTGGGGAAATTGATGAGGGAGAGGAGAGGAACTGATTTTTGCAATTAAATTGGAGGGAAAACGATCGGGGAGGGAGATCAAGAGGTGGCAGCGGTGCTTCTGTTCGGCCGGGAGGGAGAGGGGAGGGCAGCAGCTCGGCTGCTGGAGGAGGAAGACGACGTCTTCCTGCTTCGTTGGGCCAGCTGGGCTGTGCGAGGAGGAGAGCAGGTCGGTGGGGGGGCGGCTGGGCCAAGGGGAGGGGAAACGAGATGGGCCGAGAACAGGAAAAAAAACCCAAGAGGGGAAAGAGAGGGAGGGAGAAGAAAGGGACTTTGGCGGCAGGCCGAGGGAGAGGAGGAGGACTTTGGGCCGAAAGTGGCCCAAAGAGAGGGAGATAATTATTTTTAGGTTTTCCATTTAATTAAATTTGAAATTGGTTATTGTTGCATTAAAATTATTTCTTGTGCTATGAAAATTCAAGTAAAAATTGAGGGACCAATTTGGAGCGTGAAGAATTTAGAAAAAAATCCTCCAAGCCACTTTCGAATTTTTCTTGTACGCATTTTAATGTTTGCGATTTTCTTTTTGAATTTTAATTAATACTATTATTCCTTTTAACGAACGATTTTTAACTTGGGATGAATTTATCAGGACGTGACAGATCCTTCAAGTGGTATAAGAGCCTCGGTTTTCTTCTTTGGATTTTTACCGATCTAGAGTTTTAAGCCATGGCTAACAAGTTTTCAACTAAGCCACATATTTTCGATGGTTCGGATTTTGCTTATTGGTGTGACAAAATGCAATCTTACATTATGGCTCAAGATTATGATGTTTGGCAAAAGGTTGCTCTTCCTTATGTGATTCCTGATCAAATTTCTACTGAAGATTTGAAAACTGAGTTTAATAACAATTGCAAAGCACGTTGATTTTGAGTGATTTTGAGCTTTGAAAACTAAGATTTTGAGTGATCTTAGATCTGTTGATTCAGCTTATGACACAAATTACACACAATCTGAGGTTTCTCGCCACTTTTTGAATGGTCTTGATATGTCTATTTGGAAGATGAAGGTTACATCTATTCAAGAGTCTACTGATATGTCTACTTTGACGTTGGATTCACTTTACACAAAACTCAAAACTCATGAGACGAATATTCTTTTTCGCAAGATAGATTCTAAATCTAATGCTTTGGTTTCTCCCTCGACTTCTTTGGATGTTGGTGCTTCTTCGTCAAATTCTACCGCTCTTGCTTTGATTAATGCCATGTCCGATGAGCAACTCGAATAGTTCGAGGAGGAGGACTTGGCTTTGGCTGCTAACAAGATTTCTCGAGCTATGAACAATGTCAAGTATAGGAAAAGAGGAGGTCAAACTTGTTGCTTTGAATGTGGTGCACTTGATCACATTCGTTCACATTGTCCTAAGCTTGGGAGAGGCAAGAAGGAAGACAACGGTGGAGAGAAGACCAAGGACGACAAGCCCAAGTCGAAAAGAACGTTCAAGGGGATGAAATCCAAGGAGATGGTCAGGAAGGTGTTGAGTCAAGTCTATGCTGCTTTTGAGCCATTAAGCGACACAGATTTTGATAGTGACGAAGACAAGGAGAAGGAAAAGAACATCTCCGGTGTTTGCTTCATGGCTCGTGGTGAATCGGATTCAGAGTATGAGGACAATGAGGTGAGTTCTCTTAAGGAAGCTATTCTTGTTTTAAGTGCAAAAAATAAGAAGTGTGAGAAGATGTATAAAAAACAAGAGTTCATAATTGAATCTCTAAATGCTAAAATTGCTAGATTGAAATCTCTTATTCCTAATGATGATGATTGCAAAAATTATGAGATTAATGTCGTTCATGAAAATTAAGGATGATTGCAAAAATTAATGAATAAAATTTTAAAAATTAGAGAAATTAATGTCGTTCATGATTTGAAGTTGAAATCTTCTTTTGCTCCTGGATTTGCTATGTACACACGCACTTTGGATGAATTGTTTTTAACTAAAAAATTGTTGAAAAAATATCAAGTTGCTTTTTATGCTAGTTTGATGTTTAACATGATTTGTGCTAAAAAGTTAAAACAACACAATATTTTGATTTGCTCAACATGTACACTAAACAAGATGAGATTGAATGATGCTTTGCGTCGTGTTGAGTATATGGAAGATATTATAAATTCTGATGAAGTGCTTTCTTGTCCAAAATGTCGTAAAAACAACGGTGTCATGGTAGATTGTGAAAATTGTGCAAATTTGAAAAAAGAGGTTTCTTATTTGAAAAGTTCTTTGGAAAGATTTTCTGATGGTAAGAAACAACTTAACATGATTTTGGATCAATCTAAAGTGACTAGCTACAATAGGAGTGTTGGTTTTGATGTTCATGATTATTTCACCAAAAATCAACCCAATGTTTTGAAAGTGACTGAACATGGTGAAATTTTGACAAAACCTAATGTTGTCAAAACAGTTTTTAAATCTGCTGGAATTATGCCCTCTCTTTCTGCTACACTAAAAGCAACTAAAACTAATATTTCAAAACCATTAACTGCTAGGGAAAAGTATACTTGTTCCTTTTTGGTAAAGATGGTCATCTTGTTGGTTTTTGTTTCAGATTAGCATGAAAATAGAAAAAAGAAAGAGAGATTGCTTTTGCAAAATCAAAGTGGCAGAAATCTGGTTTTCCCTCGAGGAAACCGGTCAGACCGCAGTGGGTTGCGTGGTCAAACCGGCGACCGGTCTGATCGCTACTGAGCATCGGTCAGACCGAAGATACAGAAGCGGTCAGACCGGCCTCCGGTTAGACCGGCTAGTGTACTTTGGTCAGACTGGCCTCGAAGAAATTTTTCTGAAAATTCTCAAACTATTTTTGCTCGTGGATATATGCCTATTGAATCTACTGGTCGTGTGTCTCAGTACTGGATTCCAAAATTTCTTTCATCTAACCCCAGTACTGAGGCTTCGATATCTTCTTGTGTATAGGCTTTGGTGGAGAGAAATGAGAACGTGTGGATCGTGGATTCCGGTTATTCACGGCACATGACCGGTGATAAAAATTGGTTCTCCTCTCTCAAGATGGCATCCAAGATGAAATCGATTATCTTTGGTGATGCTTCTACTAGTGCCGTTCTTGCTACAGGATCTGTCAAGGTAAATAACAAGTTTGAATTGAAAGAAGTAGCATTAGTTGAGGATTTAAAATATTATTTGCTTTCGATTTCACAAATTGTTGATGAGAATTTTGAGGTTCACTTTAAGAAAACTGGAAGTAAAGTATTTGATTGTTGTGGTGTCTCTGTGTTGAATATTTCTCGCTTTTGAAGAGTGTTTAAAGCTGATTTTGAAAATCCTGTTTTACCTGTTGTAACATGTTTGGTTGCTAAATTCAACAAAGATATGATGTTTTGGCATCGTGGACTTGGACATGTTGGTTTTGATCATCTCACTAGATTAAGTGCTTTGGATCTTCTTCGTGGTTTGCCTAAACTTAAGAAAGATCTTGATTTGGTTTGTACACCGTGTCGTCATGCTAAGAAGGTTGCTTCTTCACATGTTCCTATTTTATCTGTGATGACGGATGCACTAGGACAGCTCTTACACATGAACACTATTGGTCCAGCTAGAGTGCAATCCGTTGGAGGAAAGTTGTATGTGTTGGTTGTTGTTGATGATTTTTCTCGATATTCTTTGGTTTTCTTTATGGCAAGTAAGGATGAGGCTTTTGGACACTTTCAGAGTTTTATCTTAGGTTGAATTGTGAACTTCCCGGTTCTTTGAAGCGAATCAGAAGTGATAATGGTGGTGAATTTAAGAATGCTTCTTTTGAACAATTTTGCAATGAAAAAGGTCTTGAACATCAATTTTCTTCTCCTCGTGTTCCGCAACAAAATCGTGTTGTTGAAAGAAAAAATCGTTCTTTGGTTGAGATGGCTAGAACAATGCTTAATGAGTATCATACTCCTAGAAAATTTTGGGCCAAAGCTATTAATACTGCATGTTATATTTCCAATCGTGTTTTCTTGAGATCACAACTTGGAAAAACTTCTTATGAGCTTTGTTTTTGACATCAACCCAAAGTTTTACATTTGCGTGTTTTTGGTTGCAAGTGTTTTGTCTTGAAATCTAGAAATTTGGTTAAGTTTGAGGCACGTTCTACCGATGGAATGTTTCTTTGTTACCCCGCTCAATTTTGTGGCTATCGTGTACTTGTTTTGGAGACTAACAAAATTGTTGAGACTTGTGAAGTCACTTTTGATGAGGTTAGTCCAGGAATTAGACCAGAAATTGCAGGTACATTGTCACAGGTTCTGGGGGAGGATGGTTGTATTTTTGAAGACGAGGGCGACGATGACTACGATGAGGTCAGCTCGGCCGGTCAGACCGGGCACCAGGCCGATCAGACCAGCGGAGGAGATGCGGTCAAACCGGCCAGGGTCATCGGCTTTTGGTTCTGTTGATACTAATCGGGATGGTCCTCCAGAGGCTACAACTTCAACCAGTGAGGGTACAGAACGTGAAACAACTTCAGAAGTCACTTCCCCTTTGCACATTCAACGACATCATCCGCCAGAACAAATTATTGGTAATATAGGTGAGCGGACTACAAGGTCTAAGGTAACGACTCATGTTGTTTGTGCAAATTCTGCATTTGTTGCTTCTTTTGAGCGCTAACTGATGAATCGTGGAGTATAGAAGTATGATTGGATCATTGTTGTATCTAACTGCTTCTAGGCCAGACATACAATTTGCTGTGTGTTTGTGTGCACACTTTCAAGCTTCTCCTCATGCTTCACATCATCAAGCGGTCAAGTGAATAATGAGGTATTTGAATCATACACTTGAGTATGGAATTTGGTATTCTACTTCATCTTCTATATGTTTAAGTGGATAGTCTTATGCTGATCTTGCGGGTTGTAGAATTGATAGGAAAAGTACTAGTGGAACATGTCATTTTCTTGGTACATCATTGATTGCATGGTCTTCTAGGAAACAATCTAGTGTAGCTCAATCAACTGCTGAATCAGAATATGTTGCTGTTGCTAGCTGTTGTTCTCAGATTCTTTGGCTTATTTCAGTCTTGCTTTTGAAAACGTTTCTCTTTTTTGTGACAATACAAGTGCTATTAACATTGCTAAGAATCCTTTACAACATTCACGCACAAAGCACATTGATATTCGCTTTCACTTTTTGAGGGATCATGTTGAGAAGGGAGATGTTGAATTGAAATTTTTGGATACAGAACTGCAACTTGCGGATATTTTCACTAAACCGTTGGATTAATCTTGTTTTGCTTTTCTTCGTGGAGAGTTGAGAATCATTCATCCTTTTGGCATGGTTTGAGCGGGAGTTTTTGTGCTCTTGGTTTTATCAAGCAACAATTAAAAGAAACAAATTAAAAGATTGCTTTGTATTATGCATATAGTGTTTTTCTTTGTTTATGCTAGCAATACTTTGAAGGTTTATTTGTCTATTTTATAGCTTGTATGAATTTTGGTATTTTCATAAGGTTTAGATATTGCTTTTTAGGGAGATGATGCATGGCACTTAAATTTCATATTTGAATTAATGAAATATGCAATATTGATACTAATGCATAGGTTGGATTGTAAATGCTTATATATATGCTTTGTTGAATTGTTATTCCTCAAATAGCTTTGAAATTGCTCATTGTGCAAGAGAATTAAAAATATTTATGAAAAAAATAAATACCGAATTCTTGGAAACTGTCTTGACGACAAGGACGTATTCGATATGAGCAAAAATAATGGAAAACATACCAGGAATAATTGAGAAAAATATGAGCAAAACTAGGCTCAAATAAATATGAAAAATTCTCTTGGTTGTTTTGTGCTAAAGCTAATTAGAGAAAGAGTAATGATTGCAATAGGTCTATATGTATGGATTTATTTCTCAATCTATGTATTTGTAAAGATGTTGCATTATAAAACGTTTGAATTCATGAATCTTGGTTGCATTATTGAACTTAATTGTAAAATCTTTGGTTTATGATTATACTCTAGTATATGCTTGCTATATAATTGATGGGTTTATCTTCTTTTTTGTTGCAATACATGACATAAATTACTATATGTATGTTATTAAGCTCTTGTATATTAACTGAACATAATTCCTATGCTTGATGAAATCATTGTCAAAAGGAGAATAAGAGATACGAACAATGTAAGCATTTTTCGTGGTTTTTCTTTCTTTTCAAAAGGAGAAGAAATTTTTTTACTTTTTTCTTTTTCTTTTTCCAAACACCAAAACAAACATTTTTGATGGATTTGCCAATGTGTTCATCAATGGGGAGATTGTAAAATCAAGGTGTGTTTGATTCTTCTGTTGTGATGAACAATTGGCATATGAGATTATTGCTTTTGATATTTGGAGATTATTGGCGAAGTGGCTTGTGAGATGATTGAATTTTCAGACGGTGAACAGGGACTGTTGTTTTGTTGGGTCCGGTCAGATCGGGCAGGTAAGGCCGATCAGACCGACGGTATGTGTGCAGTCAGAGCGGCCAGCCCGCGGTCTGACCAGTCGACATTGTGTCAGTTTCAGTTTTGGGTTGTTTCATTGGATATCTGTGGTTAGTTCATGTTTATGGCTTCTAGATGGATACTATGCATATGTAATACTGTTGTGTGCTAACAATGAGTCAAGTTAGTGATAGCTTGTGCTCGAATATGGTTTCTTTGTTTGATTTATGTGTAGGTAATCTTTACGTCTTGGGAAAGTATTGCCGGTGATGGATCGGGAGTCAACTTGGAGATAAGGTGATGTCCGGACGGTCAGATATCATACGACATACTTAGGCTAAAGATCAATGCACGTGGTTGGTGAAGATTCCATATGGCACACGATGGAGATATTGTGTGCGTATGGGATGCGGACTCGAATTTGGAAGGAGTCCAAATTTGGTACAATTGGAATATGTAAAGTTGGTTTCTTGTACGGGAAGGTTTCCTAGGTCGATTAGGACTTCTTATATGAGTTTGGTTCGTGGCTTTAGGCTGCTTACCTCATGTATAAATAGAGAGGGAAGGTGTGGCCTCCAAGTATTGCTTTTGAGAGAATTGAGTTGTGAGTTTGGTTAGGGTTTCGAGTTTAGTCGAGATTTTTATGAGGAGTGCTATTATTGCACTTTGTAAACACAGAGAAAAGTAATAAAGTAGTCATCTATTTTAATAGATCTTTAATTTGTGTTTGCCCGGGTTATGCGGTCTAATCGACGAGACAACGGCGGTCAGATCGGCGGCTTCATGGCGGTCAGACCGGCAGCTTTACAGCGGTCAGACCGGCGGCATCACAGCGGTCAGACCGGTGGGGACACCGCGGTCAAACCGATGAAGGTGGCAAAAGGCAGACCGATCTACATTGATTTGAGGGTAACTTTTAATTCCGCTAAAAGTTTTGGTTTTTGAGTACTACAACCATTCACCCCTCCCCTCTGGTTGGCTTAGTTCTTGCTTTTCGATCCTTCACTTTGCCCTTCCACGTATTAACCAAGTGATAGATTCTATCGCTAGATGTGAGTTGTTGAGTTTTCTCGACACTTATTCCGGGTACCATCAAATCAGCATGGCCAAGGAGGACAAGGAAAAGACGGCCTTCATCACGCTATTTGGTGTATTATGCTATGTCAAGATGCCCTTCGGCCTAATCAGCGTCAGGTCCACGTACCGGCGCAAAATTCAGGGGTCTTTCCAATCCCAACTCGGCAACAACATTGAAGCCTACGTCGATGACATTGTGGTCAAAACAAAAACATGAGATCGCGTTATTAATGAATTACGGGAAACGTTCAACAATCTTCGAAGACACCGACTCAAGTTAAACCCAGAGAAGTGCACGTTCTGAGTACAACGGGCAAACTGCTTAGCTTTCTCGTCTCTAGATGAGGTATCGATGCAAACCCGGACAAGATCAAGGCCATCAAGAGCATAAAGTCGCCGACAAGGCTCAAAGAAGTCCCGAAGCTCATAGGATATATGGCAGCTCTAAGTCGATTCGTGGCAAGGACGGGAGAGCGAGGACTACCCTTCTTCAACCTATTGAAGAAACAAGAGAAGTTCCAGTGGATAATGTAGACTAAGCCAACCAAAGGGAGGGTGAATGGTTGTAGTACCCAAAATCCAAAACTTTTAGCGGAATTAAAAGTTACCCTCAAAGTTACCCTCTTGCCACCTTCACCGGTCTAACCATCGTGTCCCCACCGGTCTGACCGCTATGATGCCACTGGTCTGACCGCTGTATAGACACCGGTTTGACCGTTGTGAAGCTACCGGTCTGACCGTCGTGAAGCCGCCGGTCTGACCGCTGTTGTCTCGTCGGTTAGACCGCAGAACCCAGGCAAACACAAATTGAAGATCTATTAAAATAGATGACTACTTTATTACTTCTCTCTGTGTTTACAAAGTGCAACAACAGCACTCATAAAAATCTCAACTAAACTCGAAACCCTAACCAAACTCACAACACAATGCTCTTAAAAATGATACCGGGAGGCCACACCCTCCCTCTCTAAAGCCACGAACCAAACTCATACAAGAAGTTCTAATCCACCTAGGAAACCTTTCCGTACAAGAAACCAACTTTACATATTCCAATTGTACCAAATTTGGACTCCTTCCAAATTCAACTCCGCATCCTATACACACACAATATCTCCATCGTATGCCATATGAAATCTTCACCAACCACGTCCACTGACCGTCCGGACATCACCTTATCTCCAAGTTGAGTCCTGATCCATCACCGGCAATACTCTCCCGAGACATAAAGATTACCTACACATCAATCAAACAAAGAAACCATATCCGAGCACAAGCTATCTCCAACTTGACTCATTGTTAGCACACAACAGTATTACATACGCATAGTATCCATCTAGAAATCATAAACATGAATTAACCACGGATATCTAATGAAACAACCCGAAACCGAAACCAACACAGTGTCGGTCGGTCAGACCGTGGGCTAGCCGGTCTGACTGGCCATACCTGCCTGGTCTAACTAGACCCAACAAAACAACTGTCCCTGTTCACCATCTAAAAATTCAAACATCTCACAAGCCACTTCGCCAATAATCTCCAAATATCAAAACCAATAACCTTAGATGTCAATTGTTCATCACAACAGAAGAATCAAACACACCTTGATTTTACAATCTCCCCCTTGATGAACACATTGGCAAATCCATCAAAAATGTTTGTTTTGGTGTTTGGAAAAAGAAAAAGAAAAATCTTTTGAAAAGAAAGAAAAACCACTTTGTATCTCTTCTCCCCCTTTGACAATGATTTCATCAAGCATAGGAATTATGTTCAGTTAATATTCAAGAGCTTAATAACATACATATAGTAATTCATGTCATATATTGCAACAAAAAGAAGATAAACCCATCAATTATATAGCAAGCATATACTAGAGTGTAATCATAAACCAAAGATTCTACAATTAAGTTCAATAATGCAATCAAGATTCATGAACTCAAACGTTTTATAACACATAGGTTGAAAAATAAACCCACACATATAGACCTATTGCAATCATTACTATTTTTGAAATTAGCTTTAGCACAAAACAAATAAGAGAATTTTTTCATATTTGTTTGAGCCTATCTGTGCTCATATTTTTCTCAATTATTTCGGGTATGTTCTTATCGTCAAGACTGTTTCCAAGGATTCGGCACCCATTATTTTTGCTCATATCGAATATGTCCTTGTCGTCAAGACTATTTCTAAAGATTCGGTATTCATTTTTTCTCTCATAAATATTTTTAATTCTCTTGAACAATGAGCAATTTCAAAGTTATTTGCGGAATAACAATTCAACAAAGCATATATATAAGCATTTACAATCCAACCTATGCATTAGTATCAATATTGCATATTTTATTAATTCAAATATGAAATGTAAGTGTCATGCATTATCTTCCTTAAAAGCAATATCTAAACCTTATGAAAATACTAAAATTCATACAAGCTATAAAATAGACAAATAAACCTTAAAAGTATTGCTAGCATGAACAAAGAAAAACACTATTTGCATAATACGAGCACAAAAACTCCCCCTCAAACCATGCCAAAAGGATGAATGATTCCCAACTCTCCACGAAGAAAAGCAAAACGAGATGAATCCAATGGTTTAGTGAAAATATCCGCAGGTTGCAATTTTGTATCCAAAAATTTCAATTCAACATCTCCCTTTTCAACATGATCTCTCAAAAAGTGAATGCGAACATCAATGTGCTTTGTGCGTGAGTGTTGTATAGGATTCTTAGCAATATTAATAACACTTGTATTGTCACAAAAAAGAGAAACCTTTTCAAAAGCAAGACCATAATCTTTCAATGTTGAAATGAGCCAAAGAATCTGAGAACAACAGCTAGCAGCAGCAACATATTCTGATTCAGCAGTTGATTGAGCTACACTAGATTGTTTCCTAGAAAACCATGCAATCAATGATGTACCAAGAAAATGACATGTTCCACTAGTACTTTTCCTATCAATTCTACATTCCGCAAAATCAGCATCAGAATATCCACTTAACCATATAGAAGATGAAGTAGAATACCAAATTCCAAACTCAAGTGTTTGATTCAAATATGTCATTATTTGCTTGACCGCTTGACGATGTGAAGCACGAGCAGAAGCTTGAAAGTGTGCACATAAACGCATAGCAAATTGTATGTCTGGCCTAGAAGCAGTTGGATACAACAATGATCCAATCATACTTCTATACTCCTTTTGATCCACAGCTTCACCATCTTCATCAGGATCCAACACAGCAGTAGAACCAATTGTAGAGATTGGCTTGCTATTTTCCATCATGAAACATCTCAAAATATCATTGGTTTACTTTGTTTGATGCACAAACATACCTAGAGGTGTTTGCTTAATTTGCAATCCCAAAAAGTACGATAAATCACCCATCATGCTCATCTCAAATTCCTTGCGCATAGTCTCAGCAAACTCCACAACCAAAGCGTGAGTAGAACAACCAAAGATGATATCATCCACATAAATCTGAACAAAAAGTTGATTATCACCATGCCTAAGAACGAAAAGCATTTTGTCAATCTTTCCCATTTGAAAACCTTTCACAAGCAAAAAGTTTTTAAGTCTATCATACCATACCAAAGGTGCTTGATTCAAACCATACAAAGCTTTCGACAATTTGAAAACATGGTTGGGAAAATCAGGATTTTCAAAACCCGGTGGTTGTTTGACATAGACTTACTCCTATATATAGCCATTTGGAAAAGCACTTTTAACATCCATTTGATACAATTTAAAACCTTTTGAAGCAGCAAAAGCTAACAAAAGTCTAATTGCCTCAAACCGAGCAGCAGGAGCAAAAGTTTCATCAAAATACAAACCCTCCACCTGAGTAAAACCTTGAGCAACAAGTCTAGCTTTATTTTGCACAATTAAACCATCCTCATTTTGTTTATTTTTGAAAACCCATTTGGTTCCAATAATATTATGTCCAGAAGGTGGTTTAACTAAAGTCCAAACTTTGTTTCTCTCAAAATTTTCAAGTTCTTCATGCATAGCATTAATCCACGATTCATCAGTTAGCGCATGAGTAACATCTTTGGGCTCAAAAGAAGCAACAAATGCAGAATATGCACAAACATCATGAGTTGTTACCTTAGACCTTGTAGTCCACTCACCTATATTACCAATAATTTGTTCCGGCGGATGATGTCGTTGAATGTGCAAAGGAGCAGCGACTTTTGAAGTTATTTCACGTTCTGTACCCATACTGGTCGCAGTTGTAGCCTCTAGAGGACCGTCCCGATTAGCATCAACAGAACCGAAAGCCGATGACCCTGGCCGGTCTGACCGCGTCTCCTGCGACGGTCTGACCGGAGGTGTGTCGGCGGTCTGACCGGCCTGGTGCCCGGTCTGACCGGCCGAGCTGACCTCATCGTCATCGTCGTCGCTCTCGTCTTCAAAAATACGACCATCCTCCCCCTGAACCTGTGACAATGTACCTGCAATATCTGGTGACTTCACAAGTGACTTCACAAGTCTCAACAATTTTGTGAGTCTCCAAAACAAGAACACGATAGCCACGAGAATGAGCGGGGTAACCAAGAAACATTCCATCTGTAGAACGTGTCTCAAACTTATCCAAATTTCCAGATTTCAAGACTGTGCACTTGCAACCCAAAACGAAGCTCATAAGAAGTTTTTCCAAGTTTTGATCTCAAGTAAACACGATTGGAAATATAACATGCAGTATTAATAGCTTCAACCTAAAATTTTCAAGTAGTATGATATTCATCAAGCATTGTTCTAGCCATCTCAACCAAAGAACCATTTTGTTGCGGAACACGAGGAGAAGAAAATTGATGTTCAAGACCTTTTTCATTGCGAAATTGTTCAAAAGAAGCATTCTTAAATTCACCACCATTATCACTTCTAATTCGCTTCAAAGAACTGGGAAGTTCACAATTCAACCTAAGATACAAACTCCGAAAGTGTCCAAAAGCCTCATCCTTACTTGCCATAAAGAAAACCAAAGAATATCGAGAAAAATCATCAACAACAACCAACACATACCACTTTCCTCCAACGGATTGCACTCTAGCTGGACCAACGGTGTCCATGTGTAAGAGCTGTCCCGGTGCATCCGTCATCACAGAAAAAATAGGAGCATGTGAAGAAGCAACCATCTTAGCATGACAGCATGGTGTACAAACCAAATCAAGATCTTTCTTAAGTTTAGGCAAACCACGAAGAAGATCCAAACCACTTAATCTTGTGAGATGATCAAAACCAACATGTCCAAATCTACGATGCCAAAACATCAAATCTTTGCTGAATTTAGCAACCAAACATGTTACAACAGGTGAAACAGGATTTTCAAAATCAGCTTTAAACACTCTTCCAAAGCGAGAAATATTCAACACAGAGACACCACAACAATCAAATACTTTACTTCGAATTTTCTTAAAGTGAACCTCAAAATTCTCATCAACAATTTGTGAAACCAAAAGCAAATTGTATTTTAAATCCTCAACCAATGCTATTTCTTTCAATTCAAACTTGTTATTTACCTTGACAGATCCTGTAGCAAGAATGGCACTAGTAGAAGCATCACCAAAGATAATCGATTCCATCTTGGATTCCATCTTGAGAGAGGAGAACCAATTTTTTTCACCGGTCATGTGCCATGAACAACCAGAATCCACAATCCACATGTTCTCCTTTCTCGCCACCAAAGCCTACACACAAGAAGATATCGAAGCCTCAGTACTGGGGTTAGATAAAGGAAATTTAGGAATCCAGTACTGAGACACATGACCAGTAGATCCAATAGGCATATATCCACGAGCAAAAATAGTTTGAGAATTTTCAGAAAAAATTTCTTCGAGGCCGGTCTAACCGGGGGCCGGTCTGATCGCTTCTGTATCTCCGGTCTAACCGAAGCCGGACGCTCAGTTCCGGTCGGACCGGCCGCCGGTCTGACTGTGCAACCCACTATGGTATGACCGGTTTCCTCGAGGGAAAACCCGATTTCTGCCACTTAGATTTTGCAAAAACAATCTCTCTTTCTTTTCTGTTTTCGTGCTAATCTAAAACAAAAACCAACAAGATGACCATCAAAACCTACACCCTTATTGTAGCTAGTCACTTTAGATTGATCCAAAATCATGTTAAGTTGTTTCTTACCATCAGAAAATCTTTCCAAAGAACTTTTCAAATAAGAAACCTCTTTTTCCAAATTTGCACAATTTTCACAATCTACCATGACACCTTTGTTTTTACGACATTTTGGACAAGAAAGCACTTCATCAGATTTTATAATATCTTCCATATACTCAACACGGCACAAAGCATCTTTCAATCTCATCTTGTTTAGTGTACATGTTGAGCAATTCAAAATATTGTGTTGTTTTAACTTTTTAGCACAAATCATGTTAAATATCAAACTAGCATAAAAAGCAACTTGATATTTTTTCAACAATTTTGTAGTTAAAAACAATTCATCCAAACATGTGTACATAACAAATCCAAGAGCAAAAGAAGATTTCAAGTTCAAATCATGAACGACATTAATTTCTCTAATTTTTGAAATTTCATTCATTAAAATCTCACAATTTTTGCAATCATCATCATCAAGAATAAGAGATTTCAACCTAGCAATTTCAGCATTTAGAGATTCAATCATGAACTCTTGTTTTTTATATATCTTCTCACACTTCTTATTTTTTGCACTTAAAACATGAATAGCTTCCTTAAGAGAACTCAACTCATTGTCCTCATACTCTGAATCCGATTCACCACGAGCCATGAAGCAAACACTGGAGATGTTCTTTTCCTTCTCCTTGTCTTCATCACTATCAAAATCTATGTCGCTTAATGGCTCAAAAGCAGCATAGACTTGACTCAACACCTTCCTGACCATCTCCTTGGATTTCTTCCCCTTGAACGTGCTTTTCTACTTGGGCTTGTCGTCCTTGGTCTTCTCTCCACTGTTGTCTTCCTTCTTGCCTCTCCCAAGCTTAGGACAATGTGAACGAATGTGATCAAGTGCACCACATTCAAAGCAACGAGTTTGACCTCCTCTTTTCCTGTATCTGACACTGTTCATAGCTCGAGAAATCTTGTTAGCAGCCAAAGCCAAGTCCTCCTCCTCGAACTATTCGAGTTGCTCATTGGACATGGCATTATTCAAAGCAAGAGCGGTAGAATTTGACGAAGAAGCACCAACATCCAAAGAAGTCGAGGGAGAAACCAAAGCTTTAGATTTAGAATCTATCTTGTGAGAAAGAATATTCATCTCATGAGTTTTGAGTTTTGTGTAAAGTGAAGCCAATGTCAAAGTAGACATATCAACAGTCTCTTGAATAGATGTAACCTTCATCTCCCAAATAAACATATCAAGTGTGGAGATTATGGGTACCGTATACTCACATGGCTAGCTTATGTCACGCCCAGAAATTCACTACTAGAATTTCCAAAGCAAATTGTGTATCAAAATCCCTGTCCAGGACCAGCCAGGGTACACAAATGACAAAGTTGCCATACAGATCCACGTCTTACAAAATAATAAAAATCTCTTACAAAACTGCAGCGGAAAAAGGAAACAAACTATTCTAATAAACTAAACACTCGCAACGTAGCGACTCCACTCCACAGGCACTCCTCAACGGTAGCAACAAGCCTACTCCTCTGAAAAGTCTTCCTCTGAAACATACTCCAACTCTGGTGTGGGGAAAATAAAGCAAGACTGAGTACTACCCACTGTACTTAACAAGTCATACCGGAAACAAAAATAATAATGATGCAAGTAATAACAAAGGAGAGCTGCAGTGGTCATTTTGCATAAAATACGCATTTAAAAACAATAGTTGAAAGCAGTAGTAAAACGTTGAATTAATTGATCAATATTAACCATCACTGTCCAACGCTACACCACGTTGCGACATGCCCAAACCACCATCTGAACTATAACAGTTCCATAAAGTCAAATTATTAGAAAGTTCAACTAATCACGGTGAATCTGGTTGATCGCCCATAACCGCGGGCACGGCTATTTGAATAGTTTTACTCTGATCAGAGGTGTACAACTGTACCCACAAGACACAGTCCCACAACACATTACTGTGCGCCAACATACCACCACGGTACACCGGAAAAGGAGCTGTGACAGGACCCTTCGCATAACCCTTCCTAACCAAGCGCACCACACCTCAGGTTTCACCCCCGCTCCCTTACCCGACAGCGGCAGCCCCCCCTCGTGCCTTGGTGAATCCGGCAGCCGATCAACGGGTACACCCCCGCCGACCCAACTCCATCACGCCCACCCTCGCCTGGGTACGTCGGCTAAGAAAAAGCTATACTACAAATCCAGCCATTAACCACGCTGGCTTGTGGAAAGCACGGTAATTCTTCCAGGATTTTCCGCGAACCGGTCCTTAAATGTCATGAGCACGACCATCAAAACCATGTGCTCACAACAATCCATTTATCAAGATTTTAGTTGAAATAATTATTAAATCGCCCACGATTAACCATCGTGAACCATCATGAGATAATCATCATCAAGTAATAGTGAAACTTTAGTTATCCCATTAGTGATCTAATGTTTCTAAGCAAGGCTAAGCAAATTCTATTGTAGCAACTAATCAAATTATTTCCCAAGCTATCAAAGGAATAAGGTAATTGCAATATAGGGCTGAGTACAATAGGTAAATTAACCCATAGATGACATTATAAAACAACGCAGTATTTAGAGAAAAATAAGACTGTTTCGCTATTTAGGTACAACATGATCAAATGAATAAGTATGACTTGCCTTGCTCCTGCACTGGGTCGACCTCGGCAACGACCTCGAAATAAACCGGAGCATCGGAATTACCGGAATCTACGCGACAAACAAAGCAAACAACAATACATACTATAAGTCTACTAAAACAGAGAACAAAACTATTTTTAATGGATTCTAGACATTTTTATGAATTTTTTGAGACTTGAACGGACTAAAACGGAGTCCGGATGAATTAGTTTTGAATTTTTAAAGTTATCTGTGTTTTTACTATAACAGAAAAATCCTTAATCAATTATTTATTGCGCAATAAACCCTTAGGGCTGACGTCATGCTGACGTCAGGGCAGGCAGCGGCCGGCTAGGGCTGACGTCATCGCTGACGTCAGCGGCTAGGGCTGACGTCAGCCGCGGCGGCGGCGGCTGCGCTGCACGTGGCGCACACGTGGCGCCGACGCGGCGGCCACATGGCGGGGCGGCGCAGGTGACGCGGCGGCCACGCGGGCGAGCGCAGACGGCCCAGATCGGCCCTGGCAGCCGATCGGGCGGCCGAGCGGCCCGGCTCGGGCTCGACCGAGCCGGCCATGGCGCGCGGCGGCGCTAGGGTTTTGGTGGCGCGGAAGGCGGCGGAGGCGGCGGCGGGTGCGCATGGCGGCACGGCGGTGGCGGAGCGGTGCGGTGGTCGGGAGGCGCACGGCGGGCGACGGCGCCGAGAGGGGAAGGAGAAAAGGAGAAGGCGGCTGTGCTCACCGGCGGCGAAGACGACGGCGGAAGACGGCGACGGCGCGGCTTTAGGGTTAGGGTTAGGGGGAGAGGCGGCGGCGCTCGGGAAACGGGAGAGGGGTCGCGGCGCGGGGAAATAAATAGGGGAGGAGGGTGGCTAGGGCATGGGCTGCGGCTGGAATCCCATCGGGATTCGCGGGCGGCGCGAGCGCGCGGTGGCGCCGGCCGTGTCGGAGGCGGACTCGGCCGCGGGCGGGCCCATGCGTCAGCGAGCGCGCGACACGGGGGAGGCGCGGCGGACTTTCCGGGCGGCTCGGCTTGGGCCGGCCCAGGAAGGGAAGGGGCGCGGGGAGGCACAGCGGCTTGGGCCGGCTGGACCGGCCCGAGAGAGGAAAGGAGGCGCGCGCGACGGCGGCCCGGGAAGGAAGGAAAATGGGCCGACGGCCCAAGAAGAGGAAAAAAGAAAAAGAAGAGGAAAAAGAATTTTCCCAGGGATTTATTTATTGCGCTTGAGTGTTTTTAATTGGTTAAAATTATTTTTAGGGCGCTGAAAATTGCTCTAAAAATCCTGTTAATGTATTTTGACATGGGAAACTCAAGAAAAATTCCACCTTGCCATTTCCACTTCTTTAGTGCATTAATTAATTGGACTTTTCTCCAGATTAATTAAACAATTTCTCCGATAAATTATTAAATTCCATTTTTACGATTTGGGAGAACTTTGGGGTGTGACAAACCTACCCCCCTTAAACGGAATCTCAACCCCGAGATTCGGAGAAGAGGTGCGGATGGGCGGCCTTCAATTCATGTTGTCTTTCCCATGTAGCTTCTTCCTCGGAATGATGGCTCCACTGAACTCTGCAGAACCGGGTAACCTTGTTTCTGGTCCACCTCTCGTTGATTTCGGGAATACGAATCGGCTTCTCCACATAAGTCAAGTCCTCTTGAATCTCAATTTGATCGGGACTGGTCTATTCTTCCAGTACTCAAGCAT
Organism: Oryza officinalis; assembly: GCA_008326285.1. NCBI lineage: Eukaryota > Viridiplantae > Streptophyta > Magnoliopsida > Poales > Poaceae > Oryza > Oryza officinalis. The sequence goes on along the minus strand of BDMV01000009.1, from coordinate 228,223 downwards.
TTCTTCAATTGCGAGACGTGAAACACATCATGGATACCAGCCATGTTGGGTGGAAGCTCAAGCTGGTAACAACTTCTCCTCGACATTCGCCGATCCTGTATGGTCCCACAAAGCGTGGTGCCAATTTGCCTTTAGTTTGAAAGCGGTGTACTCCTCGAAGCGGTGTGACACGAAGGTACACGTAGTCCCCTGTTTCGAAAGTTAACTCCCTCCGACGATTGTCGGCATAGCTTTTCTGCCGAGACTGCACAATTCTCAACCTTTCTCTGACTGTTGTGACCTTTTCTTCCGCATCGCTCAAGACTTCAGTCCCAAATAGTTGTCGTTCTTCGGTCTGATCCCAAAAGAGCGGGGTACGGCACTTCCTGCCATACAACGCCTCAAATGGTGCCATCTGCAAGCTGGCTTGATAACTGTTGTTGTAGGAGAACTCGGCATATGGCAAACTCTTGTCCCATGCTCCTCCAAAATCAAGCGCACAGGCTCTGAGCATATCCTCAAGTATTTGGTTCACTCGCTCAGTCTGACCATCGGTCTGCGGATGGTACGCCGTGCTAAAATTCAAACGTGTTCCCAATTCTTCTTGTAATTTCTGCCAGAACTTTGAGGTGAACTGGCTTCCTCGATCCGATACGATATTCTTAGGCACTCCGTGTAAACACATGATTCTTCCGAGGCAGAGTTCTGCTAGCTTCTTTCCTGAGTAGGTAGTATGTACAGGAATGAAATGAGCCACCTTCGTGAGTCGATCCCAGATAGAATCATGTCCAGACGACGTTCTTGGCAAACCTGTGATGAAATCCATTCCAATTTCTTCCCATTTCCATTCCGGAATTTGGAGAGGCTGTAACAGTCCTGCAGGCCTTTGATGCTCTGCCTTGACTCGCTGGCACACGTCACAGAGTGCGACGAATTCAGCTATTTCTCTTCTCATGCTAACCCACCAAAATTTCTCTTTGAGATCTTGGTACATCTTGGTACTGCCAGGATGGATTGAATACTGAGTTTGATGGGCTTCCGTGAGTATTAACTCCTTTAACTCTTTGTCTTATGGGATGCACAGTCTTTCTCCCATCCATATCGTGCCATGCTCGTCTTCGGAAAAATCTCGGGCCTTTCCAACCCTCATGTTTTTCCTGAGCTCCGCTATCTCCGGATCTTTAGCTTGAGCTGCTCGGACTTGCTCCACGAGCGTTGGTCGTGCTTCTAGAGTAGACACGAGCCCATGTTCAACAATACCGTGGTTCAGCCGTTCGAAGTCTTGTTGCAACTGGCTGCTCATCCCTTCCATACTGGTGGAATTGCAGTAGCTCTTCCGGCTCAAAGCATCTGCCACTACGTTAGCTTTACCGGGATGGTAGTGGATTCCCAGATCATAATCTTTAATCAATTCCAATCATCTCCGCTGGCGGAGATTTAAGTCCGGTTGGGTGAAGATATACTTCAAACTCTTGTGATCCGTATACAGTTCACAACGGTTTCCAATAAGGTAATGCCTCCAGATCTTTAGGGCACGTACCACTGCTGCTAATTCCAGATCATGAGTGGGGTAATTATTCTCATGCGGGCGCAGTTGACGCGAAGCGTATGCAACCACTCTGCCTTCTTGCATCAATACACATCCTAGCCCTTGGCGAGACGCATCGCAATAAACCTAAAAATCTTTAGTCTGGTCTGGCAGAATTAAGACTGGTGCCGTTACCAACTTCTTTTTAAGTTCCTCAAAACTTCTGTCGCATTTTGCTGACCACTTGAACTTCTCATCCTTTTTCAGCAACTGTGTCATTGGCTTGGCAATCTTGGAGAAATTCTCTATGAACCGACGGTAGTAACCCGCAAGTCCAAGAAAACTTCGGATTTGCGTAACTGTCTTCGGTGGGGTCCACTTCATAACAGACTCCACATTCGATGGGTCTACTGCCACACCTTGAGCGGTGATGATGTGGCCTAGGAACTGTACTTCCTTGACCCAAAATTCACACTTGCTAAACTTGGCATACAATTGGTGTTCCTTTAATTTCTCAAGTACCAGGCGGAGATGTTGTTCATGCTCCTCCTTGGACTTAGAGTAAACGAGTATATCATCGATAAAAACCACGACAAACTTATCCAGAAATTCCATGAACACCTTATTCATCAAGTTCATGAAAAAGGCCGGTGCATTGGTAAGTCCAAAAGACATGACTGTGGACTCAAACAACCCATACCGAGTAGTGAATGCCGTCTTCGGAATGTCCTCTTCTCTAATCCTCAATTGGTGGTAGCCTGATCGCAGGTCTATCTTGGAGAACCATGTTGCTCCCTTTAGCTGATCAAACAAATCATCAATCCGAGGTAATGGGTATTTGTTCTTGACGGTCACCTCATTGAGGGCGCGATAGTCGACGCACATCCTCTTGGTCTTATCTTTCTTCTCCACAAAGATCACCGGAGCACTCCAAGGTGACGTACTCGGACGAATATATCCTTTCTGCAACTGCTCATCAACTTGCTTCTTGACTTCTGCCAACTCGTTGGCTCCCATCCTATAGGGTCTCTTGTGTATCGGGGCAGTTCCCGGTACTAAATCAATCCGAAACTCAATTTCTCTCTTTGGTGGCATTGTGGTTAAGTCATCCGGAAAAACTTCAGGGTACTCTCTAACAATAGGAATATCCTCCAACTTCTTAATATCTTTCCCTTCTTCTGCGACCTGTTTCGTCCCATCGACTTGGTTCAAGCACACTCTCTGCTTCTGGGATGTTGGCGACTGGAACATCACGACTTCTCCTTTCTCATTAACCAGAGTGATAGTGCGACTAGCGCAATCGATAACTCCCTTGTGCCTTGTTAACCAATCCATCCCAAGAATGACATCTAGGTCCTTGGATTCAACAAGGATAAGATTGGCTAGAAATTTAGAACCCTGGATTTCTATTTCCACAGAGGGGCAATATTGGGCTGTGGTCATATCATTCCCAGGAGTGTGAACCCACATAGGCATTCTAAGTTTCACTACTGAGAACCCATATGTCCCAGCAAAACACTTTGATAAAAAGGAATGTGTAGCACCAGAATCAAAAAGGGTGATAGCTGGAATTGAATTGACAGGGAACGTACCCAGTACCACTTCTGGTGCAGCCTGTGCCTCCTCTGCTGACGCATGGTTGACACGGGCATGAACAAACTTGGGTCCTGCACGCCTTGGCTTCGGGCACTTGTCGGCGAAGTGTCCGGGCTCGTTGCAGTTGAAGCAGACAAATGATTTTCCGCCGGACTCCTTCCTGGGTTGAGTTGTTGGAGTTGGCTGAGCTGCGGCCATTGGCGGGCGCGGAACCGGGCTGCGGTTGGGCTGTCCCCCGTTGTTGTTGCGGTTGCCGGAATGGTTGTTGTTGAAGTTACCGGGCTGGTAGGGTCGATGTTGACGAACAATCATTGTAGAAGGTCCACCCTGTTGTCCGGCGGTGAACCGGGACTTCTGTTGACTTCCCTGCTGCGCCCTGAATTGGATTGCCTTCCTCTTCCGATCCATCCTGTTGCATTGATCCTCTTGACGGATCACCTTATCAACTAACTTCTCGAAATCAGCATAATCCCCTAAGATTAGCTGGTTTGCCAATTCATCATCCAGGCTGGAAAGAAACTTTTCCTGCCTTTCCGCATCAGTGCGCACATCCTCCGGAGCGTGTTGGCGCAGAATTTGGACCCGTCCAACAACAAAACTAGTTCCGCGTTACCACGGCGGCCTGGGAGATCTGCTTAACTCCAGTGCAGGTCCAAATTGGCTTGCCTAGTCGTGCGCAGAGCGTGCTAGTTGATTTGATCTGCAATCAACAAGAAACAAGCAAACCATATCAAAAAACAATGGTCGATCGGCCGATAGGCCGATGTCACATTGTTATAGCCCAGCCGATAGGGCAAAGCTGTATCGGCTTACTTGTTATAATAAGCAAATTGACAAAATTTAATCTCATCGGCCTATACTAAAAACGTGTGACAGATTAATGAAATTAGCCGATGAGGGTTTCATGAGGATAACTGCGCTAGCTATTACTCTAGTGTAAACTTATACAAGTCAATCGGCTAACATAAATACACCAACCACAAAGAAGTCTTTAAAAAAAACACTCTATGATCAATATGTTTATATTCGTCGATCCACATATATAAGTGGCAAACACATGCAAAAAACCTAAATAATTACATGCATTAGATAAGACCGGCTGAAAGCCCGGCGCTATCCTTAATTACAATCGAAAACAAGCTTCGTGTTAAATCTCGAAACAGGACTAAGGTCGATAACAACTCAAAGTGTGAATCGAGACTTAACACAAAGAAAATCAAGCCGTCGATTGCTTTTGGGGATGGTAAATGCATCAAATAATCTAACCAAGCATAACAATTAAACTGTTGTCGGCAATAAACCCTAAAACGAATAGACTGTCGGTGAAGCATAACTAAGATGCCTGTCAAGATTACTCAAAACACGATAAACGACGATCACATCATCGAGGCTTAACGTGCCTAAAGCGACACGCTAGCCCCGACGATACCACTCGTCGGGGACAAGTTCTTACCTTTGCTCTAGGAAGGCAAGAACTCATCAAGGTCAACCTCTTATGAGGGTTGGCGATGCGCCGAAAGTAGATTGAATTAGTTGTATGATTTGATTGAGAGAGCTTCTATGTACAAACTATCAAGATATTTATACCCGAGGTTACAACAGAACCCTTGTAAGGCACGATCTTATCTACAACTAACAAACAAGTCCTTGCGGCAGACTTAAGCCACAGATTAGATCTAAACTACTTAATTTACAAGATACAATTGCCTAAAACCGAGCTTTATCTCTATTTGGCAACTTCCTTGAAGCTTATTCCGAGCCCAGACCAAGCCCACATTGACGCTGTCAACTCACAACCTGTATCGGCCCATGACCAAACCGAATCCGTATCGGCCGATACGCTCTCTATAGCAACACCTCCCCAGTCCGATACGGTCTCTATAGCAACACCTCCCCAGTCCGATACAGTCTCTAGGCCCCATGGGCGATCACGACCCAACTTGGCTAATCAATGCCGAGACAAACAGAATCCCCTTTAGGCAAGCCAAGCCCAATGTGTCTTCATGGAAACATACTTTCAGGTCCTGGCCATCCAAGCTTAACGGATACAGAACCTGGCATAAGAGGATTGCTGCTGCCAAACAAGTCCACTGGGACGAGATCGAGATCGGCCAATGCATCGCTTTGTCCCTGGCCGATACCAAAAAGAACGAACCGCTCATGTCGGCCGCCAGCTACTTCTGGTCCAGTACCTTGAACGCCTTTATGTTCAAACAAGGTGCGATGACCCCCACCCTGATCGACGTCAAGATACTAACAGGGTTGGACATTGACTCCGAGATCAACCCCTTCAGCCTCCTGATACATAGCAGCCACAAGTTGAAGACCAAAAAGATTGGAGGTTGGTCTGGATTCATCTCTGAACACATGGAATAGGGATCGGTCTCGGAACGAGAACATGTAGCCTTCCTGACATTATGGTTAGAGAGATTTGTCTTTTGTGGATCGACCTGCGGCCCCACTACAAACTGTCAACACTTGGCTCAGGCTTTGGTCGACAAGAAACAAATCCCCTTGGGCCGATACCTTTTGGGAGCTGTCTATCGGCTGCTTCATACCTCCACACAAGATTTAATATTAAAACAAACTGTAGCCCATGGAGGACCATGGTGGTTCGTTCAGCTCTGGCTCACCATCCACACCAACCCCATGGTCAATCGGCCCCCGTTATCGGACTCCTGCTTCCCCTCCAAATATGCTGATCATGAAGACACCAGGACCAGAAGATGCATGTCCTATGGGGAAGCAGCTGCTGTCTACCCAGGCGCAGACCAATCGACCGAGGATATGGCTACATGGTTCATCCGCTTCTTCACCGGCCCTCCATCGGCCAGGATGGAAATGTTTGTCTACACATCGGACCAAGACTTCGAACTCCCTGACGATCTTCAACTGAGTTTGATAAATGATGATTCAGAGTCAAGGGAATTGTTCATGATCGGCCTCACCCCATGCCTGCTCTCGGTAGACCTATTTCAAGGAAGAAGCACCAGCCTATCTTACGAATTTTATAATCCATTGGTGGCCGCTAGACAGTGCGGGCTTGGACAGCTTCCTGTGAGTTTGCATCTTCATAAGCTCCTAGAAAGCAGAGGCACGGTTCCATCGGCGCTGGTCATGAGCAAAGCGATGGAAATCTAACTCCCAAATCTCGACGATTGTGACCGATTGCATCTGAGCGCCTTTGTTCATATCAGTTTCCAGACATGGTGGCAAGAGTGGGCTACTCATATTTTCCATCAATCGGCCAGATTCTATGTGACGGGCCTTATCAAAAACATAAGTCCTCAGGTCCCCGATGGTCCGATTCCGGCTGTGAGCAACAGTGGGCGAGACATCTTCTATCATCAAGCCCTAGCCCCGTCAGGATCAACTGTCATGGAGTCAATCATCGGCCTTACTGCCCCAAAAGTGACGTCGCTTCTCCAAGGTCTGATGCCCAAAGAAAACCCCAGGAGGAAAGCGCCAGCCAAAAGCAAACCGCAGAAGGCCAGCAAGAAGGCTAAAACCAATGACCAGGCCGATGCCGAAGAGCTAGACCCCTCCTTGGAAGAATTCCTTGATGAACAAATGATGGAGGAGGAAGTTGATGCGGCAGCGGCCGATGCACATGAAGAAGAAAACCCATCGGCCGAAACCACCAAGGAGCCATCGGCCGAAGCTACTGAGATCCCGCCAGCCGATGACCAAGGCGATGCCCCCCAACCAAAGAGGACCAGACATGCAGTTCGCAAGGTCAATACAATCCCTTCTTTGCATTTACATAATCCCCTTGTAATGTCATACTTTAACTTCATATCCTCTTCAGGCTGTGGCGTCGTCTATATTAAAGGAGAGAACTCGATCAGCCCCTTTACCAAGAACCAAGAAAGCCACTCTACAACGACGCGAGCGAGCCAAGGCACGATTGAGGACTCCCTCTCCTTCTCCACGACCCTCTCCGACTGTCTCGGTAAGAGTTGATTTTCACGCTGTCTTGCTGTTTACATAACCCTATTTACCAATTTCTTGCTTTTCCAGCCTAGGGCTCCATCACCTTCAACACATCGGCCAACCCCCTCGCCTACTGCCTCAACACAGCAAAGGGAGGCCGATGCAAGCACCACCGATGCTCCAACACAGGTAACCACGGTTACCCTGATCCCCTTTCTGCCGATTCCTGTTTAACGAGGCTAACCTCGACCCATATTGATATTTGCAGAACCTAGCCGATATGTTTTCTTTTGATATCGGCTAGTTTCTTGACGTTGAGGACAAGGAGCCACCCACCACAGCCAGGGCGTCAATTTCTGATGATCTGAAGAATCGGCTGACCGACATCGCCAATCGGCTGGAGTCCTCGTTGGAGTACTTGGTGGAAGATTGCACCCCCATCAGGGTTAGGGTACAAGAAATTCAGGATGAACTGCCCGAAAGCCTGATGGAGATTCTAACATAGGCCATCTTCTTGGAGCAATACTAATTCAAGCTCAACAAGGCAAAAGAAAGACTCGCAGAGCGACAAGAGCGTGACCAACTGGAATCGGCCCTGTCCGCTAGCAGGGCTCAAGTCAATGCTGACAAGACCAAGTTGGACGAGCTAGCGGTGGAGCCGATTGTCTTGAAGCACAAACTTGAAGGACTCCGTCATCTCGAAGCAGAGCTAGAATCGAAGCTGGAAGCCACGCGCCACGAAATCCAAGAAGTTGAAGCCGGGATAGCTGCATCACCCAAGGCTATCGAAGATCAGACGGCAAAGCTCAAGGCATTGGCCAAGTATCTTGCCATCCTGAGTAAGTCATTGAAGCCAATCCCAGGGTCCACGGCCGATGACGCCGAAGCTATAGAAGATATTGAACAAATCCGCCGTAGAGTCATTGCAGCTATTGCAGACTTTATAGGGTGATGTAACCTATTTCTTCTTTTTACCGTGTAAATACAAACCTTATCGGCCACACAGCCAAATTTGATCTGAAAATTCTAGTGTGAAAATTCTTCCTGAAATCCATCCTGCAAACAGATGTCCCTTTACCAATCGTGTTTCTGAAATCCATCCTGCAAACAGATGTCCCTTTACCAATCAATCTCATCGGCCAGAAAGCCGAATTCGATCTTATTCTGAAGAAGAAAATTCCTTAAAAAAAAATTCCGCGCTTGTATATATATATATGCCCCCCAAATTTTAGAAGATGAGGGCTCATGTTGTAAAATTTGAACTAAGAGCGATAGTATGTATCGGCCATCTAAAGATGATGCATAACACATCGGCTGTAATCATAAATCGGCTGGAGGGCCGATCATGAGTCGATCCAGACGCTAGGATAATATTTCTTCAAGTACTTGCCACTAAGAGCTCGTCCATAAATCTCGCCATCCAACCCCTTGAGCAAATAAGCATTGCGAGGAACACAACGATGAATTTGAAAAGGACCTTCCCAATTAGGTGACCACTTGCCAAATTTATTATCTCTGGAACCAATCGGCATTATTAATTTCCATACAAGATCCCCTTCTTCAAACGACTTGGCGACAACTTTTTTGTTGTAATGACGAGCCACTCTATCTTTATCACGTTTGATCTTCTCTAGGGCCCGTAATCGGACATGCGCCAAATCGTCTAACTCATCCACCATAAGATTACGGTACTCATCGGCTGTCAAGTCGTCTTGCAAAGCAATCCTTCTTCAGCCGATGTTTGTTTCCCACGGCAGCACCGCTTCATGTCCATAAACCAGCTGATACGGAGGCACTTGAATTGCACCATGGCAAGCCATCCGATACGCCCAAAGGGAATCGGCCAGCGTTGTGTGCCATTGCCTCGGCTGTTCGTCGATTTTCCTCTTGATTAACTTGATTAAAGTCTTATTAGAAGCCTCTGCCTGTCCATTAGCTTGCGCATAGTAAGGAGAAGAATTTAATAATTTAATGCCCATGCTATCGGTGAACTGGACGAACTCATCAGACACGAAGATTGATCCTTGATCGGTGGTTATCGTCTGAGGTAACCCAAACCGATGTATAATATATTCCTTGACAAACTGAATTGCATCTCTGGAATCAACCTTCTTAAGAGGAACGGCCTCAACCCACTTTGTGAAGTAATCGGTAGCCACCAAGATATATTTGTGTCCCTTGCTCGATGGCGGGTTAATCTGGCCGATCATATCTATTCCCCATCCACGAAACGGCCACGGCTTTATGATTGGATGCATAGCCGATGCCGGTGCTCTTTGAATTGCTCCAAACTTCTGACAATCCTGACATCCTTTATAATACTTGAAACAATCCTCTAGCATGGTTGGCCAAAAATATCCAATGCGTTTCAACAGCCATCTCATTTTATGGGCCGATTGATGTGTTCCACAAATCCCTTCATGGACCTCGCTCATAATGACTTTGGCCTCCTCAGGACCTAGGCACTTGAGCAAGACACCATCAATCGTCCGATGGTATAAATCATCATCTAACAGGACATACTGCAATACTTTGTATTTCATCTTTCATGACGCCGATTGGGAAGGATTCTTCAAATAATCAATGATAGCAAATCTCCAATCGTCGGCGTCCACGGCGGCGATTTGAACCCGTACATCCTTGGCCATCGGCCTGTATCCCGATGCCCCCTGAGCCAGGTCATTGGCCTCGAAGTTTTGCTTCCTGGGTATATGCCTCATTGTCACGATCTTGAATGCCTGAAGCAACACCTTGCACTCTTCATTGTAGACTTTGAGGACGTCATCTTTGCATTCATACTCTCCAGAAAGTTGATTAATTACCAGTTGTGAATCACCAATGATCTCTACAGAATCGGCCTCAACTTCTTGTAATAACTGCAAGCCTTTAAGCACCGCTTCGTACTCTGCTTGATTGTTAGTATAATAAGGCTTGATAGTTAAGGCAAATTCAAAACTTGCCCCCCGAGGGGTTATGATAACTAGGCCGATACCGCATCGATGTCTGCAGACGGATCCATCAAAATACAATGTCCATGGCACAATATCTCCTATGCAACTGACTCGTCTCTATGTTGAACAATGAAATCGGTCAGGGCTTGTCCTTTGACTGCTTTAGCCGATTCATATCTGAGATCAAACTTTGTTAAGGCAAAAATCCACTTCCCAATTCTTCCTTTTAACACAGGGGCCGATAACATGTATTTCATCACATCGGCCTTACTCACCACAATGCACTCGTTGGGAAGTAAATAATGCCTCAATTTAGTACATGAAAGATATAAGCACAAACATAATTTCTCCACCGGTGTGTACCTTGTCTCAGCGTCTAGCATCCTCCTACTGAGATAAAAAATAGCTCTTTCCTTACCATCAATATCCTGAACCAAGACTGAGCTGATGGATTTCTCATCGGCCGATAGGTACAGTCTGAACGGAACCCCATTCTGTGGAGGGATTAGAACTGGCGGAGAAGTTAAATACTCCTTGATATCGTCCAGCGCCTTCTGCTGCCTATCACCCCATACGAACTCTTCATCCTCTTTTATCATCAATAACGGAGTGAACGGCTCTATTCTTCCTGACAGGTTCGATATAAAGCGTCGAACAAAATTGATCTTGCTGAGCAGAGATTGTAACTTGGTCTTGTTCATCGGAGGTTTGATTTTCTTTATAGCATCGATATTCTTCTGTGTAATCTCGATTCCTCTTTCGTGGACCAAGAAACCCAGGAACTAACCGGCCGATACGCCAAAGGCACACTTGTTAGGGTTCATTTTTAAGCCATACTTCCTCACTCTTTCAAGTACCTTGCGTAAATCGGCCAAGTGCATATCATATTCTCGTGACTTCACGACGACATCATCAATGTAAACTTCAATCAAAGAGCCGATGAGATCATGAAAAATATAATTCATGGCCCTTTGATATGTAGCTCCAGCATTCTTCAAACCGAATGTCATGACAACCCATTCATATAGGCCGATTGCCCCTGGGCATCGGAAGGCTGTTTTGTGAACGTCTTCTTCGGCCATGAAAATTTGGTTGTAGCCTGCGTTCCCATCCATGAAGCTAATAACCTTGTGTCCGGACGCGGCATCGACAAGCAAATCGGCCAGAGGCATAGGGTACTCGTCTTTTGGTGTTGCTTTGTTCAAGTCTCTGAAGTCAACACATACCCTAAGCTTGCCATTTCTCTTCACTACTGGAACTATGTTGGAGACCCATTTTGCGTATCGGCAAGGTCTGATGAAGTTGGCATCATAAAGTCGTGTGATCTCTGCCTTGATAGCTTCGTGCATGTCGGCCTTGAATCTCCTAGGAGCTTGTTTAAACGGCCGATAGCCTGGTTTGATTGGTAGCCGATGTTCGACAATCGATCGGCTTAATCCTGGCATTTCATGATATTCCCATGCAAAACAGTCCATGAATTCTTTTAACAGATTTATAAGATTACTCTTGTATTCCTTTGGCAGGTTAGCACTTACGTACGTTGGCCTAGGCCTATCACCTATCCCTATATTAATCTCTTCAAGTTCATCGGCCGACGTAAAACCGTGTCCCAACTTGCCATCTAGCTCGTCCACCGCATCATCTGTGTAGGGGCTAACTTGTTCATCTTCAACGGCGGACGGCACATCTCTGCTAAAGTAACTGCTTGTCTTGATCTTCGATCGTCTCGATGTCGCAGTCAGTTACTTTGAGGAAATCGGCATCCCAGACTCGTTCGAACAAGCAGTCGTTTTCCTCCATCTCCCATACTGCGAGATCGGCATTGGCCACGTGTACTGTCCGATCGGCCTGCACGATCTCAACCTGGTCCCCTTGCCATTGCATGAGGCATTGGTGCATTGTTGAAGGGATGCAACAGTTTGCGTGGATCCAATCCCTTCCCAACAACAAGCTGTAGGAACCCTTTCCGTCGAAGACGAAGAAGGTGGTGGGTATTGTTTTGCTGCCCACGGTGAGTTCCACGTTTAGTACCCCCTTCGCTTCGGACGCGTTGCCACCGAAGTCCTTTAATACCATGTTGGTCTTGATAAGGTCTTCAGGTACCTTCCCAAGCTTCCTGAAGGTTGTGTATGGCATTAAATTGATCGTCGCGCCGCCATCGACCAGCATCTTTGTCATCGGCCGCCCATTGATGAATCCCTTGATGTATAACGGCCGCAAGTGTCTGTAGCTGGCGTCAACTGGCTTATCGAAGATGGCTTGATCTGGTGACAACTGTAGTCTGGCCGAAGATTGTTCATCGTCGGCCACTGCTTCATCGGCTGCCTGCACGCTGTACTCTGCTGGCAGTATAAAAACCATGTTAACAGGTGCCGATGTCGCTCGTTTACCTTTTGAAGCCACAGAGGCCCGGGCTGTATTGGAGGTGCCCTCATCGGCCGTTACCACCGTGGATTTTATCCTCCACTCTTTCTTGGTCTTGGGCGGCCGATGGGTTATTGCCACCTGTTGCTCTTGGATTTGTTCTTTCCTCCTTAGCCTCTGAACCCGCCGTTTTTGTGTCTTAGTAAATACATCGCTTGGGCACCATTGAGGGTTCTGGACCTGTTCCTCGGCTTCGGTCTGTTGGTCTTGGTGCATCGGCCCTAACCTCTCATGAACAGATTTCCTTTGCTTGGCCGGCCGATGCGCTTGCATGCTTGAGCTGCCCTGATAAGAATCTTCTGCGCCATTGCATGCAGGGCGCTCCTGGATAGATAGCAACCTCATTCCCTCATTCCAGCAGAACCGAAAAAACTCGCACTCCCAATGCGGGTTGTAGGAGTTGTCTTGATCGGCGTAGCCTTGAACTTGTTCTTCCTGCCGCCGCTGGTATTTTCTAATCAGGCCCTCAGAGGTCTGATAAGGTCGCTTGCCGGTCCGATGGGCACTGCCATCGGTCATGTCCGCCCGCACCATGTTGACTGGGAACGGGTGTCCTTCGATCTTCATCGGCCGCTTGGCATCATCGATTTTAATCCTGCCTTGCTCGATGGCCGATTGAATCTGTTGCCTGAAGATCTTGCATTCATTTGTATGGTGTGAATAAGAGTTGTGCCATTTGCAATATCTCCGTTTCTTGATCTCTTCGGCCGATGGCAATACGTGACCTACTGCCAACTGAATTTGCTTTTCTTGCAATAGTAGGTCAAATATCTTATCGGCCTTGTTGATGTCGAAGTCATATTTATCTTCCTTGTTGCCCTTCTTGGCCCATTGGCAAGTTGTCGGCTTTCTCATCCGGGCCCATTCGGCCAGGTCGACATCAACATCTTCCTCGTCGTCGTCATCGGAGGCATACTGATAAACTGTGTTGATTTTCTTGACAAACTTCTTTGCCTCCTGGAATCGTTGTTCGTGGGCCGATATGCGTTGTGCTAGCTGAGCGAGGCTGTCAAATTCCTGCGAGGAGAACCTCTCGCGTATCGGCCCTAGCAATCCTTGAAATGCCAAATCGGCCAACTGGGAATCGGTCAAGCTGAGGCTGTAACACCTGTTTCTTATGTCTCTAAACCTCTGGATATACTCTGGGACCGATTCATCCACTCGTTGCCTGATGGCAGTTAGATCGGACAGTTTCATCTCTTGTACGCCATTGTAGAAATACCTGTGAAACTGTTTCTCCATATCTATCCATCCTCTGATGGAATTGCAGGGTAAAGATGAAAACCACGTGAATGCAGACCCTGATAAGGATAGAGGGAAAAACCTCACCCTCAACGCCTCGATAGCCGATGCGTCCCCGCACTGTGCTAGGAATCGGCTGACATGCTCGTACATCGAGACGTTGTCCTGCCCCGAAAACTTTGAAAAGTCCGGGATCTTGTATCGGCCTGGCAATGGCACTCTGTCAAATTCCTCGGGATACGGGTGCCGATACACTGTAGAGTTTTCCTTGGACTTCAAGCCGAACTGATCTCGCATCACTTCAGCTATCATATCGGCCCAGTATCCTACGGGCCGATGTGGGAGGTCTTGCTGATATGGTTGCTGCAAGGCCTCTGCTTGATACTGCTTGGGGGAGTATGGCTGGTAGTGGTGATCAAGATTTTGTGCGCCATATTGCCCTGCGGTGTGCTGCTGGTAGCCTTGTGGCACATTGTATGCAGCTTGAGGTGGAGGATTGTTGAACACCGGGGCTTGTGGCTGTCCGACCAGTGGCTGGTGAACAGGAACTTGCTGCATCGGCTCGATCACTGGTTGCTTCCCCTTGGTCCATTGAGCATATTGCTCCTCCGTGATGTGCTGAGGGCTTCCCCCCGTCTGATTGGTGAGGACCAGTGGCAATGTTGTTGTTGGCTGCGCCGATGGGGGTGGCATCGGCGCTGTCGGCTGAGCCATGCTCAGGTCGTTCCTTAGGGCCCGATAGGCAGGGAACTTATTTTCTGGTAAGAAAATCGGTCCCTGAGGCTTGTACTGGTGAATCGACCCATCTAGGATCGATTTGACCGTATTGGTCAATGTGTTCACCAGGATCCCCGATTGGTTGACTAGTGCAGAATGAACTGCGGAGTCAATCCTATCTTGCAACGTCGCCGCTGTAGTATCTTCAGTCTTGACGGTGTGGTCGTGTGCCGCCGTCGATGTGCCAGCTCCATCTCTGGGACTCGGCATAACTACCTTGGATTTTTGGATCAAGGTGCCTTGCCGAGTCCTAGAATATGTTTGCAAGTACATATTTTGGAACTGCTCGACCAACTTTTCCATCTCAGCCTTCTGCTCTGCATTGAGCTGGTCGACGGTGAACCGGGACTTCTGTTGACTTCCCTGCTGCGCCCTGAATTGGACTGCCTTCCTCTTCCGATCCATCCTGTTGCGTTGATCCTCTTGACGGATCGCCTTATCAACTAACTTCTCAAAGTCAACATAATCCCCTGAGATTAGCTGGTTTGCCAATTCATCATCCAGGCCGGAAAGAAACTTTTCCTGCCTTTCCGCATCAGTGCGCACATCCTCCGGAGCGTGTTGGCGCAGAATTTGGACCCGTCCAACAACAAAACGGGTTCCGCGTTACCACGGCGGCCTGGGAGATCTGCTTAACTCCAGTGCAGGTCCAAATTGGCTTGCCTAGTCGTGCGCAGAGCGTGCCAGTTGATTTGATCTTCAATCAACAAGAAACAAGCAAACCATATCAAAAAACAATGGTCGATCGGCCGATAGGCCGATGTCACATTGTTATAGCCCAGCCGATAGGGCAAAGCTGTATCGGCTTACTTGTTATAATAAGCAAATTGACAAAATTTAATCTCATCGGCCTATACTAAAAACATGTGACAGATTAATGAAATTAGCCGATGAGGGTTTTATGAGGATAACTGCGCTAGCTATTACTCTAGTGTAAACTTATACAAGTCAATCGGCTAACATAAATACACCAACCACAAAGAAGTCTTGAAAAAAAACACTCTATGATCGATATGTTTATATTCGTCGATCCACATATATAAGTGGAAAACACATGCAAAAAACCTAAATAATTACATGCATTAGATAAGACCGGCTGAAACCCCAGCGCTATCCTTAATTACAATCGAAAACAAGCTTCGTGTTAAATGTCGAAACAGGACTAAGGTCGATAACAACTCAAAGTGTGAATCGAGACATAACACAAAGAAAATCAAGCCGTCGATTGCTTTTGGGGATGGTAAATGCATCAAATAATCTAACCAAGCATAACAATTAAACTGTCGTCGGCAATAAACCCTAAAACGAATAGACTGCCGGTGAAGCATAATTAAGATGCCTGTCAAGATTACTCAAAACACGATAGACGACGATCACATCATCGAGGCTTAACGTGCCTAAAGCGACACGCTAGCCCCGACGATGCTAATCGTCGGGGACGAGTTCTTACCTTTGCTCTGGGAAGGCAAGAACTCGTCGAGGTCAACCTCTTACGAGGGTTGGCGATGCGCCGAAAGTAGATTGAATTAGTTGTATGATTTGATTGAGAGAGCTTCTATGTACAAACTATCAGGATATTTATACCCGAGGTTACAACAGAACCCTTGTAGGGCATGATCTTATCTACAACTAACAAACAAGTCCCTGCGGCAGACTTAAGCCACAGATTAGATCTAAACTACTTAATTTACAAGATACAATGGCCTAAAACCGAGCTTTATCTCTATTTGGCAACTTCCTTGAAGCTTATTCCGAGCCCAGACCAAGCCCACATTGACGCTGTCAACTCACAACCCGTATCGGCCCACGACCAAACCGAATCCGTATCGGCCGATACGCTCTCTATGGCAACACCTCCCTTGTCCGATACGGTTACCGAGTCCGATACGAAGCCTGGTCCGACTCCAACTCAATCCTTCCTCTCTGCTTCGGTTTCCTCTTTTCTCTCCAAGTCGATTACCAAAATCCGTCGTCAACAGAGCGTAACGTGCGAGACGGTTGAACTCATGGAGGTACTCCGTCACTGTTCTATTACATTGGTGGAGTGCTCTAAACTCCCTCTTCTTCTGGGCTACTATGGCATCAGGGAGTTGGGCTTTCCTGAAACTGCGGCAGAACTCCGCTCAAGTGACCTCCGTTCCGGGTGGACGGGTAACCAGATAGTTATCCCACCAAGCCGAAGCGGGACCCTGCAATTGATGGGTAGCGAAAGCGACCTTCTCTTGATCATTGCACTAGAGTAGATTAGGCTTCTTCTCAATAACATGAAGCCAATCGTTCGCTTCCATGGGATTGGTAGTACTCGAGAAAACTGGCGGTCTGACACGAAGAAACTCTGGCAACTTGGATTGGGGTGGTGGTTGATTCTGTTGGGCCTACTGCTGCTGCTGTTGGGCTTGTTGTTGCATCTGTTGTAACATCTGCTGTTGCATTTGTTGATGCTGCTGCTGAATTTGCTGCATCATAGCTGCCATCATCTGAGTCTGGCTAGCTAGCACTTGAGCAAGAGTGGGGTTATCCGATGGTGGAGGAGGAGCGTTGGTGTTTGTTCTATTAGCCTGGGATCCCTCCTGTCCGTTGTTATTACCACTTGTCCTTGTGTTGGCCATCTGAAGGAGAAGAACCAGCAGAAAGAAATGGACAAGAAAGAAAACAGATTGCTCAGAACTAAGCTTTAATATATATTAATTTAACTGTAATTGTTCCGATCTATTTTCAAACACTCCAAAACAGCAAGCAAAAGTCCTTAACAGGATAGCCATACCATAGGCACATGGTATCGACCATCGGCTAAACCCTAGAGCAACAAACCTAACACACAGCATCTAACAAGAAATCAAACTAAGAAAACGGAGAACTAAGGGTAACGAGCCTAATGCTCAGAACGGCTTCTACGGTCAGTGGAGTCGTAACCAGGCTCCTGCTCATCTATAGAGGACAAAGGAATGGGACTCAACACATGCTCAAAATCCAATTTTTTTAAAAAAACAATTTTTAAAGAACTCAGGTAACAAAAGAAAATTTTTGATTGCAAGGGGCTCTCTTTTTTTTTCAAAAAATCCCAAAGACCACAATTCCCGAATTTTTTTTCCCAAAACAATTTCAAATTAAGGGAAAAATGCACATGAAAAATTTTAAAGGGCTCTTAGGTTTTCCAGTTGGCTTGTCCTACGGTCAAGGTCGGCTCTGATACCAACTTGTCACGCCCAGAAATTCAATACCAGAATTTCCAAAGCAAATTGTGTATTAAAATCCCTGTCCAGGACCAGCCAGGGTACACAAATGACAAAGTTGCCATACAGATCCATGTCTTACAAAACAATAAAAATCTCTTACAAAACTGCAGCGGAAAAAGGAAACAAACTATTCTAATAAACTAAACACTCGCAACGTAGCGACTCCACTCCACAGGCACTCCTCAACGGTAGCAACAAGCCTACTCCTCTGAAAAGTCTTCCTCTGAAACATACTCCAACTCTGGTGTGGCGAAAATAAAGCAAGACTGAATACTACGCACTGTACTCAACAAGTCATACCGGAAAGGAAAATAATGATGCAAGTAATAACAAAGGAGAGCTGCAATGGCTATATTCCATAAAATACGCATTTAAAAACAATAGTTGAAAGCAGTAGTAAAACATTGAATTAATTGATTGATATTAACCATCACTGTCCAACGCTACACCACGTTGCGATAGGCCCAAACCACCATCTGAACTACACCAGTTCCATTAAGTCAAATTATTAGAAAGTTCAACTAATCACAGTGAATCTGGTTGATCGCCCATAACCGCGGGCACGGCTATTCGAATAGTTTTACTCTGATTAGAGGTGTACAACTGTACCCACAAGACACAGTCCCACAACACATTACTGTGCGCCAACATACCACCACGGTACACCGGAAAAGGAGCTGTGACAGGACCCTTCGCATAACCCTTCCTAACCAAGCGCACCATACCTCAGGTTTCGCCCCCGCTCCCTTACCCGGCAGCGGCAGCCCCCCCCTCGTGCCTTGGTGAATCCGGCAGCCGATCAACGGGTACACCCCCGCCGACCCAACTCCATCACGCCTACCCTCGCCTGGGTACGTCGGCTAGGAAAAAGCTATACTACAAATCCAGCCATTACCCACGCTGGCTTGTGGAAAGCACGGTAATTCTTCCAGGGTTTCCCGCAAACTGGTCCTTAAATGTCATGAGCACGACCATCAAAACCATGTGCTCACAACCCTCCATTAATCAAGATTTTAGTTGAAATAATTATTAAATCGCCCACGATTAACCATGGTGAACCATCATGAGATAATCATCATCAAGTAATAGTGAAACTTTAGTTATCCCATTGGTGATCTAATGTTTCTAAGCAAGGCTAAGAAAATTCTATTGTAGCAACTAATCAAATTATTTCCCAAGCTATCAAAGGAATAAGGTAATTGCAATATAAGGCTTAGTACAATAGGTAAATTAACCCATAGATGACATTATAAAACAATGCAGTATTTAGAGAAAAATAAGACTGTTTCGCAATTTAGGTACAACATGATCAAATGAATAAGTATGACTTGCCTTGCTCCTGCGCTGGGTCGACCTCGGCAATGTCCTCGAAATAAACCGGAGCGTCGGAATTACCGGAATCTACACGACAAACAAAGCAAACAACAATACATGCTATAAGTCTACTAAAACAGAGAACAAAACTATTTTTAATGGATTCTAGACATTTTTATGAATTTTCTGAGACTTGAACGGACTAAAACTGAGTCCGGATGAATTAGTTATGAATTTTTAAAGTTATCTGTATTTTTACTATAACAGAAAAATCCTTAATCAATTATTTATTGCGCAATAAACCCTTAGGGCTGACGTCATGCTGATGTCACGATGACGTCATGCTGACGTCAGGGCTGGCAGCGGCGGGCTAGGGCTGACGTCACCGCTGACGTCAACGGCTAGGGCGGACGTCAGCCGTGACGGTGGCGGCTGCGCTCCACGTGGCGCACACGTGGCGCCGACGCGGCGGCCACGCTGCGGGGCGGCGCGGGTGACGCGGCGGCCACGCGGGCGAGCGCGAACGGCCCAGATTGGCCCGGGCCGCCGATCGGGCAGCTTAGGCGCGCGGATGGCCGAGCGGCCGGGCTCGGGCTTGACCGAGCCGGCCATGGCGCGCGGCGGCGCTAGGGTTTTGGCGGCGCGGAAGGCGGCGGAGGCGGCGGCGGGTGCGCGCGGCGGCACGGCAGCGGCGGAGCGACGCGGCGATCGGGAGGCACATGGCGGACGACGATGCTGAGAGGGGAAGGAGAAAAGGGGAAGGCGGCGGTGCTCACCGGCGGCGAAGACGACGGCGGAAGACGGCGACGGCGCGGCTTTAGGGTTAGGGTTAGGGGGAGAGGCGGCGGCGCTTGGGAAACGGGAAAGGGGTCGCGGCGCGGGGAAATAAATAGGGGAGGAGGGCGGCTAGGGCACGGGCTGAGGCGGGAATCCCACCGGGATTCGTGGGCGGCGCCGGCCGTGTCGGAGGCGGACTCGGCCGCGGGAGGGCCCACGCGTCAACGAGCGCGCGGCACAGGGGAGGCGCGGCGGACTTTCCGGGCGCTCGGCTTGGGCCGGCCCGGGAAGGGAAGGGGCGCGGGGAGGCGCGGCGGCTTGGGCCTGCTGGACTGGCCCGAGAGAGGAAAGGAGGCGCGCGCGACGTTGGCCTGGGAAGGAAGGAAAATGGGCCGAGGGCCCAAGAAGAGGAAAAAAGAAAAAGAAGAGGAAAAAGAATTTTCCCAGGGATTTATTTATTGCGCTTGAGGGTTTTTAATTGGTTAAAATTATTTTTAGGGCTCTGACAATTCCACTAAAAATCCTGTTAATGTATTTTTACATGGGGAACTCAAGAAAAATTCCACCTTGCCATTTCCACTTCTTTAATGCATTAATTAATTGGACTTTTCTTCAGATTAATTAAACAATTTCTCAGATAAATTATTAAATTCGATTTTTACGATTTGGGAGAACTTCGGGGTGTGACATTTAATTGGTTAAAATTATTTTTAGGGCTCTGAAAATTCCACTAAAAATCCTGTTAATGTATTTTGACATGGGGAACTCAAGAAAAATTCCACCTTGCAATTTCCACTTCTTTAATGCATTAATTAATTGGACTTTTCTCTAGATTAATTAAACAATTTCTCAGATAAATTATTAAATTCAATTTTTATGATTTGGGAGAACTTCGGGGTGTGACAGCTTATCCGACTGACTATAGGGATAGGTTGTGATTCATGATTATGTAATCAGTTTAGGACTTAAGTATTACGTTACCTTGTGTAATAAGGAACGGCTTATAGTCCTGAGTTGGGAATATTATGGAGTCCTATATAGTATGTTGTTAGGTCTCCGACTTGTGAGCCTATCCTCTAAACCTATATATGGAGGATAGGACGTCCCTTGAGGGATATAGGGAAATAATAGCAATTAGCTAGGTTTTTCTTCATACACAACTTGATCAGGAGATCAATAAATCACTCGGCGGATCAGTAGGGTATTACTTCTTTATAGAAGGCCTGAACCTGTCTAAATCCCTTTGTCTACTAACCCATCGTGTTTGGCACTTGATCGCTACCCCCAGTTTCTTATTGTCGAAATCAAGTTTCGACAGTTGGCGCACCAGGTAGGGGCTGCGTCAAGTTTTCTTCTTTAGCTCGCCAACTAGTGCGATGGAATCTTCATCAGGCATCGACGACTTCTCCTCCCCCCTTGGCAGGTGCTCCGCTTCGGCAGCCTCGGGCAGCCTCGACTTCATCACCGACAAATTTGACAAGATTTCTCTCCTTGACTCGGATTCGAACCAGTCGGGAGGGGAAAACCACTCAGCGCCGTTCGGGTTACGAAACGATGCCGAGATCTACTACAATCTTATATCTTCTGAGTTGAAATCGATCCACTCGGGAAAATCTCCTTCATCATTGTCATGCTGTGGTCCGAGCTCCAGGGAGATCGCCATCATGATTCAACCTCTCGGATCGTGCTTATCTACTGAGACCGCTGACTACCTCAGCTCTTCCGACTTTGATGACCTCTACATCTCCACGGAGAAACTCAACGACTTCGACTTCGACACTGACTACGCTCCGCTATTCTTCAACGTCCTCATGGCCGAAGTAGCGCAGACCGACTCGGCCATGGCCCGCAGGGTTGCAGAAGAGGAACGAGCCAAGTTCAAAGAGGAGCGCAAGCGCAAAGAGGAAGAACTCAGGCGCAAGGAGGAGGAGCTGAAGCGAAAAGAAGACAACGACAAGAGAAAATGAGATCTGAGGGTGGCTGGGCGCTTCGCTCGCGAGGCCATACTCCAGACCCAGGTCGACAACACCAACATCTTCAGCACGCCCCAATAGAATGCGGTCGCCGCTCTCACCCTCATCGATACCGTCATCGAAGTGGCACCCCTCGGCGTAACTCCAATCCTGGATAAAGTCAAGACTATCATCGCAGCTACAGCATTACCCGGCGCTCCCGCAGGCTTCGCGCGGAGAGCTACCGAGTCCATCGCCGAGACGCCCGAGGGCAGCCGCCTACCACCTATGCGATCTAAAGACTATCGGAGACCCGAGCTCAGCAAGACACCCGCCAAGTCCAAAAACCCTCGTCATTACGCAATGTGGAAGCATCAAGATCTATCGGCCGACTATCACGAGAGGGTTCACGGTCGGCCGCCTGTTCACGATTGGATTCGTTATGGCAATGACTCCAACTACCAGAGCAACTCTTGAAGGCCCGCGCCGAGTGACTTGAGGGAGGTACTTGATCAGCGTCATCGCGAGCGCAACAAGCTCTATCACGAAGACAGAAGGAGTTCACCCGACAACTACGACGATGGAGTACCCGCATTCACTCAGGACCTGCGTCAAGTGGATTGGCCGAGTGGATTCTAGCCCACTGGGATTGACAAGTATGACGGTAAAACCGACCCTGAGTCATGGTTAACCATTTACACCCTCGGCATCCGCGCAGCAGGAGGAGACAGCAAGGCTATGGTGAACTACTTGCCCGTTGCTCTCGCCGACTCAGCCAGGAACTGGCTCACAAGCTTACCAAGATGTTCGATTGATACGTGGAGCAAGCTTGGAGACCACATCATCGCCAATTTCCAGGGCAATTTTGAAAGGCCCGGGATCCACTTCGATCTTTACAATGTGATTCAGAAGCCAGACGAGTCATTGAAAGACTACATTCAGCATTTTTCGGAGAAGCAAAACAAGATCCCCGACATCACCGACGACGTCATCATTGCCGCGTTCCAGAAAGGTGTCCGCAATGAGTTGCTGATCGACAAATTCGGGCGCAAGCCTCCAAGGAGGGTCAAGAAAATGTTCGAGACGGCCAACTCCTACGCCAAATCGGACGATGCAATCAAAGCCTCATGGCAGGACAAGCATGACAAGCAATCCGGGAGTAGCTGGTGCCCCAAGAAGGACAATGGCAACTGCAACGGCAACGGCAATAACGGCCAAAAAGATCGCAAGTATAACCCCGAGGATCTGGTCGCCACAACGTCTAACTACCAACAACAGCGTCCCCGAGTCACCACCTACGACAGGATCATGAATGCCCAATGCACTCATCACCCCAATCACAAGCACGCGGCTAAAGATCTACAAACAGTTCACTGAGCAATATGCAACTCAACTACACCAGAAGCTGTCAGATGGAGCCGGCACTTCAGGAACCAAGAAGGACGACCTAGCTGGTGGCTCAGAACTTTTCCAAGATCACAGGACCGAGTTAAACCACATTTTTGGAGGACCGCTAGCGTATGAGTCGAAGAGGAAGCAGAAACTGACCGATAGGGAAATCAACGCAGTACAACCTGAAGTCCCCTGGTACTAGACCTGGTGTTTTGCAACGTCAAGCTCAAGCGTGTCCTCATCGATGGCGGTAGCATCCTCAACATCCTCTTTGCCAAGACTTTGGACGAGATGCAAATCCCGAGATCCGAATTGAAGCCGAGTTCAGCCCCTTATCACGGAGTCATCCCAGGGCTGTCATCTACGCAACTCGGGCAAATTACCCTTTTGATCACCTTCGGCACTCGGGAAAACTTTTGGACAGAGAACGTCAGCTTTGAAGTTGCTGACTTCGAAGCAGCTTATGATGCAATCATTGGAAGACCTGCGCTTGCCAAATTTATGGCGGTCCCGCACTACACCTACCTCATGATGAAGATGCTCGGTCCCAATGGAGTCATCTCCTTGCACAACGACGTCAAGCAAGCCTACACCTGCGACAAGGAAAGCTGTGACATGACCCAAACTCGTGAGAGATTACTCGGCCAACAGGAGGTCCGACTGGCTGCATCAACATCAGGCGAAAGCGAGATCCCAGCAAAGAAGATAGCCAAGTCAGGAGAAGGCGACGCCAAGACAAAGTAGATTCCCCTTGATCCCTTTGATCCTTCCAAAACTGCTGTAATAGGCGCCGAGTTAGATCCCAAATAGGAAAGCACGCTCATCACCTTTCAACAAAACAATAAAGATATATTTGCTTGCAAACCGTCTGATATGCCTGGTATTCCTACGGAGGTGATCGAACACTCATTAAATATTAAAGAGGACATGAAACCTATAAAACAATGACTCCGCCGTTTTGCCCAAGATCGAAGGGATACTATCAAGGAAGAACTCACCAAGCTCTTCGCGGCTGGGTACATCAAAGAAGTTTACCACCTCGACTGGTTGGCCAACCCGGTTTTGGTTCGGAAGAAGACAGGGCAATGGCGCATGTGTGTAGACTACACCGACCTCAACAAGTCTTGTCCCAAGGATCCCTTTGATTTGCCCCGTCTTGATCAAGTCATCGACTCAACAGCCGGCTGCGAGCTTCTGAGCTTCTTGGATTATTACTCGGGAAACCATCAAATCAGCTTGAAGGAGTCCAACTGCCTGAAGACATCATTCATTACCCTGTTCGGAGCTTATTGTTACATCACGATGCCTTTTGGCCTCAAGAACGTTGGAGCTACTTATCAGCGCATGATCCAGAGATGCCTTCAGACTCAACTCGGGTGGAACGTGGAAGCTTACATAGACGATGTCGTCAACATAGAAGTAACTTTCGCAAATATTCGGGCTTTCAGAATGAAGTTGAACCTGGAGGAGTGCACTTTTGGTGTGCCGTCAGGCAAGTTACTTGGCTTTATGGTGTCTCATCGCGACATTGAAGCCAATCCAGAGAAGATCAATGCTATCTGGAATATGAAGCCCACGAGTACCCAGAAGGATGTCCAGAAGCTTACTGGTTGTATGGCGGCGCTAAGCCGCTTTGTTTCTAGACTTGGTGAACAAGGCATGCCCTTTTTCAAATTGCTCAAGAAGACGAACGAATTTCAATGGACCCTGGAGGCCCAGAAAGCTTTTGAAGACTTCAAGGACTTCCTCACAACACCACCCATGTTGGTGTCACCATACCCTCAAGAACCTTCGTTGCTTTACATTTTCGCAACCTTCCAGGTGGTCAGCACGGTTTTGGTCGTCGAATGTGAGGAGCAAGGACGAGTTCAAAAACTTCAAAGGCCGGTCTACTTCGTTAGCGAGGTGCTGGCCGGATCCAAAACACGTTACCCCCAAGTATAAAAATTACTATATAGGGTCTTAATTACTGTCAGGAAGTTAGCCCATTATTTTCAAAGTCACTCGGTTACTGTGGTCACGTCTTTTCCACTTGGCGATGTCATCCATAATCGGGAGGTTACTAGATGCATTGCGAAATGGGCTTTGGAATTGATGCCACTGGATATTACTTTCAAAGCCAGAACGTCTATAAAATCTCAAATCTTGGCCGACTTTGTGGCGGAGTGGACCGAGCGTCAAGAAGATGTACCTAGGAAGGAGCTGCAATATTGTACCATGCATTTTGACGGGTCTAAACAAGTCACCGACTTTGGAGCAGGAGTTGTCTTGATTTCCCCGACTGGGGAGAGGCTACGGTATGTTCTTCATATACATTTTCCTGCTTCACACAATGTAGCCGAGTACGAAGCTTTACTTCATGGCCTACGACTTGCTGTGTCTCTCGACATACGTCGGATGGTTGTACGAGGAGATTCCCAGTTGGTGGTAAATCAAGTAATAAAGGATTGGTCTTGCTTAAATAATAATATGGCAGCCTATCGTCCAGAAGTTCGCAAGCTAGAGGACAAGTTTGATGGCTTTGAGTTATCTCATGTTTTAAGGCACAACAATGAAGCAGCAGATCAATTGGCACAGTTTGGGTCCAAGCGAGAAGTAGCCCTGACTGATATTTTTGTAGAACACCTCTATGAACTGACTATTACTAAAAAATTAGTTACCAATGAAGAAGTTACAAACCAGGTCGCCATGCTCGACGTCGACTGGAAAACACCGTTTATCAATTTTCTGACTCGGTAGGAGCTACCCGAAGACCGGGATGATGCAGAACGAATCCGACGTCGCAGTCAGAGTTATGTCATGATTGATTCGGAGTTGTACAGGAGAAGCTCGTCTGGAGTTTTGTTAAGGTGCGTCACGCCTGAGGAGGGACGACAATTGTTGCAGGATATTCACTCGGGAATTTGTGGCAGTCACGCTGCAGCACGTACTTTGGTGGGCAAGACTTATAGGCAAGGTTTTTTCTGGCTCATGGTGATCTCCGATGCCGACATGGTAGTCCGCACATGTGAAGACTGTCAGTTCTTCGGTCGGCAAAGCCATGTTCCAGCCCAAGAGTTACAAACAATCCCATTGTCATGGCCTTTTGCGGTTTGGGGCTTGGACATGGTTGGTCCTTTCAAAAAGGCTCCAGGAGGATTTACACATTTATTCGTCGCAATTGACAAGTTCTCCAAGTGGATTGACGCTAGCCGGTTGCTACAATAACTGTGGATAAGGCACGAGATTTTATTTTAAATATTATGCATCGGTTTGGTGTTCCTAGCAGGATTATAACTGATAATGGGACTCAGTTCACTGGCGGCGTCTTCAAAGAATTTTGTGAAGATTTTTGAATCAAAGAGTTGATGATTTGACCCGACTAGAAGAGGCTCGTGAGGCTGCATTGGTTCAGTCGGCAAGGTATTTTCAAGGACTTTGATGTTATCATAATCGAAACGTTCGGTCACGAGTTTTTATTGTTGGCGATATGGTTTTATGAAAGATTTAGACTACAAAGGATAGACATAAGTTGTCTCCATTATGGGAAGGACCTTATATAAATGCTGAGGTCACTCGGCCAGGAGCATATCGTTTGAAGCGCGAAGATGGGACTATGGTGGAGAATTCATGGAATATTGAGCACCTTCGTCGATATTATACTTAGATTTATTGTATCATGTTCTTCTCGACTGCCGACTTCAAGTAAGTTGCCTTCTTGAGTTGTCAGTCGGGGGCTATACGTATTAATAAAGTATGATGTTTTTTATCAATAATAACTTGTTTATACTTGGTTTATCATTGTTTAGTGTTATGGTTTGAGTTAAGTAAATAAGGACTGAAATTTTTCTGATGGCTTAATCAAGTCTAGGCTTGGTGACAGTTGGGCGGAAATTTTTAAGAAATTAAATACGAAGACTCAAATTAGGGCATAAACATAAATAAACTGAGAATTTACAAGTTAGATTACAATAGTGATTTACATCGAAGAAGTTATCCCTGGAAGTTTTCAGCCACATCAGTAGCAATTTTCTTTACTAACTCCTGTGCTTCACTGATTAGTTCCAAGGCTTGTTCATCAGAAGTGCCGTCTGCGAAGCCATCTCCTATAGAGTTAATGTCCACTCGGGGGTAGAGGGATTTCATCAACGCCAGGGTTTGATTTGCACTCATGACAGCAGCATCAGTAATATTCTCTATGTACTTTTTTGGAGCTGTCCTGAGTTTATCAAAGATTTCTACAGCATCCATAGCGCTTGTTCCAAGGCCGTTTTCATAGAGTGCTGACAATATCGGCGTAGCCGCGTTGGCGATGTCATCCCTGATTCTTTCGGCTCTCCGGACTTTTTCAGTAAAGACTTCAAATTGAGCATGGGATTTAATCTTATTGCTACAAGTGTGATATGATTCAGATTATACAAATAACCAAGATCAGTTAGATCAACGAGTATGAGTTTCAGGGGATTACCTTCGATTTCTTCTAAAGCTTTATCTTTGTCAGACTCAAGTTTGGTGTTATCAGTCTCTGCTTTCTTTACTTGAGCCTTGAGGGAATTAATCTCAGAAATGTTAGCTACAACATGAAGATTTGGAGTTATTGGAGTCGAATGGATTAAACAAGAACAAATGAGTTGGTTTCTATTACCTCCGATTGAACCGCGAAGCTCCAGGTTCATATCTTGAAGCTTGTTGATTTCTTCCCGAAAGACAACTTCTCTAGCTGCAGCTTCTTCTTTAGCTTCCTTGAGATCTTGTTGGATGTTTTCCAAAGAATTGACATAAGGTACCTGTTTTTCTAGAGTATCTGACTTGGCTTGCGAGCGACGATATGCTCTCTGCATTATGAAGATTGGGTCAGTTGATTATAAACGACTATGCGGTTGAGATATGAGAAATTTGTTCATACATTCATCAGTCGAGTTGCTTCATTGAGGTTGGTGACAAGCATATCGCGTTCTTTGGCTTCTTTTTTCGTGTTTAAAATAATGCCCTGTTTTTTGCTTTCGGCATCTCGCCACTCAATCTTGATCGGAGGCATTGAGTCTTCTGTCGATTTCAGTCGGGTAATTTCTTCTTCTTCGGTTGTTTGCTCTAAGGATGATGAATAAAGATGGCAAGTCAGAAGATATGTTCGAGACAAGAGTTTGATAACTATTGAAGGTTACCTGTCCTTGGTGCTGGATCTTCAATTGTAGTCTCTTGATTGTCTGGGATTTCTTTCTCCTTCTCCTGCTGGTTCTCAGTCAGGGATCCTTGAGTGGATGCTTAATTAGCAGGGTCCGATTGGTTTCCAGTTGGGGTATATTGACTGGCAGTCGGGGGCTCTTGCTCGGGGTTGACTTCATTTGGGAGAGAGTTCTGGTACCCTTGTTCTGCAGACCTTGGTTTCTCTGGTGTTGTGGATGGATTTGTTTTCTCTGTCTGCCCAGTGGGATCTATGTCTTGAGGTTTTTTGCAGAAGAAGATAAAGATGACTAAGATGGAATCAAGCGGGTTTTCAACGAGATGATAAATTCGGTTGTGAGAAGAATACCTGTTAGATTTTCTGATTTTTGGGGCAGATCTCATGGATGGCCTGGGAGACCTTATGTTGGCTTTCGGAGTTTGGATTTTCTCAGATTCTTCATCTGAGTCATCCACGAATAGTTTCCTCTGTTTGCTGGCGCGTTTGCTGGTTTCTTCAACGGCGGCGGCGGCTCTTTTGCTTTTAGCTTGAGGTTTGATCTTCGGGCCACCAGTTGGTTTCTTGGTAGTCGGCTGGGTCGGTATATCTTCATGATACACTTTGTATGGCCGAGAGATGATCAGAGCATTTGCCTGCAAATAATATTCTTAAGAAATATTGAAGATGATGAAAAGCTTGAAAAATGGCTCAAGATGCAGAGTGTACTTACCGGAGGAGGAGGTCGATGAAGATGAAAAGGGACAACATGCAGTTTGTTGCTGTAGTCTACTGCAATTCCAGAAAAGAAGATCTTGTACATCCGAGCGCACAAGATTTAGAAATTCAGAGATTCTTTATCCTCCCGATTGGGATCACCTTGACCTTTGTATTCAAATGCTGGCTTGGATCTTTCTTTGGTAGGCGCCAGTCGACACTTGATGAAGTGTCGAGTGATTTGTTCTCCTTGGAGACCCTTATTCTTCATTTCAAGAATTTTAGCCAGAAGATTGTTAGCTTTCTGGCATAGTATTCCAGTTGGCTCGTTGGATTGGTGGGAGACCAATGAAGTCGGGCAAGCTTGGGGCTGGGTTTGAGATGTAGAACCAGTTTGCATGCCAGCCCTAGTTGGAAGATTTTAGAGGAAGAGGAAAGTAGTCTTTGCGGAGAGTACCACAAAGCTGAAATTCGACGCTGCCAATGACGCAAGGGTTATCCTTGGTTAGGTGTGCCTCAACGGAGAACATGCGGTGGAAGAGGTTGAAATGGGGATAGATTCCTAGGAAGGCTTCGCACACATGGATGAAAATGGCAATGTGCAATATGGAGTTTGGGTTCAGATTGTAAATTTTAAAACTGTAGTAATCAAGGATACCATGAAAGAATTCGGAAGTGGGCAGACCAAATCCGCAATAGAAAAAGTGGGTGAGAACTACGATCTCACCGGTGTTCAGAGTTGGGAACTCTTCGCCGCATGCTGGGCGCCAGCCGATGATCTCCTTGGCAGGAAGAACTCCGTCCTTTACCATCTCTCGCAGGGTTGATTCTTTAACATCTAATGTTGCCCATTGGTCGAAGGGAATTTCTCTCTCTTCCGCCATGGATGAGGTTAGTGGGGGATCGAATCAGGTGTTGAGGGCAGAGATTCTTGGAGTAGATGTTTGTGGCGAGATGCGAGTGGTGGATTTTGATGGAGTTTCAAGCTTCTGAATGAATGGATTTGGATGAGCTTGTGTTCTAAGTTTCTTCGGAAGAGCTTGTGAACAAGAGCGCGAAAGGGGAAATTTTCAGAAGATAAAGCGACGGGGAAGACGACGGCACTTCAGTGGTTTTAGGGTATCGGTAGGTTTTCTCGTGTTTGGGCCGAGGCCCATGAGAAGCTTACAGCACATAATTTTGGTTCGGCCAATCACGTGTCTTTTAGGGACTTGAGCAGATTTGCCTTGGAAATATGCACGTGTTTTAGTGCCTAGTACCGTTTAAATCCTTCCATACAGCAGTTATTTAACTTTTTAGCAGTTGGTGCGATGCGACTTGGAAGGTGACCAGCAGTAAAGTCTTTTATGATTATTTTGGTAACTTTTTTATAAGTTGCTGGAGCTGTTTAGTTTACAAAAAGCAATTGATTTTATACTATATCAATGCTGTCTTGCCACCTTCGTGTGCTTTTTTATTAAGACCAATATTATGGCTTAGGCTTTTTAATATTTTGGTCATATTCTTCGGATGATTGGTAAATCTATTATGGGTTTATTAACTCAGATTTTCTATTGTTTATATGACATGTTCCTGAGGATGAAAGAGTTGTGTGTCTTGAGGGGACTCAGGTAGAGTAACTCGGATAGCATGAGCTTGTCAGTACTCGGGGTCATTATACATTATGCCTTGCTTATGAGGTTATGTGTTATATGATTTTTATGATTGCTTTTGGCTTAAGCTAGGCATTTATTTATATCACTCGGATGAGTATGATTATTATAGTTCTTGACTATATGCTTAGTTCGTTTAATTAAACACATAGTCGGGGGCTACACCTAATTAGGTGCATCCAGTCGATGCACCTAGGTATATATTCTTGGTAATTCTTGAGATGTTTTTAGCCCTTCACAGCCTTTTTATTGGATGATAAAGCACTCGGGAGACTTAGGCAGAGATGATGGAAGCACTTGGCGATGGAAGCACTCGGCTAAGGACGTACTCGTCTATGTATTTGTCTGGTTCAAGGCAAAGTTATCTCGTCGACTGTGAAGGTCATAGGGGCTACTGTGGAGATTATGGGTACCGTATACTCACAAGGCTATCTTATCCAACTGACTATAGGGGATAGGTTATGATTCAGAATTATGTAATCGGTTTAGGACTTAAGTATTATGTTACCTTGTGCAATAAGGAACGACTTATAGCCCTGAGTCGGGAATATTATGGAGTCCTATATAGTATGTTGTTAGGTCTCCGACTTGTGAGCCTATCCTCTAAACCTATATAAGGAGGATAGGACGTCCCTTGAGGGATATAGAGAAACAATAGCAATTAGCTAGGTTTTTCTTCATACACAACTTGATCAGGAGATCAGTAAACCACTCGGCGGATCTAATCCCCGAAACAGGAGTAGGGATTACTTCTTTATAGAAGGTCTGAACTTGTCTAAATCCCTTTGTCTACTAACCTGTCACGCCCGGAAATTCAGTACCAGAATTTCCGAAACTGAATGTGTATTAAAACCCCTGTCCAGGACCAGCCAGGGTACACAGACGACAATGTTGACATACAGATCCACGTCTTACAAACACAGTAAAAGTCTTACAGAAATGCAGCGGAAAGACGAAAAGACAAACTAAACTAGAACGGGACTCTTGCAGCGGGCTGGCACCATTCCGCAAGCATCCTCGACGGCGGACGAAATCTACTCCTTTGAGAAACCTCCATCGGACGCATACTCCTCTTCTGGTGTGGGGAAAAATTAAGCAAGGCTGAGTACTATCCACGGTACTCAACAAGTCATGCCGGAAAAGGAGGCATGATGCAAGATATTCCAAAGGAAGGCAGGGGTTTATTTGCATAAAGTAAGCATTTAAAAGAAACAATAGTTGAAAACAGTAGTAAAACGTTGAATTAATTGATCAATATTAACCATCACAGTCCAACGCTACACCACATTGCGACAGGCCCAAACCATCCACCTGAACTAAACCAGTTCCAGTAATTCCAGTTAATAAGAAAGTGAGACTAATCACGGTGAATCTGGTTGATCGCCCATAACCGCGGGCACGGCTATTCGAATAGTTCTACTCTGATCAGAGGTGTACATCTGTACCCACAAGACACAGCCTCAACATCATGTCAACCATGCGTCGCGATACTGGAAAGTACCCGAATAGAGACTGTGACAGGACCCTTCGCATAACCCCCTCTAACCAGCCGTACCACACCACAGGTTTCGCCCCCACCTTTATGTCCAAGGTAGGCAGCCCCCTCTCGTGCCACGGTGAATCCGGCAGCCGATCAACGGGTATGTCCCCCGCCGACCCAACTCCATCACGCCCACCCTATTCTGGTACGTCAGCCAGAGATAGCTACACTACAAGTCCAGCCGTTGCCCACGCTGGCTTGTGGTACGCACGGTATTTCTTCCAGGGTTTCCGGTGAACCGGTCCTTAATTGCCATGGGTGTTTCCATCAAAACCATGCACCCACAGCCCACCATTAGCATATTTTAGTTAAATATTATTACCATGGTGGCTCCTAAACCAAACTGTCACCATAGGGACTACATTAATTAATTATTCAAGGTGATCCCCTTTAGTGAGCTAGGTTAGCTAAGCATGGCTAAGCACTCCTAAAATCAGCGAACAATGAATTAATTACCCAAGCTATCAAAGGTACATGATAATCAATATAATAGGCTGAGCACCGTAGGTATAATCCCACATGAAATGACATTGCGAAATAATGCAGTGTTTACGGAAAAATAAGACATTTGTAAATATAGGTACAATATGATCAATGTGAAGCATGACTTGCCTTGCTCCTGAGCTGAGGCTACCTCTGCGACGATCTCGAAATAAACGGGCGCGTCGGAGGTTTCGGAATCTACGCGACAAACAAAGCAAACAACAATACATGCTATAAGTCTACTGAAACAAAGCACAAAAGTATTTTTAATGGATTCTCTGCATTTTTATGAATTTAATGAAATTTGAATGGACTTAAACGGAGCTCGAATGAATTAGTTATGAATTTTTGAAGTTATCTGTGTTTTTACTAAAACAGAAAAATCCTTAATTAATTTATTGCGCAATTAATCCCAGGGCTGGCGTCAGCGCCGGCGGCGGCCGGTCCACCGTGGACTCGGTCCACGGGACCGTGGCGGCGGCGGTGCACCACGTGGCGCACGCGTGGCGCCGACGCGGCAGCCACGGGGCAGCCACGTGGGCGGCCACGCGGGACGGAGGGGGACGGCCGAGATCGGCCAAGTGGCCGATCTAACGGCTGAGGCGCACGGGAGGCGGGCGGCCAGGGCGGCACGGCCCCGAGCTTGGCCAACACGGCCATGGCACGTGGCGGAGGCCGGCGGCCGGCCAGCGCAGCGGCCGGCGGCGCAAGGGCGCCGGCGCCGTGCGACGGCGCGCGGGACGGAACAAGGGTGGCGCTCGCGCGGGAAGGGGATGGTGCGGCCGGGGAAAAAGAGAGGAAGGGGAGAAGGGGGAAGATTTCTCACCGGGCTCGGCCGGAGAGGAAGACGACGACGGCGAGGGCGGCGTCCGGTGGCGGAATGGCGGTGCGGAGGCACGGCCGAGGGGCGGAGGCGGACGGCGAGCGTGACGGCAGCATCGGCGCGGCTTGGCGAGGTGGGGAAAGGCGCGCAGCGACGGCCGAAGGTGGTGGAAGGCGGCGGCGCTAGGGTTCAACGGCGCGGCGGCGCTAGGGGGCTCGGGAGCGATGGCGAAAATGGGGAAAAAGGGAGAGGAGGACGCGGGGATGGTTTAAATGGGCTCGGGGAGGAGAGATCGGGGCCGAGTGGGGCGAATTTCTCGTCGGAGTGGGGAGAGAGAGAGGAGAGAGAGAGGCGGCCGAGGAAAACGGATCCCGCCCCTCTCACGCGGCGGCTGCGGGCGGAGTGGATGCGGGTGAGGCGCAGCGTGGGCGCGGACGTGCGCGGAGCACGCAGGGCGCGGGGGAGTGGGCGGAAGCGGCGGCCGGCCGTTACGGGCGAGGGCGGCCGGAGGAAGGGAATGACCCCGACAGGTAGGGCCCACCTGTCGGTGGTCCGGGCCGGGGGAAGCCGAACGGGGAGGCGCTAGCGGGCCTCGGCCTACGGCCGGCCCAAGAGAGGGAGAGGGCGCAGGAGGAAGGGGGCCGGCTGGGCCGACCCAGCGGGAGGGGGAAGGGGCGCGCGGCGCATGCGCTGGGCTGGGCCGACAGCCCAAGAAGGGAGAAGAAGAGGAAAAAGAAAAAGAAAAAGGAAAAGAAATTTCCTGGGATTAATTAAAATCTGAATTTGATTTTAATTGGTTTAAAAATATTTCCAGGGCTCTGAAAATTCCACTAAAAATCTTGTTAATGTATTTTGACATGGGGAACTCAAGAAAAATTCCACCTTGCCATTTCCACTTCTTTAATCCATTAACTAATTGGATTTTTCTCTAGATTAATTAAACAATTTCTCTGATAAATTATTAAATTCGATTTTTACGCTTTGTTAGAACTTCAGGGTGTGACAAACCTACCTCCCTTAAACGGAATCTCGACCCCGAGATTCGGAAGTGCTGGCGAAGAGATGCGGGTGGGCGGCCTTCAATTCATCTTCTCTTTCCCATGTGGCTTCTTCCTCAGAGTGATGGCTCCACTGAACTCTGCAGAACCTGGTAACTTTGTTTCTGGTTCTCCTCTCGCTGGTTTCCAGAATACGGATTGGCTTCTCCACATAAGTCAGGTCCTCTTGAATCTCGATCTGATCCGGGCTAGCCTGCTCTTCCGGTACTCTCAAACATTTCTTCAATTGCGAGACATGAAACACATCATGAATACCAGCCATGTTGGGTGGAAGCTCAAGCTGGTAGGCAACTTCTCCTCGACGTTCGTGGATCCTGTATGGTCCCACAAAGCGTCGTGCCAATTTGCCTTTAGTTTGGAAATGGTGTACTCCCCTAAGAGGTGTGACGCGAAGGTACACATAGTCCCCTGCTTCGAAAACCAACTCCCTTCGACGATTGTCGGCATAGCTTTTCTGTCGGGACTGCGCAATTCTCAACCTTTCTCTGACGGTTTTGACCTTTTCTTCTGCGTCGCTCAAGACTTCAGTCCCAAACAGTTGTCGCTCTCCAGTCTGATCCCAAAAGAGTGGGGTGCGGCACTTCCTGCCATACAACGCCTCAAAAGGTGCCATCTGCAAACTGGCTTGGCAGCTGTTGTTGTAGGAGAACTCGGCATATGGCAAACTCTTGTCCCATGCTCCTCCAAAATCGAGTGCACAGGCTCTCAGCATATCCTCCAGTATCTGATTTACTCGCTCAGTCTGACCATCGGTTTGCGGATGGTAAGCCGTGCTAAAATTCAAACGGGTTCCCAATTCTTCTTGTAACTTCTGCCAGAACTTTGAGGTGAACTGACTTCCTCGATCCGATACGATCTTCTTAGGTACTCCGTGCAAACACATGATTCTTGCGAGGTAGAGTTCCGCTAGCTTCTTTCCAGAGTATGTAGTGTGCACAGGAATGAAATGAGCCACTTTCGTGAGTCGATCCACGATGACCCAGATAGAATCATGTCCAGCTGACGTTCTTGGCAAACCTGTGATGAAATCCATTCCAATTTCTTCCCATTTCCATTCCGGAATTTGGAGAGGCTGTAACAGTCCTGCAGGTCTTTGATGTTCTGCCTTGACTCGCTGACATATGTCACAGAGTGCGACGAATTCAGCTATTTCTCTTCTCATACTAACCCACCAAAATTTTTCTTTAAGATCTTGGTACATCTTGGTACTCCCAGGGTGAATTGAATACTGGGTTTGATGGGCTTCCGTGAGTATTAACTCCTTTAACTCTTTGTTTTCCGGGATGCACAGTCTTTCTNGGCACTTCCTGCCATACAACGCCTCAAAAGGTGCCATCTGCAAACTAGCTTGGTAGCTGTTGTTGTAGGAGAACTCGGCATATGGTAAACTCTTGTCCCATGCTCCTCCAAAATCGAGCGCACAGGCTCTCAGCATATCCTCCAGTATCTGATTTACTCGCTCAGTCTGACCATCAGTTTGCGGATGGTAAGCCGTGCTAAAATTCAAACGGGTTCCCAATTCTTCTTGTAACTTCTGCCAGAACTTTGAGGTGAACTGACTCCCTCCATCCGATACGATCTTCTTAGGCACTCCGTGCAAACACATGATTCTTGCGAGGTAGAGTTCCGCTAGCTTCTCTCCAGAGTATGTAGTGTGCACAGGAATGAAATGAGCCACTTTCGTGAGTCGATCCACGATGACCCAAATAGAATCATGTCCAGACGACGTTCTTGGCAAACCGGTGATGAAATCCATTCCAATTTCTTCCCATTTCCATTCCGGAATTTGGAGAGGCTGTAACAGTCCTGCAGGCCTTTGATGTTCTGCCTTGACTCGCTGACAGACGTAACAGAGTGCAACGAATTCAGCTATTTCTCTTCTCATACTAACCCACCAAAATTTTTCTTTAAGATCCTGGTACATCTTGGTACTCCCAGGGTGAATTGAATACTGAGTTTGATGGGCTTCCATGAGTATTAACTCCTTTAACTCTTTGTCTTCTGGGACGTACAGTCTTTCTCCCATCCATATCGTTCCATGCTCGTGTTCGGAGAAATCTCGGGCCTTTCCGACCCTCATGTTCTTCTTGAGCTATGCTATCTCTGGATCTTTAGCTTGAGCTGCTCGGACTCGCTCCACGAGCGTGGGTCGTGCTTCTAAAGCGGACGCAAACCCATGTTCAACAATACCGAGGTTCAGCCGTTCAAAGTCTTGTTGCAACTGGCTGCTCATCTCTTCCATACTGGTGGAGTTACAGTAGCTCTTCCGGCTTAAAGCATCTGCCACGACGTTCGCTTTTCCGGGATGGTAGTGGATTCCCAGATCATAGTCTTTAATCAATTCCAACCATCTTCGCTGACGGAGATTTAAGTCCGGTTGGGTGAAGATATATTTCAAACTCTTGTGATCCGTATACACTTCACAACGGTTCCCAATAAGATAATGCCTCCAGATCTTTAGGGCATGTACCACTGCGGCTAATTCCAAGTCATGAGTGGGATAATTATTTTCATGTGGGCGCAACTGGCGTGAAGCATACGCGACCACTTTGCCTTCCTGCATCAGCACACATCCCAGCCCTTGGCGAGACGCGTCGCAGTAAACCTGAAAGTCTTTCGTCTGGTCTGGCAGAATTAAGACTGGTGCCGTTACCAACTTCTTCTTATGTTCCTCAAAACTTCTGTTGCATTCATCTGACCACTTCAATTTCTCATCCTTTTTCAACAACTGTGTCATTGGCTTGGCAATTTTGGAGTTCTCAATGAACCGACGGTAATAACCCGCGAGTCCTAGAAAACTCCTGATTTGTGAAACCGTGTGTGCAGGCTTCCACTTGGTAACTGACTCCACATTTGACGGATCCACTGCCACTCCTTGAGCTGTTATAATGTGACCCAAGAATTGCACTTCTTTTAGCCAAAAGTCACACTTGCTGAACTTGGCATACAGCTGACGCTCCTTCCATTTCTCGAGCGCTAAGCGAAGATGCTGCTCGTGTTCCTCCTTAGACTTGGGGTAGATGAGTATGCAATCGATAAAGACCAGAACAAACTTGTCCAAGAATTCCATAAACACCTTGTTCATCAGGTTCATGAAGAACGCTGGTGCGTTAGTGAGTCCAAAGGACATAACTGTGCACTCGAACAGTCCATACCGAGTGACAAAGGCAGTCTTCGGTATGTCCTCTTCTCGGATCCTCAACTGATGGTAGCCTGATCGCAGGTCTATCTTAGAGAACACTGTTGCTCCTTTTAGTTGATCAAACAAGTCATCGATCCTGGGCAACGGGTATTTGTTCT
Organism: Oryza officinalis; assembly: GCA_008326285.1. Lineage (NCBI taxonomy): Eukaryota > Viridiplantae > Streptophyta > Magnoliopsida > Poales > Poaceae > Oryza > Oryza officinalis. Next base: position 190,409 of record BDMV01000009.1, on the reverse strand, counting down.
TGATAGTGACATCATTAAGTGCGCGGTAATCGACGCACATCCTCTTGGTCTTGTCCTTCTTCTCCACAAAAATTACCGGAGCACCCCAAGGTGACGTGCTCGGGCGAATGTATCCCTTCTGTAACTGCTCGTCAACTTGCTTCTTGACTTCTGCCAACTCGTTGGCTCCCATTCTATAAGGTCTCTTGTGTATCGGAGCGGTTCCCGGTACTAAGTCGATCCGAAATTCGATCTCTCTTTTAGGTGGCATCGTCGTTAGATCGTCCGGAAAGACTTCAGGATACTCTTTTACAATTGGGATATCCTCCAACTTCTTAGGGATTTTCACCACTTCTCTGGTCTGCTCCTCGGTAGCAACCTGATTCAAACTTGTTACGGACTTATGTGGTGCCGGAGATCGGAAAGCAATCTTTTCTCCCTTGTCATTGGTTAGAGTGACGGTGCGTCTTGCACAATCGATCACTCCCCTATGTCTTGTCAGCCAATCCATCCCAAGAATGACATCTAGGCCTTTTGATTCAAGAAGGATAAGGTTGGCTAGAAATTGTGACCTTTGGATCTCTATGGTCACTGAGGGGCAGTAGTGAGCGGTATTCATGTTGTTACCAGGGGTATGAACCCACATAGGCACTTTAAGTTCCACTACTGATAACCCACGTGCCCCAGCAAAATGCTTGGAAATAAAGGAGTGTGTTGAACCAGAATCAAACAATACTGTAGCAGGAGTGGAGTTGACGGAAAACGTACCCAGTACGACGTCTGGTGCTGCCTGGGCTTCCTCAGCCGAGGCATGATTGACTCGTGCTTGCACAAATGGGGACCTGGCATGCTTGGGCTTCGGACACTTGTCGGCGAAATGTCTAGGCTCGCCGCAGTTGAAACACGTCAATGGTTTTCCTCCAGGGTCTCTCCTGGGTTGAGCCGGCTGAATCAGCGGTGCAGGTGCCATTGGAGGGCGTGGAGCTGGATTGCGATGGTGCTTTCCACCACTATTGTTAGGGCCACTGCTACTGCTGGAGTGGAAGTTCCCAGGGTTGTATGGCCGGTGCTGGCGAACGATCATGGTGGAAGGTCCACCCTACTGTCCGGGCACGAAGCGGGGCCTCTGACTGTTGCCTTGGTGTGCTTTGAATTGGGCCGCTTTTCTCTTGCGGTCCATCTTGTTGCGCTGGTCTTCTTGACGAATGGCCTTGTCAACTAGCTTCTCGAAGTCGGCATAGTCTCCCGAGATCAGCTGATTGGTTAGCTCGTCATCCAGGCCTGACAGGAACTTGTCCTGTCGCTCGGCATCTGTGCGCACGTCTTCTGGGGCATAGCGTGCGAGCCGGTTGAACTCATGCAAGTATTCTGTCACGGTCCTGTTGCCCTGGTGGAGCACACGGAACTCCCTTTTCTTCTGCGCAACTATCCCGTCGGGAACCTGCGCTTTCCTGAAGCTGCGACAGAATTCTGCCCATGTAACTTCCGTTCCGGCTGGGCGGGTGACCAAGTAATTGTCCCACCAAGCGGAAGCGGGACCATGCAGTTGGTGTGTGGCGAAAGCTACTTTCTCCTGGTCGTTGCACTGCAGGAGATCCAGTTTCTTCTCGATGGCATGGAGCCAGTCATTCGCCTCCATGGGGTTGGTGGTGCTTGAGAAGGTATGCGGTCTCACGCGAAGAAACTCTGGCAGCTTCGACTGGGGTGGTGGAGGAGCATTCTGCTGGTGGTGCTGCTGTTGCTGCTGTTGCATGTGATGCATCATCTGCTGCTGCATCTGTTGGTGCTGCTGCTGCATCTGCTGCATCATGGCAGTCATCATTTGGGTCTGAGCTGCCAACACTTGCGTGATCGTCGGGTTTTCCGGTGGTGGTGGTGGTGGTGCATTGCTGGTGGAACCATTGACATGAGCCCTTCCTGCGGGCTCCTCGTTGCCGCTGGTGTTGCCGCTGGTTCTGGTGTTCACCATCTGAAGTAGGCCGAACCAGAATAGAAGAGAAGAAAAACAGGCTGCTTAAGAATTAAACTTTATTTCATTAAAATTAACTGCAATTGTTCTGATCTGAATTAAAAACACTAAAAAGATCAAGCAACATCCTTAATGGGGCAGCCATACCAACACATGACATGGACCTCCGACTAACCCACAAACAAACAGACCTAACACACAGCAACTAGCAGGAAAACAAACTAAGCAAAAGGGTAAAAACTAAGGGTGACGGCTCTAAAACTCCGAACGGCTCCTACGGTCGGTGGAGTCGAAGTCGCCCTCCTGGTCATCGCCCTCATCCTCTGAGCGGCTCCTGGAGTCCAACATGTAGGTGTCTCTGCAGGTAGGCTCGGAACTGCTGCCTCTGCCGTTGCTGCCACTGGGAGTAGCAGACAACCAACCTCCGCTGCCACTACCTCCCTGGTAGGCCAAGGCTGGAACGAAGGTAAGGAAAGGTGACGAGGATGGAGCTAGAGCTGCTGTGGGCGGTGGGTGCCTGGGCGCCAGCTGCATGCGGACGGGAGCGGTGGTAGTCTTCCTGACGGTCGTGCGGATCCGCGATCCACCGGGTGCTGGCAGTCCCCTCAAGGTGGCGTTCTCTCTCTTGAGGCGTGCCACCTCGTCCTGTAGGTCCACAATCTGTCCCAGCTTCTGGTCATTCAGGGCCTTCGCAGCCCTGTGGAGGTCAGCGTGCATCCTATCCAAACCCTTCATCACCGTACTCATGTGACCGAAGGTGGTGTCGTTCTCCTCCGCGGCTGACTGGTAGGTGCTGCTGTTGGAAGAACTGCCACGGTGTGGGTGGTAGCGGTATGCTGAGCTGTGGAGAGAGTGGTCGTGCAGCTCTCGCATCCTGGCCATCATTAGGTAGGCCGCCTCTTGACAGGCGTGCTCGTCAGTTCCTCCCGAAGCTGTGACCACCATGTTGGGGAGATTGGTGCCCACGAAACCATGTACCTCCAAGCGGACTCGGTGTGGCAACTCTCCCGTGAGGGCAGCAGTGTGGTGTACTCTGGGGCTTCTTGGATATCCAACTGCCAGGGCCATGCGGGCCAACTCTGCCACGAAACCTTCCATGTTCTGACCGTGGTGCGTCGGGGGATGGCCTGCCATCTATAGAAGACAAAGGGGTGGGAATCAATGCATGCTCAAATCCAAATTAAAATAAACAGCAAAAGACTAGAATAAAAGACACAATAAAGCTGGAATTTTTATGCATAAACTATTTTTGCATGAATACCAATAAAGACACTATCGACTCTAAGCAATAAAATAGCATGAGAAAATAAACATAATAATAGCGGTATTTGGAACAACAATAATATTAGTGACATAAATAAATTTTGCAACCCATAAATCCTATTCCAGACCTAATGCAGCTTTCCCCCAATAATTTCCCAACCAACTGTCGAATAAAGTTCCGATAAACCGAAGCCGATTTACCCCAAAAATTTTCAATACTCTACACCGACGTAAAATTTTTAACAAACGACCCCAAAATTTTTTTTTTAAAACCGGGGAAACCAATCTTTGAAACAACTCCAAATGCGGAAAGGCATATGCATATGAAAGAGTTTCAGAGGGCTCTTAGGGTTTCCAGTTGGCTTGTCCTACGGTCAAGGTCGGCTCTGATACCAACTTGTCACGCCCGGAAATTCATACCAGAATTTCCGAAACTGAATGTGTATTAAAACCCCTGTCCAGGACCAGCCAGGGTACACAGACGACAATGTTGACATACAGATCCACGTCTTACAAACAGAATAAAAGTCTTACAGAAATGCAGCGGAAAAACGAAAAGACAAACTAAACTAGAACGGGACTCTTGCAGCGGGCTGGCACCATTCCACAGGCATCCTCGACGGCGGACGAAACCTACTCCTCTGAGAACCTCCATCGACGCATACTCCTCTTCTGGTGTGGGGAAAAATTAAGCAAGGCTGAGTACTACCCACGGTACTCAACAAGTCATGCCGGAAAAGGAGGCATGATGCAAGATATTCCAAAGGAAGGCAGGGGTTTATTTGCATAAAGTAAGCATTTAAAAACAGTAGTTGAAAGCAGTAGTAAAACGTTGAATTAATTGAACAATATTAAACCATCACTGTCCAACGCTATATCCACGTTGCGACAGGCCCAAACCATCCACCTGAACTAAACCAGTTCCAATAATTCCAGTTATTAAGAAAGTGAGACTAATCACGGTGAATCTGGTTGATCGCCCATAACCGCGGGCACGGCTATTCGAATAGTTCTACTCTGATCAGAGGTGTACATCTGTACCCACAAGACACAGCCTCAACATCATGTCAACCATGCGTCGCGATACTGGAAAGTACCCGAATAGAGACTGTGACAGGACCCTTCGCATAACCCCCTCTAACCAGCCGTACCACACCACAGGTTTCGCCCCCACCTTTATGTCCAAGGTAGGCAGCCCCCTCTCGTGCCACGGTGAATCCGGCAGCCGATCAACGGGTATGTCCCCCGCCGACCCAACTCCATCACGCCCACCCTTTCTGGTACGTCAGCCAGAGACAGCTACACTACAAGTCCAGCCGTTGCCCACGCTGGCTTGTGGTACGCACGGTATTTCTTCCAGGGTTTCCCGCGAACCGGTCCTTAATTGCCATGGGTGCTTCCATCAAAACCATGCACCCACAGCCCACCATTAGCATATTTTAGTTAAATATTATTACCATGGTGGCTCCTAAACCAAAGTGTCACCATAGGGACTACATTAATTAATTATTCAAGGTGATCCCCTTTAGTGAGCTAGGTTAGCTAAGCATGGCTAAGCACTCCTAAAATCAGCGAACAATGAATTAATTACCCAAGCTATCAAAGATACAAGATAATCAATATAATTGGCTGAGCACCATAGGTATAATCCCACATGAAATGACATTGCGAAATAATGCAGTGTTTACGGAAAAATAAGACATTTGTAAATATAGGTACAATATGATCAATGTGAAGCATGACTTGCCTTGCTCCTGAGCTGAGGCTACCTCTGCGACGATCTCGAAATAAACGGGCGCGTCGGAGGTTTCGGAATCTACGCGACAAACAAAGCAAACAACAATACACGCTATAAGTCTACTGAAACAAAGCACAAAAGTATTTTTAATGGATTCTCTGCATTTTTATGAATTTAATGAAATTTGAATGGACTTAAACGGAGCTCGGATGAATTAGTTATGAATTTTTGAAGTTATCTGTGTTTTTACTAAAACAGAAAAATCCTTAATTAATTTATTGCGCAATTAATCCCAGGGCTGGCGTCAGCGGCGGCGGCGGCCGGTCCACCGTGGACTCGGTCCACGGGACCGTGGCGGCGGCGGTGCACCACGTGGCGCACACGTGGCGCCGACGCGGCAGCCACGGGGCAGCCACGTGGGCGGCCACGCGGGACGGAGGGGGACGGCCGAGATCGGCCCAAGTGGCCGATCTAACGGCTGAGGCGCACGGGAGGCGGGCGGCCAGGGCGGCACGGCCCCGAGCTTGGCCAACACGGCCATGGCGCGCGGCGGAGGCCGGCGGCCGGCCAGCGCAGCGATCGGCGGCGCAAGGGCGCCTGGAAGGGGACGGCGTGGCCGGGTAAAAAGAGATGAAGGGGAGAAGGGGAAAGCTTTCGCACCAGGCTCGGCCGGAGAGGAAGACGACGATGGCGAGGGCGGCGTCCGGTGGCGGAATGGCGGTGCGGAGGCACGGCCGAGGGGCGGAGGCGGACGGCGAGCGTGACGGCGGCGTCGGCGTGGCTTGGCGAGGCGGGGAAAGGCGCGCAGCGACGGCCGAAGGTGGTGGAAGGCGGCGGCGCTAGTGTTCAACGGCGCGGCGGCGCTAGGGGGCTCGGGAGCGACGGCGAAAATGGGAAAAAAGGGAGAGGAGGACGCGGGGATGGTTTAAATGGGCTCGGGGAGGAGAGATCGGGCCGAGTGGGCGGGAATTTCTCGTCGGAGTGGGGAGAGAGAGAGGAGAGAGAGAGGCGGCCGGGGAAAAACCAATCCCGCCCCTCTCACGCGGCGGCTGCGGGCGGAGTGGATGCGGGTGAGGCGCGGCGTGGGCGCGCACGTGCGCGGAGCACGCGGGGCGCGAGGGAGTGGCCGGAAGCGACGGTCGGCCGTTACGGGCGCGGGCGACCGGAGGAAGGGGATGACCCCGACAGGTGGGGCCCACCTGTCGGTGGTCCGGGCCGGAGGAGGCCGAACGGGGAGGCGCTAGCGGGCCTCGGCCTGCGGCCGGCCCAAGAGAGGGAGAGAGCGCAGGAGGAAGGTTGCCGGCTGGGCCGGCCCAGCAGGAGGGGAAGGGGCGCGCGGCGCGCGCGCTGGGCTGGGCCGACAGCCCAAGAAGGAAGAAGAAGAGGAAAAAGAAAAAGAAAAAGGAAAGGAAATTTCCTGGGATTAATTAAAATCCGAATTTGATTTTAATTGGTTTAAAAATATTTCCAGGGCTCTGAAAATTCCAGTAAAAATCCTGTTAATGTATTTTGACATGGGGAACTCAAGAAAAATTCCACCTTGCCATTTCCACTTCTTTAATGCATTAATTAATTGGATTTTTCTCCAGATTAATTAAACAATTTCTCCGATAAATTATTAAATTGAATTTTTACGCTTTGGGAGAACTTCAGGGTGTGACATAACCCATCGTGTTTGGCACTTGATCGCTACCCCTAGTTTCTTATTGCCGAAATCAAGTTTCGACATCAAGACCATTCAAAAAATGGTGAGAAACCTCATATTGTGTGTAATTTGTGTCATAAGCAGAATCAACAGATCTAAGATCACTCAGAATCTTATTAAATCTACCATGATAATCATCCAAAGCTTCTCCAGGTTTCATCTCAAATTTTATGTATTCCTTTTTGAAAAGATTTCGATGAAGTTCTTTAATGTTAGTAGTTCCTTGATGAAAGTTTCTCAAGGCATTCCAAATCTCATGGGCGGTTTTAAGATGTGACTGTTGATGCAAAAAACACACACTGGCCTGGGAGATCTGCTTAGCTCCAGTGCAGGTCCAAATCTTGGTGAGATGCGGGCGTGCCAGTCAGTTTGATCCTACAATTGACAAGATATACAAATAGCAGATCAGAGAACCGATCGGCCAACATAGCCGATGTAGTAATTCCAGCCGATCCTGATGACAACATATACAAACGACAGATAAAACAATCGATCGGCCAACATAGCCGATATAGTACTTCCAGTCGATCCTGACAACAGCCGATAGCGATAGGGTTTTGAGCTATCGGCTATGTGTTCAATGTAGATTCTGACACTTGACAAAGAGACAATCGGCTGATGATAATATGCATTAGATCGGCAATGACTTGATAAAGTGAAACGAAAGTTAGACATACTCGATCGGCTGTAGATATCAATGATACATAATCTAAATCTCAAAATATATTTAAACCAAGTGATTGGGATAGATCGGACAGGGCGCCGAGACAGTATAAATCACTTATGTCTAAAAACATCTCAAGAGAGAGATTATATATATTCATAGCATAGCCGATGAAGTGAATCTAACATAGATCCAATGCCATAAAATCCACAAGATTAGATTAAACAGTGAAACCTTTGTTGTCATCGGCTAAATTCAACTTATATGCAATCCTTATAAGCCGATGCAATGTCACACCCTGAGGTTCTCCCAAATCGTAAAAATTAAATTTAATAATTTATCTGAGAAATTGTTGAATTAAATCTGGAGAAAAACCCAATTAAATAATGCATTAAAGAAGTGAAAATGGCAAGGTGGAATTTTTCCTGAGTTCCCCATGTCAAAATACATTAACAGGATTTTTAGTGGAATTTTCAGAGCCCTAAAAATAATTCTAACTAATTAAAAACCCTCAAGCGCAATAAATAAATCCCTGGGAAAAATTCCTTTTCTTTTTCCTTTTCTTTTTCTTTTTCCTCTTCTCGGGCCGTCGGCCCATTTTCCCCTCCGGCCCAAGCCGAGCCGCGCGCTCCTCTTTCCCCTCCCGGACCGGCCCAGCCGGCCCAGGCCTCTCCCCCTCCCGGCCCCGGGCCGCCTCTTTTCCCCCCCGGCCCAAGGCGCCGCGCCTCCCCGCGCCTCTCCTCCTTCCCGGGCCGGCCCGAGGCCGCGGCCCGAGCCGCCCGGAAGTCCGCCGCGCCTCCCTCGCGCCGCGCCCGCTGACGCGTGGGCCCGCGGCCGAGTCCGCCTCCGCCACGGCCGGCGCCGCCGCCCGCGCCGCCGCGTTTCGCGGGGAGTCCGCAACCGCCGCCGCCCGTGCCCTAGCCGGCCTCCTCCCCTATTTATTTCCCCCCCCGAGGCCGCCGCCCCTCGTTTCCCCGCGCCGCCGCCGCCCTAACCCTAGCCGTGCGCCGCCGTCGCCGAAGCCGCGCCGCCGCCTTTTTCCCGCCGTCGGTAAGCGCCGCCGCCGCCCCTTTTTCCCCTCTCCGTCGCCGCCGTGCGCCTTCGGGCCACCGCCGTGCACGCCGCCGCTGCCGCGCGCACCCGCCGCTGCCCCGCCGCCTCCCGTGCGCCGCCGCCGCGAGCCGCCGCCGCGAGCCGCCGCCCCGCCGCCGCCCGCGCCGCTCGGCCCCAAACCCTAGCCGCCGCCGCGCGCCTCAGCCGTCGGATCGGCCACTCGGGCCGATCCCGACCGTCCGCTCCCCGCCCCGCGTGGCCGCCACGTGGCTGCCGCGTCGGCGCCACGTGCGTGCCACGTGGCCGCCACGTCGCCGCTCGCCGCCGCTGCCGCGGCTGACGTCAGCCCTAGCCCGGCTGACGTCAGCCCTAATCGCCGCCGCGGCTGACGTCAGCCCTAGCTCGGCTGACGTCGCCGCTGACGTCACCCTACGGGTTTATTGCGCAATAATTAATTAAGGATTTTTCTGTTTTAGTAAAAACACAGATAACTTCAAAAATTCATAACTAATTCATCCGGACTCCGTTTTAGTCCGTTCAAGTCTCAGAAAATTCATAAAAATGCAGAGAATCCATTAAAAATAGTTTTGTTCTTTGTTTCAGTAGACTTATAGCATGTATTGTTGTTTGCTTTGTTTGTCGTGTAGATTCCGGTAATTCCGATTCTCCGGTTTACTTCGAAGTCGTTGCCGAAGTCGACCCAGCGCAAGAGCAAGGCAAGTCATACTTATTCATTTGATCATGTTGTACCTAAATTGCGAAACAGTCTTATTTTTCTCTAAATACTGCATTGTTTTATAATGTCATTTATGGGATAGTTTACCTATTGTACTCAGCCTTATATTGCAATTACCTTATTCCTTTGATAGCTTGGGAAATAATTTGAATAGTTGCTATAATAGAACTTGCTTAGCCCTGCTTAGAAACATTAGCTCACAATTGGGTTATTTAAAGCTTCATTAATACTTAATGATGGTTATTTCATGTTGGCTCGCGATGGTTAATCGTGGGTGATTTAATTAAATGTTTCAACTAAAATATTGATTAATGGTGGGTTGTGAGCACATGGTTTTGATGGTCGTGCTCATGACAATTAAGGACCGGTTCGCGGGAAACCCTGGAAGAATTACCGTACTTTCCACAAGCCAGCGTGGGTAATGGCTGGATTCGGAGTATAGCTTTTTCCTAGCCGACGTTCCCCGGAAAGGGTGGGCGTGATGGAGTTGAGTCGGCCGGGGATATACCGGTTGCTTGGCTGCCGGATTCACCAAGGCACGAGAGGGGGCTGCCCGTTGCCGGGAAGCGGAGCGGGGGCGAAACCTGAGGTGTGGTGCGATTGGTTAGGAAGGGTTATGCGAAGGGTCCTGTCACAGCTCCTTTTCCAGTGTACCGTGGTGGTATGTTGGCGCACAGTAATGTGTTGTAGGACTGTGTCTTGTGGGTACAGTTGTACACCTCTGATCAGAGTAAAACTATTCGAATAGCCGTGCCCGCGGTTATGGGCGATCAACCAGATTCACCGTGATTAGTTGAACTCTTAAATAATTTGACTTAATGGAAATGGTTTAGTTCAGGTGGATGGTTGGGCCTGTCGCAACGTGGTGTAGCGTTGGACAGTGATGGTTTAATTATGACTAATTAATTCAACTGTTTTACTGTTTTCAACTATTGTTTTTAAATGCGTATTTTATGCAAAATAACCATTGCAGCTCTCCTTTGTTATTACTTGCATCATTATTTTCCTTTCCGGTATGACTTGTTGAGTACAGTGGGTAGTACTCAGTCTTGCTTTATTTTTCCCCACACCAGAGTTGGAGGTTGTTTCAGAGGAAGACTTTTCAGAAGAGTAGGCTTGTTGCTACCGTCGAGGAATGCCTGTGGTTTGGAGTCGCTACGTTGCGAGTGTTTAGTTTATTAGATTAGTTGTTTCCTTTTTCCGCTGCAGTTTTGTAAGAGATTTTTATTGTTTTGTAAGACGTGGATCTGTATGGCAACTTTGTCATTTGTGTACCCTGGCTGGTCCTGGACAGGGATTTTAATACACAATTTGCTTTGGAAATTCTGGTAGTGAATTTCTGGGCGTGACAAGTTGGTATCAGAGCCGACCTTGACCGTAGGACAAGCCAACTGGAAACCTTAAGAGCCCTCTAAAATTTTTCATGTGCATTTTCCCTTAAATTTTAAATTGTTTTGGGAAAAGTCCGGGAACTGTGGTCTTTGGGTTTTTTAAAAAAAAAAGAGGTTCCTTGCATCAAAATTTTCTTTTTGAGCATATGTTGAGTCCCGTTCCTTTGCCCTCTGTAGATGGCAGGTCATCCCCCGACGCACCGTGGTCAGAACATGGAAGGCTTCGTGGCAGAGCTTGCCCGTATGACTTTGGTTGTAGGTTACCTTGAAGCGCCGGAGTACACCACGATCGAGCCTCTCAGTGGCGAGTTCCCGTTCCGAGTTCGTTTGGAAGTACATGGCTTCGTGGGCACCAATCTTCCCAATATGGTGGTCACCGCTTCAGGAGGATCTGACGAGCACGCCTGTCAGGAGGCGGCTTACTTGATGATGGCCAGGATGCGAGAACTACACGACTACGCTCTCCACAACTCGGCGTACCGTTATCATCCTCGTCGCGGTAGCTCTTCTACCAGCAGCACCTACCGATCTGCAGCGGAGGAGAACGACACTACCTTCGGACGGATGGTCACAGTGATGAAGGGTCTGGACAAGATGCACGCCGATCTCCACAAGGCATCCAAGGCTCTTAATGACCAGAAGTTGATCAAGATTGCCCGCTTGGAGGATGAAGTCGCGCGACTCAAGGCCGATAATGCTAGGTTGCGAGGACACCCAGCGTCAGGAGGACTCAGGATTCGCACCATGCCAAGGAAGAGGACCACTGCTCCTGTACGTATCCAGCTTGCGCCAAGGAATTCACCACCCGCTCCAACGCCAGTTCCGCCGCCGCCACCAGGGTTCGCCATCACCTTCGCCCCGGCGTCTGCGTACCAGGGTCCAGCCAGTGGTAGCGGAGGTTGGTTGCACGCCACACCCAGTGGTAGCAACGGCAGTGGTTCAAGTTCAGAGCCAACAAGTGGAGACACTGCCATGGCGGATTCCGGAAACCGTTCTGAGCATTAGGCTCGTTACCCTTAGTTTTTCGTTTTTCTTAGTTTGATTGCTTGTTAGATGCTGTGTGTTAGGTTTGTTGTTCTGGGGTTTAGCCGATGGTCGATACCATGTGCCTATGGTATGGCTATCTTATTAAGGATTTTTGCGTGCTGTTTTGGAAGTGTTTTAAGTTAGATCACAACAATTACAGTTAAATTAATAATATATTAAAGCTTTGTTCTGAGCAATCTGTTTTCTTTCTTGTCCATTTCTTTCTGCTGGTTTTTCTCCTTCAGATGGTCAACACCAGGACAAGTGGTAACAACAACGGACAAGAGGGATCCCAGACTAATGGAACCAACACCAACGCTCCTCCTCCACCACCGGATAATCCCACTCTTGCTCAAGTGCTAGCTAGCCAGACGCAGATGATGGCGGCTATGATGCAGCAAATGCAGCAGCAGCATCAACAAATGCAACAGCAAATGTTGCAACAGATGCAACAACAAGCTCAACAGCAGCAGCAGCAGGCCCAACAGAATCAACCACCACCCCAATCCAAGTTGCCAGAGTTTCTTCGTGTCAGACCGCCGGTTTTCTCAAGTACTACTAATCCCATGGAAGCGAATGATTGGCTTCATGTTATTGAGAAGAAGCTTAATCTACTCCAGTGCAATGATCAAGAGAAGGTCGCTTTCGCTACCCATCAATTGCAGGGTCCCGCTTCGGCTTGGTGGGATAACTATTTGGTTACCCGTCCACCCGGAACGGAGGTCACTTGGGCGGAGTTTTGCCGCAGTTTCAGGAAAGCCCAAATTCCTGACGGCATAGTAGCCCAGAAGAAGAGGGAGTTTAGAGCGCTCCACCAAGGTAGTAGAACAGTGACGGAGTACCTTCATGAGTTTAACCGTCTCGCACGTTACGCTCCGGAGGATGTGCGCACTGATGCGGAAAGGCAGGAAAAGTTTCTTTCCGGCCTGGATGATGAATTGACCAACCAGCTAATCTCAGGGGATTATGCTGATTTCGAGAAGTTAGTTGATAAGGCGATCCGTCAAGAGGATCAACGCAACAGGATGGATCGGAAGAGGAAAGCAGTTCAGTTCAGGACGCAGCAGGGAAGTCAACAGAAGCCCCGGTTCACCGCCGGACAGCAGGGTGGACCTACTACAATGATTGTTCGTCAACATCGACCTTACCAGCCTGGTAATTTCAACAACAACAATTCCGGCAACCGCAACAACAACGGGGGACAGCCCAACCGCAACCCGGTTCCGCGCCCGCCAACGGCCGCAGCTCAGCCAGCTCCATCGACTCAACCCAGGAAGGAGTCCGGCGGAAAATCATTTGTCTGCTTCAACTGCAACGAGCCCGGACACTTCGCCGACAAGTGCCCGAAGCCAAGGCGTGCAGGACCCAAGTTTGTTCATGCCCGTGTCAACCATGCGTCAGCAGAAGAGGCACAGGCTGCACCAGAAGTGGTATTGGGTACGTTTCCTGTCAATTCAGTTCCAGCTATCACTCTTTTTGATTCTGGTGCTACACATTCCTTTTTATCAAAGCGTTTTGCTGGGACATATGGGTTGTCAGTAGTGAAACTTAGAACACCTATGTGGGTTCACACTCCTGGGAATGAGATGACCACAGCCCACTATTGCCCCTCTGTGGAAATAGAAATCCAGGGTTCTAAATTTCTAGCCAATCTTATCCTTCTTGAGTCCAAGGACCTAGATGTCATTCTTGGGATGGATTGGTTAACAAGGCACAAGGGAGTTATCGATTGCGCTAGTCGCACTATCACTCTGGTTAATGAGAAAGGAGAAGTCGTGAAATTCCAGTCGCCGACACCCCCGAAGCAGAGAGTGTGCTTGAACCAAGTAGATGGGATGAAACAGATCGCAGAAGAAGGGAAAGATATTAAGAAGTTGGAGGATATTCCTATTGCTAGAGAGTACCCTGAAGTCTTTCCGGATGACATAACCACAATGCCACCAAAGAGAGAAATTGAATTTCGGATTGATTTAGTACCGGGAACTGCCCCGATACACAAGAGACCCTATAGGATGGGAGCCAATGAACTGGCGGAAGTCAAGAAGCAAGTTGATGAGCAGTTGCAGAAAGGATATATTCGCCCGAGTACGTCACCTTGGAGTGCTCCGGTGATCTTTGTGGAGAAGAAAGATAAGACCAAGAGGATGTGCGTCGACTATCGCGCCCTCAATGAGGTGACTGTCAAGAACAAATACCCGTTACCTCGGATTGATGATTTGTTTGATCAGCTAAAGGGAGCAACATGGTTCTCCAAGATAGACCTGCGATCAGGCTACCATCAATTGAGGATTAGAGAGGAGGACATTCCGAAGACGGCATTCACTACTCGTTATGGGTTGTTTGAGTGCACAGTCATGTCTTTTGGACTTACCAATGCACCGGCCTTTTTCATGAACTTGATGAATAAGGTGTTCATGGAATTTCTGGATAAGTTCGTCGTGGTTTTTATCGATGATATACTTGTTTACTCTAAGTCCAAGGAGGATCATGAGCAACATCTTCGCCTCGTACTTGAGAAATTAAAGGAACACCAGTTGTATGCCAAGTTTAGCAAGTGTGACTTTTGGCTCGAGGAGGTACAGTTCCTAGGCCACATCATCACAGCTCAAGGAGTGGCAGTAGACCCGTCGAATGTGGAGTCGGTTACCAAGTGGAAGCCTCCGCGCACGGTTTCGCAGATTAGGAGTTTTCTTGGACTTGCGGGTTACTACCGTCGGTTCATTGAGAATTTCTCCAAGATTGCCAAGCCAATGACACAGTTGCTGAAAAAGGATGAGAAGTTCAAGTGGTCAGCAGAATGCGACAGAAGTTTTGAGGAACTTAAGAAGAAGTTGGTAACGGCACCAGTCTTAATTCTGCCAGATCAGACTAAAGATTTTCAGGTTTATTGCGATGCGTCTCGCCAAGGGCTAGGATGTGTATTGATGCAAGAAGGCAGAGTGGTTGCATACGCTTCGCGTCAACTGCGCCCACATGAGAATAATTACCCCACTCATGATTTGGAATTAGCAGCAGTGGTACATGCCCTAAAGATCTGGAGACATTATCTTATTGGGAACCGTTGTGAGGTGTATACGGATCACAAGAGTTTGAAGTATATCTTCACCCAACCGGACTTAAATCTCCGTCAGCGAAGATGGTTGGAATTGATTAAAGACTATGATCTGGGAATCCACTACCATCCCGGTAAAGCTAATGTCGTGGCAGATGCTTTAAGCCGGAAGAGCTACTGTAACTCCACAAGTATGGAAGAGATGAGCAGCCAGTTGCAGCGAGACTTCGAACGGCTGAACCTCGGTATTGTTGAACATGGGTTCGCGTCCGCTCTAGAAGCACGACCAACGCTCGTGGAGCAGGTCCGAGCAGCTCAAGCTAAAGATCCGGAGATAGCAGAGCTCAAGAAAAACATGAGGGTTGGAAAGGCCCGAGATTTCTCCGAAGATGAGCATGGCACGATATGGATGGGAGAAAGACTGTGCGTCCCAGAAGACAAAGAGTTAAAGGAGTTAATACTCACGGAAGCCCATCAAACTCAGTATTCAATTCATCCTGGCAGTACCAAGATGTACCAAGACCTTAAAGAGAAGTTCTGGTGGGTTAGCATGAGAAGAGAAATAGCTGAATTCGTCGCACTCTGTGACGTGTGCCAGCGAGTCAAGGCAGAGCATCAAAGGCCTGCAGGACTGTTACAGCCTCTCCAAATTCCGGAATGGAAATGGGAAGAAATTGGAATGGATTTCATCACAGGTTTGCCAAGAACGTCGTCTGGACATGATTCTATCTGGGTCATCGTGGATCGACTCACGAAGGTGGCTCATTTCATTCCTGTGCATACTACCTACTCTGGAAAGAAGCTAGCAGAACTCTACCTCGCAAGAATCATGTGTTTACACGGAGTGCCTAAGAAGATCGTATCGGATCGAGGAAGCCAGTTCACCTCAAAGTTCTGGCAGAAATTACAAGAAGAATTGGGAACCCGTTTGAACTTTAGCACGGCTTACCATCCGCAAACTGATGGCCAGACTGAGCGAGTGAACCAGATACTTGAGGATATGCTCAGAGCCTGTGCGCTTGATTTTGGAGGAGCATGGGATAAGAGTTTGCCATATGCCGAGTTCTCCTACAACAACAGTTATCAAGCCAGCTTGCAGATGGCACCATTTGAGGCGTTGTATGGCAGAAAGTGCCGTACCCCGCTCTTTTGGGATCAGACCGGAGAACGACAACTATTTGGGACTGAAGTCTTGAGTGATGCGGAAGAAAAGGTCAGAACCGTCAGAGAAAGGTTGAGAATTGCGCAGTCTCGACAGAAAAGCTATGCCGACAATCGTCGAAGGGAGTTAACTTTCGAAATAGGGGACTTTGTGTACCTTCGTGTCACACCGCTTCGAGGAGTACACCGCTTTCAAACTAAAGGCAAATTGGCACCACGCTTTGTGGGACCATACAAGATCTGCGAGCGTCGAGGAGAAGTCGCTTACCAGCTTGAGCTTCCACCCAACATGGCCGGTATTCACGATGTGTTTCACGTCTCGCAATTGAAGAAATGCTTGAGAGTACCGGAAGAACAGGCCAGTCCCGATCAAATTGAGATTCAAGAGGACTTAACTTATGTGGAGAAGCCGATTCGTATTCTCGAAACCAGCGAGAGGAGGACCAGAAACAAGGTTACCAGGTTCTGCAGAGTTCAGTGGAGCCATCATTCCGAGGAAGAAGCTACGTGGGAAAGAGAGGATGAATTGAAGGCTGCCCATCCGCACCTCTTCGCCAGCACCTCCGAATCTCGGGGTCGAGATTCCGTTTAAGGGGGGTAGGTTTGTCACACCCTGAGGTTCTCCCAAATCGTAAAAATTAAATGTAATAATTTATCTGAGAAATTGTTGAATTAAATCTGGAGAAAAACCCAATTAAATAATGCTTTAAAGAAGTGGAAATGGCAAGGTGGAATTTTTCTTGAGTTCCCCATGTCAAAATACATTAACAGGATTTTTAGTGGAATTTTCAGAGCCCTAAAAATAATTTTAACTAATTAAAAACCCTCAAGCGCAATAAATAAATCCCTGGGAATCCTTTTTCCTTTTCTTTTTCCTTTTCTTTTTCTTTTTCCTCTTCTCGGGCCGTCGGCCCTTTTTCCCTCGGCCCAAGCCGAGCGCCGCCCCGCGCGCCGCTCTCCTTCCCTCCCGGACTGGCCCAGCCGGCCCAGGCCTCTCCCCCTCCCGGCCCCGGGCCGCCTTTTTCCCTCCCCGGCCCAAGGCCGCCGCGCCTCCCCGCGCCTCTCCTCCTTCCCGGGCCGGCCCGAGGCCACGGCCCGAGCCGCCCGGAAGTCCGCCGCGCCTCCCTCGCGCCGCGACCGCTGACGCGTGGGCCCGCGGCCGAGTCCGCCTCCGCCACGGCCGGCCGCCGCGCCGCCCGCGCCGCCGCGTTTCCCGGCGGGACTCCCGCCGCGCGCCCTATTTTTTTTTTCCCCCCCCCGAGGCCGCCGCCCCTCGTTTTCCCCGCGCCGCCGCCGCCCTAACCCTAGCCGTGCGCCGCCGTCGCCGAAGCCGCGCCGCCGCCTTTTTCCCGCCGTCGGTAAGCGCCGCCGCCGCCCCTTTTTCCCCTCTCCGTCGCCGCCGTGCGCCTTCGGGCCACCGCCGTGCACGCCGCCGCTGCCGCGCGCACCCGCCGCTGCCCCGCCGCCTCCCGTGCGCCGCCGCCGCGAGCCGCCGCCCCGCCGCCGCCCGCGCCGCTCGGCCCCAAACCCTAGCCGCCGCCGCGCGCCTCAGCCGTCGGATCGGCCACTCGGGCCGATCCCGACCGTCCGCTCCCCGCCCCGCGTGGCCGCCACGTGGCTGCCGCGTCGGCGCCACGTGCGTGCCACGTGGCCGCCACGTCGCCGCTCGCCGCCGCTGCCGCGGCTGACGTCAGCCCTAGCCCGGCTGACGTCAGCCCTAATCGCCGCCGCGGCTGACGTCAGCCCTAGCTCGGCTGACGTCGCCGCTGACGTCACCCTAAGGGTTTATTGCGCAATAATTAATTAAGGATTTTTCTGTTTTAGTAAAAACACAGATAACTTCAAAAATTCATAACTAATTCATCCGGACTCCGTTTTAGTCCGTTCAAGTCTCAGAAAATTCATAAAAATGCAGAGAATCCATTAAAAATAGTTTTATTCTTTGTTTCAGTAGACTTATAGCATGTATTGTTGTTTGCTTTGTTTGTCGTGTAGATTCCGGTAATTCCGATTCTCCGGTTTACTTCGAAGTCGTTGCCGAAGTCGACCCAGCGCAAGAGCAAGGCAAGTCATACTTATTCATTTGATCATGTTGTACCTAAATTGCGAAACAGTCTTATTTTTCTCTAAATACTGCATTGTTTTATAATGTCATCTATGGGATAATTTACCTATTGTACTCAGCCTTATATTGCAATTACCCTATTCCTTTGATAGCTTGGGAAATAATTTGAATACTTGCTATAATAGAACTTGCTTAGCCCTGCTTAGAAACATTAGCTCACAATTGGGTTATTTAAAGCTTCATTAATACTTAATGATGGTTATTTCATGTTGGCTCGCGATGGTTAATCGTGGGTGATTTAATTAAATGTTTCAACTAAAATATTGATTAATGGTGGGTTGTGAGCACATGGTTTTGATGGTCGTGCTCATGACAATTAAGGACCGGTTCGCGGGAAACCCTGGAAGAATTACCGTACTTTCCACAAGCCAGCGTGGGTAATGGCTGGATTCGGAGTATAGCTTTTTCCTAGCCGACGTTCCCCGGAAAGGGTGGGCGTGATGGAGTTGAGTCGGCCGGGGATATACCGGTTGCTTGGCTGCCGGATTCACCAAGGCACGAGAGGGGGCTGCCCGTTGCCGGGAAGCGGAGCGGGGGCGAAACCTGAGGTGTGGTGCGATTGGTTAGGAAGGGTTATGCGAAGGGTCCTGTCACAGCTCCTTTTCCAGTGTACCGTGGTGGTATGTTGGCGCACAGTAATGTGTTGTAGGACTGTGTCTTGTGGGTACAGTTGTACACCTCTGATCAGAGTAAAACTATTCGAATAGCCGTGCCCGCGGTTATGGGCGATCAACCAGATTCACCGTGATTAGTTGAACTCTTAAATAATTTGACTTAATGGAAATGGTTTAGTTCAGGTGGATGGTTGGGCCTGTCGCAACGTGGTGTAGCGTTGGACAGTGATGGTTTAATTATGACTAATTAATTCAACTGTTTTACTGTTTTCAACTATTGTTTTTAAATGCGTATTTTATGCAAAATAACCATTGCAGCTCTCCTTTGTTATTACTTGCATCATTATTTTCCTTTCCGGTATGACTTGTTGAGTACAGTGGGTAGTACTCAGTCTTGCTTTATTTTTCCCCACACCAGAGTTGGAGGTTGTTTCAGAGGAAGACTTTTCAGAAGAGTAGGCTTGTTGCTACCGTCGAGGAATGCCTGTGGTTTGGAGTCGCTACGTTGCGAGTGTTTAGTTCATTAGAATAGTTGTTTCCTTTTTCCGCTGCAGTTTTGTAAGAGATTTATATTGTTTTGTAAGACGTGGATCTGTATGGCAACTTTGTCATTTGTGTACCCTGGCTGGTCCTGGACAGGGATTTTAATACACAATTTGCTTTGGAAATTCTGGTAGTGAATTTCTGGGCGTGACATGCAACGTCCAGATAACTCATCGGCTGAAACCCCGATGAAACCCTTATCAGCAATCAAAAAGCAGGCTAGAGATTCATGGTTCTAAGCACGACTTAGTAGGTCAAACTCAACTGATGCAGCACTAAGTATGTAAAGAAACACGGTATCTAGATGATCAAGCCCTTGACTGATTTTCAGGGTGGTAGATGCCTAAGCTAATCTAATCTAGCAAGACGATTTAGTCGATACCGGCAGAAACCCTAAAACGAAAAGCAGCCGATAAAACTAAATCGAGATGCTAATACTAGATTAACAGAAGACATATGATAAATAGCCAGGCAAATATATTATCCAAACCAAAGCAATCCAAGAGGTCGAATGTACTGATGCAGCCTTGAACGACACCGACGTAGATGATACAATTGCCTGAACCGACGGAACATTGGACTTACCCCTTCGCCGGAGATCAACAGCCGATGCAGCCCCGCGTCAGGTGCCAAATTCCGCCGGTTGATAAACAAACCGTAACATAGTAAAAGGTGGCGATGCGCCGAATTGTATTGATCGAGAGTTGATAGATTACAATAACCCCGGGTGTACATATTTATACCCATGGGAAGATACTAGTCCTTGTAGGACAAGAAAGAAACTTTCGTAAAGATAAAAGAAAAACATAAAGTCCTTAAGGGACACTAAACACACTTTCCTAAAGATAAAAGGAAACTAACAAATATTCTAATTAATAGATACAATTGTCTTCTTCGGACTCAATCCGTACGTGGCAATCCTCATGAAGCACACCAACCGAACCCGACAATGATCCTGCCATCTCCTCATCAGAATCGGCTATATCGGCTATCCTTGTCCGATTCTGTTTCAGCCGATGCACACCGTAGCCGATTTGGCTTGCAGCCGATTCATACTCCGTTTTCTGTAATCGCTTATCTCCTACAATTGGCTTCGGCTTTAACTCTGAATCCAATGCATGATTTACTAAATTTCGTCGTTAACAGTGACACACGATCAAAATCTGAACGAGAAATTCCACTCAACAAAATATTACGAGCTTTGCAATTGTTATTAAACTCAGTTTTCGAAACTTTAGTAGAAATTTGATCAGGAATCACATAAGGAAGAGCAACCTTTTGCCAAACATCATGATCTTGAGCTATAATGTAAGATTGAATCTTGTCACACCAATAAGAAAAATCTGAACCATCAAAAATATGTGGCTTAGTTGAAAACTTGTTAGCCATGGCTTAAAACTCTAGATCGGTAAAAATCCAAAGAAAAAAACGAGGCTCTGATACCACTTGAAGGATCAAAAAGCAAGAACTAAGCCAACCAGAGGGGGGTGAATGCTTGTAGTACTCAAAAACCAAAACTTTTAGCCTAAGTATCCTGTATGACATCTGACCATCCCGACATCACCTTATCTCCAAGTTGACTCCCGATCCATCACCGGCACTACTCTCCTGAGACGTAAAGATTACCTACACATGAATGAAACAAAGAAACCATATCTGAGCACAAGCTATCACCAACATGACTCATTGTTAGCACACAACAGTATTACATACGCATAGAATCCATCTAGAAGCCATAAACTTGAATTAACCACGGATATTCAATGAAACAACCCGAAACCGAAACCAACACAGTGTCGGTCGGTCAAACCGTGGGCTGGCCGGTCTGACCGCACACATACCGCTGGTCTGACCGGCCTTACCTGCCCAGTCGGGTCGTGTCACACCCTGAAGTTCTCCCAAATCGTAAAAATCAAATTTAATAATTTATCTGAGAAATTGTTTAATTAATCTGGAGAAAAGTCCAATTAATTAATGCATTAAAGAAGTGGAAATGGCAAGGTGGAATTTTTCTTAAGTTTCCCATATCAAAATACATTAACAGGATTTTTAGTGGGATTTTCAGAGCCCTAAAAATGATTTTAACCAATTAAAAACCCTCAAGCGCAATAAATAAATCCCTGGGAATTTTATTTTTCCTTTTTCTCTTTTTCTTTTCCTCCTTTTCCTTTTTGGGCCGGCGACCCATCCTTGTTTCCTCCCGGGCCAGCCCAAGCCGCCCGCTTGGCCGCCGCTCTCCTTCCCCCTCTCCCTCGGCCCAAGCCGGCCCAAGGCCGCCGCCGCCTCCCCACGCCCCTTCCCTTCCCGGGCCGGCCCAAGCTGAGTAGCCCCAGAAAGTTCGCCGCGCTTCCCCCGCGCCGCGCGCTCGCTAACGCGTGGGCCCGCCGTGGCCGAGTCCGTCTTCGACTCGGCCGGCGCCGCTGCGCGCCCGCGCCACCGCGAATCCCGGCGGGATTCCCGCTACGCCGCCCCTATTTATTCCCCCCCGAGGCACTCGCCACCTCGTTTTCCCCGCCGCCGCCGCCCCAAACCCTAACCCTAGCGTCGCCCGAACCCTAAAGTCGCCGACGCTGCCGTCTTTCGCCGCCGGTGAGCACCCGCCGCCACCCCTCCTTTCCCCTCCCCTGGCCGCCGCCGTCTGCGCCGCCCGCGCCGCCGTCGCCCGCGCGCACCCGTCGCTGCCTCCCGCGCCGCGCCGCCCCAAACCCTAGCGCCGGCCGCCGCCGTGCGCCATGGTTGGCTCGGTCGAGCCAAAGCCCGGCCGCTCGACGCCCGCGTGCCTCAGCTGCCCGGGCCGTCCGCGCAAGTGCCGCGTGGCCGCCGCATCACCGTGGTGCGCCGCCGCCCGTGGACTGGGACCACCGTGCCACCGACAGGTGGGGCCCACCTGTGGGAGCCGTCGCCGCCCGCTGGCGTCAGCATGACGTCAGCCCTAGCCGCTGACGTCAGCGGTGACGTCAGCCCTAGCCCGCCGCCGCCAGCCCTGACGTCCGCATGACGCCATCGTGACGTCAGCATGACGTCAGCCCTAGGGTTTTATTGCGCAATAATTAATTAAGGATTTTCTGTTTATAGTAAAAACACAGTTAATCTTCAAAAATTCATAACTAATTCATCCAGACTCCATTTTAGTCCGTTCAAGTTTCAGAAAATTCATAAAAATGTCTAGAATCGATTAAAAATAGTTTTGTTCTCTATTTCAGTAGACTTATAGCCTCTTTGCTTGTGTGCTTTGTTTGTCGTTTAGATTCTGGTAATTCTGATGCTCTGGTTTATTTCGAGGTCGTTGCCGAGGTCGACCCAGCGGAGGAGCAAGGCAAGTCATACTTATTCATTTGATCATATTGTACCTAAATTGCGAAACAGTCTCATTTTGCTCTAAATATTGCATTGTTTTATAATGTAATCTATGGGCTTATCTACCTATTGTACTCAGCCTTATATTGTAATTACCTTATGCCTTTGATAGCTTGGGAAATAATTTGAGTACTTGCTACAATAGAACTTGCTTAGCCTTGCTTAGAAACATTAGTTCACTAATGGGATTACTAAAGTTTCATTATTACTTGATGTGATTATCTCATGATGGTTCACAATGGTTAATCATGGGTGATTTAATAATTACTTCAACTAAAATCTTGAATAATGGTGGGTTGTGAGCACATGGTTTTGATGGTCATGCTCATGACATTTGAGGACCGGTTTGCGGGAAACCCTGGAAGAATTACGTACTTTCCACAAGCCAGCGTGGGTAATGGCTGGATTTGTAGTATAGCTTTTTCCTAGCCGACGTACCCAGGCGAGGGTGGGCGTGATGGAGTTGGGTAGGTGGGGGTGTACCCGTTGATCGGCTGCCGGATTCACCAAGGCACAAGGGGGGGCTGCCCGCTGCCGGGTAAGGGAGCGGGGGCGAAACCTGAGGTAGGTGCGCTTGGTTAGGAAGGGTTATGCGCAGGTCCTGTCACAGCTCCTTTTCCGGTGTACCGTGGTGGTATGTCGGCACACAGTAATGTGTTGTGGGACTGTGTCTTGTGGGTACAGTTGTACACCTCTGATCAGAGTAAAACTATTCGAATAGCCGTGCCCGCGGTTATGGGCGATCAACCAGATTCACCGTGATTAGTTGAACTTTCTAATAATTTGACTTAATGGAACTGGTGTAGTTCAGATGGTGGTTTGGGCCTGTCGCAACGTGGTGTAGCGTTGGACAGTGATGATTCAATTATTATTAATTTACTCAACTGTTTTACTGCTTTCAACTATTGTTTTTTAAATGCGTATTTTATGCAAAATAGCCTTTGCAGCTCTCCTTTGTTATTACTTGCATCATTATTTTCCTTTCCGGTAGGTCGGTGTATACATGACAATTTCATTCTTGTCCAGCAGATGGCCAGGTTCTTACATCAACAAAAGCAGCCATGTATTCTTTTGAAGTTGGACATTTCTAAGGCTTTTGACTCGGTGTCTTGGCCGTTTCTGTTGGAGATTCTTCAAAAAAGGGGCTTTGGGCCCAAATGTCAGGATATGATTAGCGGCTTACTTGGCTCGTCATCAACCAGAATTTTGCTCAATGGAGTCCCCGGAGATGTTCTTCACCACCGGCGAGGACTGCAGCAAGGAGATCCTCTCTCTCCTATGCTCTTTATTCTTGTTATGGATGTCCTGAATAGTTTGATTGAGAAGGCGAGCACTGAAGGGCTGCTGCAGCCAATTTCCTCTCGAAGTATCCAGCATCGCGTCTGCCTGTATGCGGATGATGTGGTACTGTTTCTTCGCCCAGTCGCCTCTGACCTACAAATGATAGATGATCTGTTACAGTTATTTGGTTTATCTTCAGGACTTAGAACGAATATTCAGAAATGTAGTGTCTCTCGTATTCAATGCTCAGAAGAGGACTTGGCAGAGGTTCAGAATCACTTCCCTTGTGAAATTCAGGATTGTCCCTGCAAATATCTTGGACTCCCTCTTTCCATCAAGAAACTTTCTAGAGCACAGCTACAACCTTTGATCAAGACGGTAGCTGATCATTTGCCAGGCTGGAAGTTTGATTTGATGAATAGAGCTGGTCGTACTACATGCGTGCAATCCGTTCTCACCTCAGTCTTGATCTATTTTGCCACTGCCTTGGAACTTCCCCCATGGTGCATAAAGGCGGTAGACAAGATTCGCCGTAATTTCTTGTGGAGAGGCCGGAAGGAGGCAAGAGGTGGTCACTATCTAATAGCATGGCCCAAGGTGAGCCGCCCAAAGGAGTTAGGAGGCTTAGGCATCTTAGACCTACAGAGGTTTGGTTGGGCACTCAGAGTGCGTTGGCTTTGGTTGAGCAAAACTGAACCCAATAAGCCATGTGCAGCCTTCCCTGTTACTGTTCATAGGAACGCTCAGTCTCTTTTTGTTGCATCTGTAATTACGGAAGTTGGCAATGGAGCAAACACAAAGTTCTGGATAGATCAGTGGTTGCATGGGACTTTTATTCAGCTCTTGGCTCCTAATTTTTTTGCTTCTGTTTCTAAGAGAAGGACCAAGAGGCGTGCCATTCAGGAAGCATTACTTAATAATAAGGGGGTACAGGATATTCAAGGTCAACACACTATAGTGGTTCTGTCTGATTTTTTGGACATTTGGGACTTGGTTCAGGAAACAGTGCTGCTGCCAGAAATTGATGATGTCCATAAATGGAAGTTCGAGAGTTCGGGACAGTTTCCACTAAGTCAGCTTACGAGGCCTTTTTCCTAGGAGCAGTCCAGTTTGAGCCCAGCACACTAATTTGGAAGACTTGGGGTCCCAAGAAGTGCAAATTCTTCCTTTGGTTAGTGGCTCATAATCGATGTTGGACAGTGGACAGACTGGCTAGAAGGGGCCTTCCTCATCAAGAGTGTTGCCCTTTCTGTGATCAAGAGGAGGAAACGATTCAGCACCTCCTCTGTTTCTGTGTCTTCTCTCGGCAATTTTGGCTTATTCTTTTTCACAGCTTTGGACTTCCGGATATTGCACCTCAGCCTTATTCAACGGGGTTCTTTGACTGGTGGCAACAGGCGGGTAGCGCGCTTGGCAAAGGAACCAAAAGTGGTTTCAATTTTATGGAAGGAGAGGAATGCTATTGTGTTTAATGGTGCCTCTCCAAGGATCGAGAGGGTGATTCTTCTCGCCCATGAGGAAGCTGCTCTCTGGAGGCTGGCAGGAGCCAAAGGCATTGGAGGTCTGGTCGCTGCTCGACCAGGGGGTTAGCAGTGTCCATTAGGGAGGGTGGTCGACCTTTTACACTTTTAGTGGGCACATATGTATCCTAGAATTTTGAGGTGTGTGTGGTGTTGAACTTGTGGGGTGTGTGTGGTTTTTTGTATGGCTATTTAAGCCTTTCATCTCTCTCTTTTCTTAATGCAATGATACGCAGCTCTCCTGCGTATTCCAGAAAAAAAAATTTCTTTCCGGTATGACTTGTTGAGTACAGTGGGTAGTACTCAGTCTTGCTTTATTTTTCCCCCACACCAGAGTTGGAGTATGTATCAGAGGAAGACTTTTCAGAAGAGTAGGCTTGTGGCTACAGTCGAGGATGCCTGTCGATTGGAGTTGCTACGTTGTGAGTGTTTAGTTTGTTTTCTTTTTCCGCTGCGTTTATGTAAGAGATTTTTATAATGTTTGTAAGACGAGGATCTGTATGGCAACTTTGTCATTTGTTTATCCCTGGCTGGTCCTGGACAGGGGTTTTATTACACATTCTGCCTGGAGTTCGGGTTAGCGAATTCCTGGGCGTGACAGGTCGGACCCAACAAAACAACAGTCCCTGTTCACCGTCTGAAAATTGAATCATCTCACAAGCCACTACGCCAATAATCTCCAAATATCAAAACTAGTAACCTTAGATGCCAATTGTTCATCACAACAGAAGAATCAAACACACCTTAATTTTACACAAAGTAGTCTTTCGGGCATGCCTTGTTTAGATCGATGAAATCTACGCACATCCTCCATTTGCTGTTGGCCTTGAGCACCATGACTGGATTTGCGAGCCACTCTGGATGAAGGGCTTCACTGATGAAACCAACTTTGAGAAGTTTGTCGAGTTCTTCTCGTATAGCCTCTTTGCGGTCTTGAGCGAAACGATAATTTTTGCTTGACGGGTTTTGCGTTGGGCCAGTCCATCAATTTGTGCTCAATCACCTACTTGGGGACCTCGGGCATGTCAGACGATTGCCAAGCGAACATGTCTGCATTGTCATAGAGGAAGGTGATGAGCTCGAGTTCCTATTTATTATCGAGCTCGGCCCCAATCTTGACCGTCTTGTCGGAGGTGCTACTGGTCAGCGGGATTATCTTTCTCACGCCATCTGGTTTAGGCGCTGGGTTGTGCTTGGTCACTTTTCGAGGAGGTTCAGTTGCGGCGGGCATGGTGGGGGTTTGCTCAACCATGTCGAGACTCCTGTTGTCACACTACACGGCCATCTTCGCATTCCCCGAGATTGTGATCATCCCTTTTGGTCCTGGTATCTTGATAAGTTGATAAGCATTGTGTGATGCTGCCATGAATTTGGCCAATGCTGTCCTTCTGAGAATAGCATTGTAGGCTATGTCAAACTTGGCTATGTCGAACATGATCTGCTTCGTTCGAAAGTTGTCAATTTTGCCAAATGTCATCGACAATAAGATCTTTCCTAGAGGCCTTGACGATAACTCTGGGGTAATGCCATGGACGGACTGTTCTGAAGGAACAAGCTTGCTTCTTGGGATCCCCATTGCATCGAGCGTGCTGGCGAAGAGGAGATTGATGGAGCTACCGCCGTCGATGAGGACTCGGGCGACTTTGACGTTTCAAATACTAGGTTCAACCAATATCAGATATCATCTGGGCGCTGTCGTCAGGGTTGGATGGTCAGTGTTCAAGAACTCGATCTTCTGATCTGACCACTTCATTTTAGACATCGTCCCCTGGATTGTGGAGCACACTTCGCATTCTACCTTCTTGTATTTCCTTTTGCAAGAATAAGAAGTTGAGTTGCCAAAGATGTGGGGCACGTATTGGCCGAAGTCGATGAAGTCGGGAAACTCTAGTTCATCGTCGGTTGGAGGATTATGGTCATCCTTCTCTACCACGTGCACACTTTTTCCCTTGTCTTGGGCGATCTTCCTAGCCATATCCTTCTGGAACATGTTGCATTCCTCGAACATGTGAGCACTGGTCTTGTGTACCAGACACCACTCTCGTACTAGGCCGTCGTCTTGTGGAGGAGGTTGTTGGGGAGCTTGCTTGTCTTGTTCTGTGACAAGGACCTCCGACTGTGCCTTTCTATTTCCTCCTTTCTTGCAATTGGATTTGTGACTTGGTTTCGGGTTGCCGTTTCTCTAGATAGCTTCATCTGCATGGGTGCACCTGTCAATGATCTCGAACAGCTTCATGGTGGACGACACCTGCTTTGTCGCCATTTCTTGAATCGTATAGTGATCTTGGACACTGGATATGAAGTCCCGTATGACAGATGCGTCGGTGATCTCGAGAATTATGTTCCAACACTCATTAAAGTGTCGAATAAAGTCTCGAAGGGTTTCGTCGGGCTTCTGTATAAGGGCGTGAAGATTGTCCTCAAGCGCGTGCTTCTTGTAGGTGCCTTGGAAATTTGCGATGAACTGCTTCCAAAGATTCGCCCAAGAAGATATCGAGTTTCGGGGAAGATGAATAAGCCATGACCGAGCAGATCCCTTCAACGCCGTAGGTAAATAATTTGTGAGTGCGTTGTCATTTGCGCCGATGGCATATAGAACAGTAGAGTAGACGTGCAAGAACTCCTCTAGATCTGTGCTCCCGTCATACTTTTCTCGACTACCGAAGGAGACAACAATAGGATCAGCGCGATAACGGACGCCGACAAATCCAAGATCATAAGCAAAGGGGTAGTCATCGAGACAACATCCTAGATCATAGAACAACCCATGGTCACCAAGATGCCGTAGTACATTGAGGTGACAGCAAACGCGACGAGGACATTGACTCCCGATCTCTGAACCCAGGACATGTCCGAAGTCACTACCGTCGAGAAGTCGATGTCACACCCTGAAGTTCTCCCAAATCGTAAAAATCAAATTTAATAATTTATCTGAGAAATTGTTTAATTAAATCTGGAGAAAAACCCAATTAAATAATGCATTAAAGAAGTGAAAATGGCAAGGTGGAATTTTTCTTGAGTTCCCCATGTCAAAATACAGTAACAGGAATTTTAGTGGAATTTTCAGAGCCCCAGAAATAATTTTAACCAATTAAAAACCCTCAAGCGCAATAAATAAATCCCTGGGAAAAATTCCTTTTCTCTTTCCTTTTCTTTTTCTTTTTCCTCTTCTCGGGCCGTCGGCCCATTTTTTTTCCCCCCTCGGCCCAAGCCGAGCGCCGCCCAAGCGCCGCTCTCCCTCCCCTCTCCCTCGGCCCAAGGCGGCCTAAGCCGCCGCCCCTCCCCGCGCCTCTCCTCCTTCCCGGGCCGGCCCGAGGCCACGGCCCGAGCCGCCCGGAAAGTCCTCGCCGTCTCCCCCGCGCCGCGCCCGCTGACGCGTGCGCCCGCGCCCGAGTCATCTCCGACTCGGCCGGCGCCGCCGCGCGCCCGCGCCGCCCGCGTTTCCCGGCGAGACTCCCGCCGCGCGCCCCTATTTATTCCCCCCCGAGGCTGCCGCCCCTTGTTTTTCCGCGCGCCGTCGCCGCCCTAACCCTAACCCTAGCGCCGCTCCACCGCCGCCGTTTGCCGCCACCGTTTTTCGCCGCCGTCTTCGCCGCCGGTAAGCGCCGCCGTCTACCCCTTTTCTCCTTCCCCTCTCGGCGCCGTCGCCGGCCGTGCGCCTCCCGGCCACCGCCGTGCGCGCCGCTGCCGCCGCGCGCACCCACCGCCTCCCGCGCCGAAACCCTAGCGCCGTCGCGCGGTCGAGCCCGAGCCCGGCCGCTCGGCCGTCCGCGTGCCTCAGCCGTCCGATCGGCCGCCCGGGCCGATCTGGGCCGTCCGCGCTCGCCCGCGTGGCCGCCGCATCACCCGCGCCGCCCCGCCGCGTGGCCGCCACGTGGCTGCCGTGTTGGCGCCCCGTGTGCACCACGTGGTGCGCAGCCGCCGCCGCGGCTGACGTCAGCCCTAGCCGCTGACGTCAGCAGTGACGTCAGGCCTACGGGTTTATTGCGTAATAATTAATTAAGGATTTTTCTGTTTTAGTAAAAACACAGATAACTTCAAAAATTCATAACTAATTCATCCGGACTCCGTTTTAGTCCGTTCAAGTCTCAGAAAATTCATAAAAATGTTTAGAATCCATTAAAAATAGTTTTGTTCTTTATTTCAGTAGACTTATAGCATGTATTGTTGTTTGCTCTGTTTGTCGTATAGATTCCGGTAATTCCGACTCTCCGGTTTACTTCGAAGTCATTGCCGAAGTCGACCCAGCGCAAGTGCAAGGCAAGTCATACTTATTCATTTGATCATGTTGTACCTAAATTGCGAAACAGTCTTATTTTCCTCTAAATACTGCATTGTTTTATAATGTCATCTATGGGATAGTTTACCTATTGTACTCAGCCTTATATTGCAATTACCTTATTCCTTTGATAGCTTGCGAAATAATTTGAGTAGTTGCTACAATAGAACTTGCTTAGCCCTGCTTAGAAACATTAGTTCACAATTGGGATGTTTAAAGCTTCATTAATACTTAATGATGGTTATTTCATGTTGGCTCGCGATGGTTAATCGTGGGTGATTTAATTAAATGTTTCAACTAAAATTTTGATTAATGGTGGGTTGTGAGCACGTGGTTTCGATGGTCGTGCTCATGACAATTAAGGACCGGTTCGCGGGAAACCCTGGAAGAATTACCGTACTTTCCACAAGCCAGCGTGGGTAATGGCTTGATTTGGAGTATAGCTTTTTCCTAGCCGACGTTCCCCGGAAAGGGTGGGCGTGATGGAGTTGAGTCGGCCGGGGATATACCGGTTGCTTGGCTGCCGGATTCACCAAGGCACGAGAGGGGGCTGCCCGCTGCCGGCAGAGGGAGTGGGGGCGAAACCTGAGATGTGGTGCGATTGGTTAGCAAGGGTTATGCGAAGGGTCCTGTCACAGCTCCTTTTCCAGTGTACCGTGGTGGTATGTTGGCGCACGGTAACGTGTTGTAGGACTGTGTCTTGTGGGTACAGTTGTACACCTCTGATCAGAGTAAAACTATTCGAATAGCCGTGCCCGCGGTTATGGGCGATTAACCAGATTCACCGTGATTAGTTGAACTCTTTAATAATTTGACTTAATGGAAATGGTTTAGTTTAGGTGGATGGTTGGGCCTGTCGCAACGTGGTGTAGCGTTGGACAGTGATGGTGGAATTTTGCTTAATTAATTCAACTGTTTTACTGTTTTCAACTATTATTTTTAAATGCGTATTTTATGCAAAATAGCCTTTGCAGCTCTCCTTTGTTATTACTTGCATCATTATTTTCCTTTCCGGTATGACTTGTTGAGTACAGTGGGTAGTACTCAGTCTTGCTTTATTTTTCCCCACACCAGAGTTGGAGTTTGTTTCAGAGGAAGACTTTTCAGAAGAGTAGGCTTGTTGCTACCGTCGAGGAATGCCTGTGGATTGGAGTCGCTACGTTGCGAGTGTTTAGTTTATTAGAATAGAGTGTTACCTTTTTCCGCTGCAGTTTTGTAAGAGATTTTTATTGTTTTGTGAGACGTGGATCTGTATGGCAACTTTGTCATTTGTGTACCGTGGCTGGTCCTGGACAGGGATTTTAATACACAATTTGCTTTGGAAATTCTGGTAGTGAATTTCTGGGCGTGACAAGTTGGTATTAGAGCCGACCTTGACCGTAGGACAAGCAAACTAGAAACCTTAAGAGCCATCTAAAATTTTTCATGTGCATTTTCCCTTAAATTCTAAATTGTTTTGGGAAAAATCCGGGAATGGTGATCTTTGTGTTTTTTTGAAAAAAAGGGGGTTCCTTGAAAAAAAAATTTTCTTTTTGAGCATATGTTGAGTCCTGTTCCTTTGCCCTCTATAGATGGCAGGTCATCCCCCGACGCACCGTGGTCAGAATATGGAAGGCTTCGTGGCAGAGATTTCCCGTATGACTTTGGTTGTAGGGTACCTTGAAGCGCTGGAGTACACCACGATCGAGCCTCTCAGTGGCGAGTTCCCGTTCCGAGTCTGTTTGGAAGTACATGGCTTCGTGGGCACCAGTCTTCCCATTATGGTGGTCACCGCTTCAGGAGGATCTGACGAGCACGCCTGTCAAGAGGCGGCTTACTTGATGATGGCCAAGATGCGAGAAATACACGACCACGCTCTCCACAACTCGGCGTACTGTTATCATCCTCGTCGCGGTAGCTCTTCCACCAGCAGCACCTACCGATCTGCAGCGGAGGAGAACGATACTACCTTCGGACGGATGGTCACAGTGATGAAGGGTCTGGACAAGATGCACGCCGATCTCCACAAGGCATCCAAGGCTCTTAATGACCAGAAGTTGATCAAGATTGCCCGCTTGGAGGATGAAGTCGCGCGACTCAAGGCCGATAATGCTAGGTTGCGAGGACACCCAGCGTCAGGAGGACTCAGGATTCGCACCACGCCAAGGAAGAGGACCACCGCTCCTGTACGTATCTAGCTTGCGCCAAGGAATTCACCACCCGCTCCAACGCCAGTTCCGCCGCCGCCACCAGGGTTCGCCATCACCTTCGCCTCAACGTCTGCGTACCAGGGTCCAGCCGGTGGTAGCGGAGGTTGGTTGCACGCCACACCCAGTGGTAGCAACGGCAATGGTTCAAGTTCAGAGCCAACAAGTGGAGACACTGCCATGGCGGATTCCGGAAACCGTTCCGAGCATTAGGCTCGTTACCCTTAGTTTTCCGTTTTTCTTAGTTTGATTTCTTGTTAGATGCTGTGTGTTAGGTTTGTTGTTCTAGGGTTTAGCCGATGATCGATACCATGTGCCTATGGTATGGCTATCTTATTAAGGATTTTTGTGTGCTGTTTTGGAAGTGTTTTAAGTTAGATCACAACAATTACAGTTAAATTAATAATGTATTAAAGCTTTGTTCTGAGCAATCTGTTTTCTTTCTTGTCCATTTCTATCTGCTGGTTTTTCTCCTTCAGATGGTCAACACGAGGACAAGTGGTAACAACAACGGACAAGAGGGATCCCAGGCTAATAGAACAAACACCAACGCTCCTCCTCCACCACCGGATAATCCCACTCTTGCTCAAGTGCTAGCTAGCCAGACACAGATAATGGCGGCTATGATGCAGCAAATGCAGCAGCAGCATCAACAAATGCAACAACAGATGTTGCAACAGATGCAACAACAAGCTCAACAGCAGCAGCAGCAGGACCAACATAATCAACCACCACCCCAATCCAAGTTGCCAGAGTTTCTTCGTGTCAGACCGCCGGTTTTCTTGAGTACTACCAATCCCATGGAAGCGAATGATTGGCTTCATGTTATTGAGAAGAAGCTTAATCTACTCCAGTGCAATGATCAAGAGAAGGTCGCTTTCGCTACCCATCAATTGCAGGGTCCCGCTTCGGCTTGGTGGGATAACTATTTGGTTACCCGTCCACCCGGAACAGATGTCACTTGGGCGGAGTTCTGCCGCAGTTTCAGGAAAGCCCAAATTCCTGACGGCATAGTAGCCCAGAAGAAGAGAGAGTTTAGGGCGCTCCACCAAGGTAATAGAACAGTGACGGAGTACCTCCATGAGTTTAACCGTCTCGCACGTTACGCTCCGGAGGATGTGCGCACTGATGCGAAAAGGCAGGAAAAGTTTCTTTCCGGCCTGGATGATGAATTGGCCAACCAGCTAATCTCAGGGGATTATGCTGATTTCGAGAAGTTAGTTGATAAGGCGATCCGTCAAGAGGATCAACGCAACAGGATGGATCGAAAGAGGAAGGCAGTCCAATTTAGGGCGCAGCAGGGTGGACCTTCTACAATGATTGTTCGTCAACATCGACCTTACCAGCCTGGTAATTTCAACAACAACAATTCCGGCAACCGCAACAACAACGGGGGATAGCCCAACCGCAACCCGGTTCCACGCCCGCCAACAGCCGCAGCTCCGCTCGCTCCATCGACTCAACCCAGGAAGGAGTCCGATGGAAAATCATTTGTCTGCTTCAACTGCAACGAGCCCGGACACTTCGCCGACAAGTGCCCGAAGCCAAGGCGTGCAGGACCCAAGTTTGTTCATGCCCGTGTCAACCATGCGTCAGCAGAGGAGGCACAGGCTGCACCAGAAGTGGTATTGGGTACGTTTCCTGTCAATTCAGTTCCAGCCATCACTCTTTTTGATTCTGGTGCTACACATTCCTTTTTATCAAAGCGTTTTGCTGGGACATATGGGTTGTCAGTAGTGAAACTTAGAACGCCTATGTGGGTTCACACTCCTGGGAATGAGATGACCACAGCCCACTATTGCCCCTTTGTGGAAATAGAAATCCAGGGTTCTAAATTTCTAGCCAATCTTATCCTTCTTGAGTCCAAGGACCTAGATGTCATTCTTGGGATGGATTGGTTAACAAGGCACAAGGGAGTTCGGAGTCGGTGACGATGGGCAGGGAGCCTCTCGTACCGGCGTGTGTGAGTTGTGGCTGTTGGAGCAGCCGGAGTCGGTGAACGATTGGCAGGGAGCCTCTCGTGCCGACAAGAATCAATCGATACATTTTCACTGCTTCGGCCGGATGAGACGCACTTTCTCATCCGTGTCGTTGAGAAGCACTGACTTAGATGTTTCTAAAGTCTTAAACTAAAACCAATTGTGAAAAACAACTGGCTTTCCCTTGAAGCTTGCATTAAACACTTAATTCCCCTGACTTGCTGAGTACTCCCGTACTCACCCTTGCTCTATATAATTAAACCCCCCCCAGTTCTCGAAGACGAAGAGGTGGACCCTGCTGATGAAGAGTTCTTCCAGGAGCAAGCAGACTTCGAGTAGTAGAAGGGTTTCGGCCTTTCCCCAAGGCTTTGCTTGTGGCTTAGGGCTAGTCTCCGCTTTCCGCTTCCGCCTTTTTGTAATGCTGTTGCGAACTCGGGTTCTGTCCGCAGTTCCAACCTTGGATGTAATCCTACTCTTAAATAAAGAGACCGCTGCTGTTGTGGTATTCTGTCTTCCTGTTGTACCAGCGCTATTTCCTGGGACTGGTACAGGCATGCAGGTCAATCTGGACCGCCTTAACCTGGCCTCCGTTCGGGCTAGTTTGGGGCGTGACACCATGCAAGTGCTGCTGCTGGGTGTTGGTATTTGTTACGGTCATAGATAAATCTGCAAGCGCACGGATACAACTGCAGCACTTCACCTTAGAGTATTTCAAGGGTATCGAATCATATGGAATATGTGTATATATGTAAGAACAAAATTCAACCAAGTACAACTAGAGAGGATTCCTATGGGTTAATTATCTAGACTTAAGTTAAAGGTAAAACTCTGTCGATTGCTTTGGACACCGGTTCTCCCCTGGTCTGCCAATATGAGTCCGGTCTGTAGCTCTATGATGTCCAAAATGTGGAGGGATACGAAGGATGAACAGGGCTGTCACCACCTGCGGCCTACCTCACTTTTCGTAGAGCACACAACCGCTAACTTAGACACCAGGCCTAAGTTATTGATTACTACTTTATCCTTACGCAGAAACTTTTCATTTTTCATGCAGAGTCCTAGTACTAGAGCACTTCATATAAATACAAATCGACGAACGCACAACGATGAGAATATATCTAACTTAAGAAAGCAAATTAAATACCAAAAGAAAATCTAGAACACTTACTTTATTAAAGAAGCATCTGCCGAGGTACAAGAAAGGACAGAGCGCCAACAACTGCAGCACTCCTCTACAACTTCCGCTCACTCTCTGCCTATTTTCTCAACACTACTAGAGTGAAGCCTAAAGTATGAAAGTGAGTTGTACTCCACTTTGTTGTGTGTTGTGAAATGGCTTGAGCTCCTCCTTTTATAGCTCTTAATGACGATTGTATGATAGTTTGGGAGGTCGGTGTGCTAGTAACCGTCATTAGGGAGCTATCAGGGAAGTCCATGTGGAAGGCTAGGATGAGAAGTGGCGATGGCGGTTTGGCCGACCCTTGGGTCAACCGACCCATGGGCCCCACCTCTCATGTACTCATTTGGTTGGGATACCGTGCGTAGGCTCAATTTTAGTCAGTTTTGACTGTGATGTGGGTTCTCTAATCCTTGTGCTCATATATAATTGGCTGGAGCTACATTTCATCGCATTGTGGGTATATTTTCATCCAAAATTACCTGCATACAAATATTTACCAATACTCGTGAAAATGGTTAGTAATAAATCCCTACCACTAAGTTTGATATTTTATTTGTATTCTTCTATATGAGAGTTGATGGTTAAAGTTGGTACTTAAGGACCATCAACACTAAGCAGATTATACGACTTCAATTGCATGCCTGGGATTGGATTAGCAAAAACCTGATGAATGACACCGACTTCTTCAATGACGCACTACTAATGAATGAAGCAAGAAAGCAGATGGCATGCATACATACATGCATCTATTAATATCCATAATCATCTGCACCTTTTATTTGTTTCTACTACTAATCTCAATTTGACCTATGGTTTGTTTTTTTCATCCACGCTGGTCGCCCAAGTCCAATCCCCGTCATGTGAAGCCTCCGGCTTGGATTTGATTCGGACTCGGACCTGCTATCTGTATGCGTGCATGGCAGAAGTATGGATTGGTCTGGCGACATGCCTATGTGGATGCATCTAGTGGTCACACTACAAGAGATTGATCGGCCAATTAGACAATATA
This sequence comes from Oryza officinalis, assembly GCA_008326285.1. Lineage (NCBI taxonomy): Eukaryota > Viridiplantae > Streptophyta > Magnoliopsida > Poales > Poaceae > Oryza > Oryza officinalis. The sequence goes on along the minus strand of BDMV01000009.1, from coordinate 154,599 downwards.
TACATACTGCAAGCATGCATTGCTATATGCAAAATATGTACCCACAAAATTAATTTTTGCTGATGCTAATCAGATATTGTTTCCGTCTCTTTGCATGTACTGTTGCAACCACCGCCAATTCACTGTGATCTCTACAGGGCACGCTGTCCACGACAAGAGCATGCCTACGAAAAGGCCTTGCGGTCGGCCATCAAAAAGTTGCATGTCATCTTACTTCGGTGACATATACAATAGTAGAGTAGATGTGTAAGAACTCCTTTGGGTCCATGCTCCCATTGTACTTCTCGACTTCTCGACTTGTCACACCCAGAAATTCACTACCAGAATTTCCAAAGCAAATTGTGTATTAAAATCCCTGTCCAGGACCAGCCAGGGTACACAAATGACAAAGTTGCCATACAGATCCACGTCTTACAAAACAATAAAAATCTCTTACAAAACTGCAGCGGAAAAAGGAAAACACTCTATTCTAATAAACTAAACACTCGCAACTAGCGACTCCAATCCACAGGCATTCCTCGACGGTCACCTCATTGAGGGCGCGATAGTCGACGCACATCCTCTTGGTCTTATCTTTCTTCTCCACAAAGATCACCGGAGCACTCCAAGGTGACGTACTCGGGCGAATATATCCTTTCTGCAACTGCTCATCAACTTGCTTCTTGACTTCCGCCAGTTCATTGGCTCCCATCCTATAGGGTCTCTTGTGTATCGGGGCAGTTCCCGGTACTAAATCAATTCGAAATTCAATTTCTCTCTTTGGTGGCATTGTGGTTATGTCATCCGGAAAGACTTCAGGGTACTCTCTAACAATAGGAATATCCTCCAACTTCTTAATATCTTTCCCTTCTTCTGCGATCTGTTTCGTCCCATCGACTTGGTTCAAGCACACTCTCTGCTTCTGGGGTGTCGGCGACTGGAATTTCACGACTTCTCCTTTCTCATTAACCAGAGTGATAGTGCGACTAGCGCAATCGATAACTCCCTTGTGCCTTGTTAACCAATCCATCCCAAGAATGACATCTAGGTCCTTGGACTCAAGAAGGATAAGATTGGCTAGAAATTTAGAACCCTGGATTTCTATTTCCACAGAGGGGCAAACGTGGGCTGTGGTCATCTCATTCCCAGGAGTGTGAACCCACATAGGTGTTCTAAGTTTCACTACTGACAACCCATATGTCCCAGCAAAGCGCTTTGATAAAAAGGAATGTGTAGCACCAGAATCAAANACGACCATCAAAACCATGTGCTCACAACCCACCATTAATCAATATTTCAATTGAAACATTTAATTAAATCACCCACGATTAACCATCGCGAGCCAACATGAAATAACCATCATTAAGTATTAATGAAGCTTTAAATAACCCATTTGTGAGCTAATGTTTCTAAGCAGGGCTAAGCAAGTTCTATTATAGCAACTATTCAAATTATTTCCCAAGCTATCAAAGGAATAAGGTAATCCCAATACAAGGCTGAGTACAATAGGTAAACTATCCCATAAATGACACTATAAAACAATGCAGTATTTAGAGAAAAATAAGACTGTTTCGCAATTTAGGTACAACATGATCAAATGAATAAGTATGACTTGCCTTGCTCTTGCGCTGGGTCGACTTCGGCAACGACTTCGAAGTAAACCGGAGAATCGGAAATACCGGAATCTACACGACAAACAAAGCAAACAACAATACATGCTATAAGTCTACTGAAACAAAGCACAAAACTATTTTTAATGGATTCTCTGCATTTTTATGAATTTTCTGAGACTTTGTCATGCCCAGAAATTCACTACCAGAATTTCCAAAGCAAATTGTGTATTAAATCCCTGTCCAGGACCAGCCAGGGTACACAAATGACAAAGTTGCCATACAGATCCACGTCTTACAAAACAATAAAAATCTCTTACAAAACTGCAGCGGAAAAAAAAAACAACTATTCTAATAAACTAAACACTCGCAACGTAGCGACTCCAAACCACAGGCATTCCTCGACGGTAGCAACAAGCCTACCCTTCTGAAAAGTCTTCCTCTGAAACAACCTCCAACTCTGGTGTGGGGAAAAATAAAGCAAGACTGAGTACTACCCACTGTACTCAACAAGTCATACCGGAAAGGAAAATAATGATGCAAGTAATAACAAAGGAGAGCTGCAAAGGCTATTTTGCATAAAATACGCATTTAAAAACAATAGTTGAAAACAGTAAAACAGTTGAATTAATTAAGTCAAAATTCCACCATCACTGTCCAACGCTACACCACGTTGCGACAGGCCCAACCATCCACCTAAACTAAACCATTTCCATTAAGTCAAATTATTAAAGAGTTCAACTAATCACGGTGAATCTGGTTGATCGCCCATAACCGCGGGCACGGCTATTCGAATAGTTTTACTCTGATCAGAGGTGTACAACTGTACCCACAAGACACAGTCCTACAACACGTTACCGTGCGCCAACATACCACCACGGTACACTGGAAAAGGAGCTGTGACAGGACCCTTCGCATAACCCTTCCTAACCAATCGCACCACACCTCAGGTTTCGCCCCCGCTCCCTCTCCCGGCAGCGGGCAGCCCCCTCTCGTGCCTTGGTGAATCCGGCAGCCAAGCAACCGGTATATCCCCGGCCGACTCAACTCCATCACGCCCACCCTTTCCGGGGAACGTCGGCTAGGAAAAAGCTATACTCCAAATCCAGCCATTACCCACGCTGGCTTGTGGAAAGTACGGTAATTCTTCCAGGGTTTCCCGCGAACCGGTCCTTAATTGTCATGAGCACGACCATCAAAACCATGTGCTCACAACCCACCATTAATCAAAATTTTAGTTGAAACATTTAATTAAATCACCCACGATTAACCATCGCGAGCCAACATGAAATAACCATCATTAAGTATTAATGAAGCTTTAAACATCCCAATTGTGAACTAATGTTTCTAAGCAGGGCTAAGCAAGTTCTATTTAGCAACTACTCAAATTATTTCCCAAGCTATCAAAGGAATAAGGTAATTGCAATATAAGGCTGAGTACAATAGGTAAACTATCCCATAGATGACATTATAAAACAATGCAGTATTTAGAGAAAAATAAGACTGTTTCGCAATTTAGGTACAACATGATCAAATGAATAAGTATGACTTGCCTTGCTCTTGCGCTGGGTCGACTTCGGCAACGACTTCGAAGTAAACCGGAGAGTCGGAATTACCGGAATCTATACGACAAACAAAGCAAACAACAATACATGCTATAAGTCTACTGAAACAAAGAACAAAACTATTTTTAATGGATTCTAGACATTTTTATGAATTTTCTGAGACTTGAACGGACTAAAACGGAGTCCGGATGAATTAGTTATGAATTTTTGAAGTTATCTGTGTTTTTACTAAAACAGAAAAGTACAGTGGGTAGTACTCAGTCTTGCTTTATTTTTCCCCACACCAGAGTTGGAGTTTGTTTCAGAGGAAGACTTTTCAGAAGAGTAGGCTTGTTGCTACCGTCGAGGAATGCCTATGGATTGGAGTCGCTATGTTGCAAGTGTTTAGTTTATTAGAATAGAGTGTTACCTTTTTCCGCTGCAGTTTTGTAAGAGATTTTTATTGTTTTGTAAAACGTGGATCTGTATGGCAACTTTGTCATTTGTGTACCCTGGTTGGTCCTGGACAGGGATTTTAATACACAATTTGCTTTGGAAATTCTGGTAGTGAATTTCTGGGTGTGACAGTCGAGAAGTCGAGAAGTACAATGGGAGCATGGACCCAAAGGAGTTCTTACACATCTACTCTACTATTGTATATGTCACCGAAGTAGATGACAACGCATTCGCAAATTATTTGCCAACAACGTTGAAGGGATCTGCTCGGTCATGGCTCATTCATCTTCCCCGAAATTCAATATCTTCCTGGGCACCAACAAGAGACATGCGGTCGAGCCTCTGACATGGTACAATAGTGCGAAGCCTGTCAGTTTCATAGCAAGCACACCAAGTTACCAGCTCAAGACCTTCAAAATATCCCTTTGTCCTGGTCATTCTCATGCTGGGGGTTGGACATCCTCGGACCTTTTCTGAGAGGACATGGCAGCTACAAATTCTTGTTCATGGCTATAGATAAATTCACTAAGTGGATTGAAGCAAAGCCAACAAGAGAGATCAAAGCCAAGAACGCAATCAAATTTATCAAAGGGACATTTTGTCGTACGGGCTCCCAAATCGGATATCGACAGACAATGACTCTCAGTTCACAAGCGCTGCCTTTTAGGACTACTGCTCGGAATATGGGGTCAAGATTTTCTTCCATCAGTGTCTCATCCTCAGAGCAATGGACAAGTCGAGTGGGCACACGGGATCGTGCTCCAAGGGATCAAAACACATGTATACGACAGGCTTTTGGCCCATGACTCACGATGGGTTAAGGAGGTCCCTTCTGTTCCACAGGCCGTCCATACCACGCTGACTACACCAACCAAAAAGACACCATTTTTTCTCGTGTACGGATCTGAAGCCATGCTCCCTACTGAGCTACGCTATCGATCAACACGAGTTCGGAAGTACTCAGATGAGGACCAGGACAACAGGCGAGTAAACAACATCAACCTACTAGAAGAACATCGAGAACGAGTTGCCATCCGATCAGTCGGATATCAATAGGCCCTACGTCGCTATCACGAGAAGCGCATTCAAGCTCGTACACTTGACATCGGTGATTACATCCTCCGATGAGCACAGAACCAGGTAGGGTGCAACAAGCTCTCACCAAAGTGGGAGGGCCCATACACGGTGGTACAAGTGCTATGACGAGGTGCGTACAAAATCACTGACGATGATGGACATGAGTTATCCAATTCTTGGAACATTGATCTACTATGGAAATTTTATGTATAAGACTAGAGGTTAACCTGTAAGTTGTTTTGTATCAGGTTTTATATGTATAAACGTCTTTTGTCCTATTTATTTCAATTTTTTATTCTATGAACCCCTTTTGCTTCATATTGCCACAAATCAAAGTTATTTCCTATGGATCTATTAACGCCGACTAGTTACCGGGTCTCAGCACCTTGGCTAGGGACGCCTGGCACTATGACCTAGTCGGACACTAAGGGTCAAATGGGCATGTCAGATTTGGCCATGTGAGAGTATCCACTGTAACGTATTAACTAGTCATGTAATTGGGAATTGGTTTTCCCAACTTCACGGCTGGGGGCTAGGAATTTGTTGCTTCAATTCAGTCTAATATGAAAATTTAAGCTACTTTTATCGAAATATGTTTTCCATAAAACTAGTTGGGGCTATGAGTACTCTCTTATTGTCATATGCTCTAATAGCTTACAAAAAATGATCAAGTTTCAGTTTTTACTAATGTCTAGATTTCTTTACTGGGCAATACGGCGAATAAACCAACCAAGAAGGCCATTGCCAGCTCATAATGGAGAAGATACCTATAGCTAGAGGAGCGAGAGATTGCGCAAGCGGGTCGATCTCGGCGGTAGTCCTCTGAGAACGCGTAAATCCCTCTCGAAGGAAGCTCAGGTCCAGCTGGAGATGAGATTCGCGGATACATGCGAGTACGTGTCCTCTGACGTATCGGCTAGCTCAATGACATTTCTGCTTCAGGCTGTCGACGATCCGCTGATCAGTGTCGAGAAATGCGCTGCATGTGCCCCATATCCACCCCAGGTACCCGGAGACCGACTTCTCGGGAGAAGGACGAGTCACGCGCAACTCTTTGCACAATCGCTGTAGAACGGAGCAGCAATTCTCAAGGTGTGCCGAGATCCATATCTCCCTACCCGTCAGAAGCTCCGTGCCCTGATCTTTCCTGATGTTGTCGGCAGCTCTCTCTAGTTCTTCCTTCTTGTACATAATTTTCCAGTACTTTGCCTACCCTTCCATCTTTGCAAGAGAATGTCCAAGGTCTAGAAAAATAACATCGTTAGCAAATCTTTGGTCTGAGTACAAAGGAAGTATGCTACAATGTTAACAGTTTTCTTATTATGGCATTGTTCGCACAACGACGTCACTTGGTCCTCCTCGGAGACCAAGGCGTTATCGGAGGCGACGGCAACCAGCGCACGTCCTCCATCACTTGGCGTCAAGGAGCCCTATGCATACTGGGTTCAACAACTATATGTGATGGGTGTCTGCCTTGTTGGATGTCCTCGTTCACGACTTCGAGAAATCTACAGTACAGAGACATCGAACATACGAAAATTCAGAATTGGATATTGCAAAAGGGAAATGTTTTCTACACATCAAGCCTAGTACTTGTCCACGTCTATTACAATAAAGGGTGAAATAAAAAATTTACTCTTCAAAAAATGGGATAACTGAATGCTCGAGTTCCTCCACCTCCGAGATCATGTCGTCACGGCGCTCGTTGGCTCCCCGCTTGGTCAAGGCCTACTCTAGATTGATCTCGAGGTGGGTGAGCCCGAGGAACATGAGGACATGACATGCTCCGGACTTGAGCCCGATGCGCACCCCATCCGCTACCTACTCAGCGTGGTCATTGGCAGCGTTCTCCAGCGCTGTGATGAGGGTCCCAAGGGAACCTATCACTGTTGTCTCGTCAGGGAAGGCTAGGTGTTCGACATGCTTCCCCAAACTTTTTGCCACAACGTCGAGATACCCATAGTTATCGTACAGAGCTTGATGTAGGGAGGACAGGTTGCCCCTCATTTCTGTAAGCTCATGCTCGAGACCCCGGCACTGTCGATCGCTCCGTGCCACCACGTCCTGCAGTTTGTCATTGTTGGCTCGTCCTTGTTTAAGCTAGGCTTCTAGTGCCACGGTTGTCAGTAGTAGGCGCAGCTTTCCCAAGCCGTCCAATCTCGGCGATGATATCTCGGGTGTTTGTCTCAATTAGCCGACAAGCATGCAAGAGCTTGTCGGCGGACGAAGATGACACCGAGATAGTGAGGACGCTGGTTGAGGGAGGATGTGAGGGGAGAACGGCAGTCAAGAGGGCAATTTAGAGCTCGCTCTTCTAGGGCACCGGTGCTCTGGCCTGAGTTTAAGGGGGAGGGGCTACAATCAAAGGAGTCCCAGTATTACAGAGGAGGGAGAAAGATGGACCTCGATAGGATAGAATTTCACTTACCCGGTTTCCTGATTCTTCAATAGCAGCGCCTTCTTCGCAGGGGCCGGCTTTGCACTGGAGGTAGTCTGAAAAAAGAAAGGGCGACGATGGAAACGACTACCGCAATTATACAGTGAACCTAAGTTTGGGGTCTCACCTCGGTGCCACCAGTCCGAACTAGTTTCCCTGCTTCCGAGGTCTTTGGCAGTGAGGGCCAGCATTTCCTCTTTAGTCCGCTACCTCCAAGGGCAAGGGCAGTAGCTGCTTATTTAGAAACTGCCTGCTCCTTTAGGGAAGCGACACCTAGTGATCGATGACTAGGCCGATTACATCCGTTAAGGGTAATGCCCAACAAAATCAAGATAACTACTCCTACGAGCATTGAAATGAATGACATGGAGTGGTGGTCGGAAATACTTACGTTCACGATGGCGTCCCGATCTATCAGCTGGAGGTCATAGAGTGGAGTAGGGATGTCGGTGGCGGACGACGGCGGGTCGACTACCACCTTGCCGACGCGCTCGGCCACGGTGTCCACAAGGAACTCTGTGATTGATACAAAAATGACAAGGTTATCAACTAAAGACAACTATGGTTCTCTTTATCAACGATAAATAAACTATAAGTTGTACCCCGATGCGAAAGCCGTGTCTTGTCATGTTTCCCCGTGTACAGGTATGCGGGGTGAGAACGGGCCTGGAGAGGTTGGATCCATTGACAGACAAAGTCTTGGACAACTTCATATCCGGTTAGACCATGTCCTCAGAGATCATGGATTTTTTCTATGAAGCTCGCTAAGGTGGGGTTCATCGAAGGTTTGGAAGTCCATGTCTATAGGCATGTTGGTTTTTTGGAGAGGGGTTTCAAAGACAGGAGATCAGTCCTCGATATGGAGGTAAAATCAGCTTCTTTGCGAATCTTTTCTGGAGGACGGGCAGTTAAAAGGAATGTATTCGTCCTTCATCCCATCCCGAAGACGGAGGACATAGCATCCCGATATTTTGGAGGTCTCCATCCATTTTACCTTGTATAAGTATCTAAACAAATCTAGAAAAGGTTGTACCCCAAGGTACGCCTCACATAGATGGGTAAAGATACTCAAGAAGGCAATATAGTTCAGGTTAAGATGAAGGAGATGGATTCCATAGGAATCAAGAAAAAAGGACAAGAATTCGGAAGGAGGAACGAGAAAACCACATTGGACAAAAGAGGCAAGAGTGATTATTTGGCTAAGATTTATCAAGGGATCAATTGTTAACACCAAATTTTGATAAGATTCTCTAGTGGATTCGGTTAAGGAAAAAAGTCAAGCAACCGATGAAAGCTTATCCAGAAGAGATCGAGTTTACGAAGAAATCATGAAGATGACGACATGGCAGCTTAATTTATCTATTAATTAGGCAGGATTTATTTTTAGGAAAGATTGCTTAGAGTCCGATCAAGACTTGTATCTTTTATTTTATCTTTAGGAAAGTGTGAGTCATGTCTTATTAGGACTCTTATCGGCCTATGGGTATAAATATGTACACCCGGGGTCTTTGCAATTTACCTCTTTAGATCAATACAACTTTCAGTGCATCGTCACCTTCTTTTCCGAGGTTTCCTTTTACTATCGGCGGAACCTGGCACCTAATGTGGGTCTGCATTGGCTTCGATCCCCGGCGAAGGGGTAAGTCCTAAGTTTTGCTGGCCCTGGCAATTGTATCAGCAACATTGGTGTTGTTCAAGGATGCATCATTTCAATATCCTGGACTGCTCTAGTTCAATCGGTATCTTTGCCCACTTAGTATCTCAATTATATCTTTAATTGCATTGTGTTTAGAGACGCATCAGTTTAGTTGGGACTGTCTTGGTTAGGTCTGAGCTTCTGACTTAGTCAATATATCTCTACAATCATAATGTTGTTTTAGATAGATTCGTTATATCCATCACATTAGACAGATTTATCAGCTCATTGAGTATTAGATTATTATATACAATCTCATGCTGCATCGGTTAGGTTAGATCTACTAGATTGTTGTTGATAATCTAAATCTTGTTAAGCCGATAGGTTCATTCTAATGTTTCACCGGAGTGTTAGACGATCTTATCTGATGTGTTAAATTTCCCTTTGATAGTTTTACTCTCATAGTTAAATTTAATACATGACCACTTTGATCGGTATCATATCGGCTTGCTTAAATCTGTCAGGCAATTATCAACCTTATGCTGCATCGATTGAGTTTGTCCAATAGGGTTTTGGTTGTAAGATAAATTTATTTGAGTCAGTAGGTATCAATCATTGTTTCATTGGGGTTTCATTCCTAAAGATAAAATAAAAAACATAAGTCCTGATCGGACACTAAACACATTTTCCTAAAATAAAAGGAAACTAATAGACTCTGCCTAATTAATAGATAAATTGCCACGCTGCATCGTCTTCGAACTCAGCATCTTCAGGATAAGCTTCCTTTAATTGATTAATTTCCTTAACCAAATCCACTAAGAATCCAAGTGCTGGCGACTGATAATTCCCATCAACCAATTCCAGGATTCTGAAGCCGATACTAATTCTACGCCGATGACAATTTCGGGGTTTAACAAATTTTGGAGTTAACAGGAGTATGCTACTAAGTTTCCTGCCCAGCCTTGTGTTATGAGAAAACACGGCGACCTGGGAGTTCTGCTTACCTCCAGTGCAGGTCCAAATCTTGCTTTCGGGTTCAGGGCGTGCCAGTTGGTTTGATCCTGTAACAAACAAGATATACAAGAAGGCAATGTTAGTGAATGATAGCCGATCGGCTGGTGGGCCGATGACGTATCGTAGAGACCTAGCCGATGCAAACAAATTGAATTGGCTGTATGGTAGAAAAAGCTACTCAAAAACTAGATTTAGGTTAAATATAATTGTTAACAACTTTTCCTTAACAGAGTCAATCATATAGGTCGAACCTAATCGATGCAATATGAGATTGAAGTCTTTTAAGGTCAATTGTCATGCAATTATATGGCCTAAAAGGAAAACTAGCCGATGGGTAGACGTTGTAGATTAGACCCAAAACAATCATGAGCAACTATAGAGAGAAATAACAGGTAATTACTAATTTAATCCTTTTCTTGGATGCAAGTATTTACGATAGATCGGATCCAACCGAGACAGTATTAATTGCTTATAACCAAGATCAGATAAATCAATAATTACATGAGCTTATATCAGAGCGGATGAGATATTTTAGGATAATTCAGATAATGTATCGGCTAGAACTCTGATACAACCTTATATAAAAATATCAATCTTGATCAAATATACTAAAGATGTTTCAATCTCGATGGATTAGACCTAACCGATGGCAGCGTGAGGTTTGAAACGAGCTTAATATATTTAAAGGATTCGATATACTTATATAAGATGATAGATATAACACATCAAGCAAAATAAAGCGTATAAACTTAAATGCAAAACGGTTATATCAGGTAATATCGGCTAAAACCCCGATTCTACCCTTATTGGTAATCAAAAAGCAGGTTAGTTTTTATGATTCTAAACACGACTTAGTAGGTCAAACCCAATTGATGTAGCACTAAGTATGAAAAGAAGCATAAAGTCTAAACAATCAAGCCTTTGACTAATTTTCAAGTAGCTAATCTAAACTAATAAAACAATTTAGCCAATACTGACAAAGCCCTAGGAAAGGCTTTACCGATACAAGTAAATTGAGCCATCAAGTTTAGATTAGTTAAGATATATGATAGCCAATAGTTGCACGAGATAGATTAGGGCATCTAAAACGATAACCTAATCCGCCGATGCAAGCCGCTATGACAAGCCATACCTCTTGCTGGAGATCAAAGCCGATGCCGCCCAACTCTAAATAAGAACTCGTTGAGAAGTAAAAGTAAAAGGGTGGCGATGTGCCGAGAGTGTGTATTGAACTGTTGTTATTCTTTCTACAAGACCATGGGCATATATTTATATCCGAACATACAAACCTTGTCCATATCAAACATGACTCAAACTTGCCTAAGTACAAAACAAACAAGTCCCTAGGCAGACTCTTACCATGAATTCTTTGGAGCAAACAAGTAACATTTATTTCTAATTAATAGATACAATTGCCTCTTCTAGACTCAATACTTGTTTGGCAATATCTTCAGATCTTTTCTTCGAGTCCGATATGAACTCGCACTATCTGTATCGACTAACCGAGTCCGATTCTGTATCGGCCGATACAGCTTCCAGCCAATGTGTTTTTCTGTTTTTGGAAACAACTCCATCCCCTTCGAATCCGCTTCGAATATATCTTTATTTTCATGTATCCTTGCCAAATTTCGCTGTTAACACCTTGACCGAGAACATAACCATCGGTTGAATTTGGATAGAAGTTCAAAAGATACCATCTCGGTGGGCACACCATCGCTTTATCCAGTTACCCTTGTCGAACTCATCCGACCGTCTTCGGACTACCGAGCTGGTGTAGGGTACGCGACAAGGTCCTTCTCTTCTCTTGAATCGAGAAGTATACTTGAACTTGAATTCACTAATCTGGCTTCCATCTAGTCTGAAATAAATTTCGTCTACTGTGTGCCTTGGGACCAATATATGTCTGTTAGTTGAGTACAAGAATTGTCGTTTTGAGCTTTATTGAATCAAGACAAGATGTCGACTACTATAAAGCCTCCAACTAGTCTCTGTTTCTTAAGAAGACCAATTTTTCTGATATCTAATTTTCCTAAAATCAATTCTTGAAACAAAATGTTAGATAGATGTGGGGACACCCTGGGTTAAATATTATGTAAGCTACCTGAAGTGATAGCGCAAAATGTTTAGTTGGATGGGATCTATTAATAATCAAGTAAAACAGTAACCATCCAACCTCATCGCTACTCTATCAAGTCAAATAACATACTGTTAGCGCAGAATTTCGACCCGTCCAGCAACCAAACGGGTTCCGCGTTACCACGGCGGCCTGGGAGATCTGCTTAGCTCCAGTGCAGGTCCAAATGGCTTGCCTGGTCGTTGACAGAGCGTGCCAGTTGATTTGATCTGCAATCAACAAGAAACAAGTAAACCATGTGAGAACCGATGGCCGATCGGCCGATAGGCCGACGTCGCATCGTGGGAGCCTGGCCGATAGGGCAAACCTACATCGGCTTACTTGAGGTAATAATGAGACAGAATTAATAAAGTAGATCCAATCTCATCGGCCTAAGTTATCATGTTTATAGCAAATTACTGGAATCGGCCGATGAGGGTAACATGAAGATAAACGCACTAGCTAATACCCTAGTGCAAACTTATACAAGCCAATCAGTCAATATAAATATACCAACCACAGAAAGATCCTGAGAATATCCTGTGATCAATGTATTTATATTTACCAATCCGCGTGCATAAGTGGCAAACACATGCAAGAACATAAAGTAATCACATGTATTAGGTAAGACCGGCTAAAGCCCCGGTACTATCCTTAATTACAATCGAAAACAGGCTTTGTGTTAAACCTCAGAACAGGACTAAGGTCGATAGCAACTCAAAGTGTGAATTGAGACTTAACACAAAGAAAATCAAGTCGTCGATTGCTTTTGGGGATGACAGATGCATTGAATAATCTAGCCAAGCGTGCAAATTAAACCATCGTCGGCAGTAAACCCTAAAGCGAGTAAACCACTGGCAAGGTTTAATCAAGACACCCGTCAAAACTATCCAAGACATGATAATCGACGATCACATCATCGAGGCTTAACGTGTCTAAAGCGACACGCTAGCCCCGACGATGCAGATCGTCGGGAACGAGTTCTTACCTCTGCTCCGAAGAAGCAAGAACTCGCTGAAGAAGACCTCTTGCGAGGGTTGGCGATGCGCCGAAAGTAGATTGAACTGGTTTTTTGTGATTGATTCGAGAGAGTTTACATGTACAAACTATCGGGATATTTATATCCGAGGTTACAACAGAACCCTTGTAGGGCACGATCTTATCTACAACTAACAAACAAGTCTTTGCGGCAGACTCTAGCCACAGATTAGATCTAAACTACCTAATTTACAAGATACAATTGCCTAAAACTGAGCTCTATCTCTATTTGGCAACTTCCTTGAAGCTCACTTTGAGCCCAGACCAAGCCCACGTCGACGCTGTCAACTCACAACCCGTATCGGCCCATGACCAAACCAAATCCGTATCGGCCGATATGCCTTTTATAGCAACACTCCCCAAGTCCGATACGGTTACCGGGTCCGATACAAAGCTTGGTCCGACTCCAACTTAATCCTTCTTCTCTGCTTTGGTTTCCTCTTTCCTTTCCAAGTCGATTACCAAAATCCGTCGTCAACAATGCTCCATGAGGTAGCACACATGAGTGCCACTCCGGGGCCTTGAAGAATGTCTGCGTTGCCAGATATCAGTCGAAACGACATCCGTTATGATGGAAATGCTTGACAACAAGGAACTTGAAGAGAGTTTTTTAGCCCGTCCAATCTCGTTCTTTTTCTACCACGCTACCATAAATTATATCCTAAACCTGACGTGCTCGGTGTAGAAGGGCCCTCAACGGACCAGATTAACTTGTTGT